>KV751383.1:1591191-1613968 GCA_001698575.1 Mola mola | reverse complement strand
GGGAGATTAGATGAAATTCAGGGACTTACTTAAGAATTTATGAAAACCTTCCTTTAAAAGAAGGTTTTAAGAGAGAACTTACAGTAAAACATGCTAACGCTAACAACATGATCAACAGTATCGAAAGTAGGAGAAATAAGTTTAGAGCAGTTGCCTCTATCAGCAGCTAAAAGAACATCATTGGGAACCTTCAAGAGGGCTGTCTTTGTCCTATGTTAGGCTCTTAAACCAGACTGACAGCTATTAAAAACACTGTTTTTGTACATCTGTACAATCAATCAGTTGGGTTGAGGTAGTTTAAAAAAACAAAGGAACATCTAAAAATTGGTCTGTAATTATGTAGTGATAAAGGATCGTTCCCATGTTTAAAACCATTTAGGAATTTGCCCAAATTCAGGAAAATGTTAATAATCAGTAACATAAAAGGACCAATGGTCTTAAAAACTTTCAATAAAATGTACTATTGAAAAAAAAAAGCAAAATGCATGTGGAGGATTTCATTTGATAAATTATTTTCCTGAGTGCTGAGATATCAATGGTCTCCAACTGGGTGAAGAGGACAGGATTACTTTTGATGATGGGTAGATTGCATGGATCTGTTAGGTGTAATGTTGGAACGACCATTGAGTACTGACTGGATTGCCTTGAATAAAACTTTGGGATTACGATTATTGCTTTATATGACCATATGTTTGAGATGGAGGGTGATTTACTCACTAAGCATTATGAATGCATTGAATGCCAACATAAAAACATTGTAGATAGAATTTTAATAGAAAATGTTACCAAACATTATATTTTTGACCAGTGGTTAACCATTTGATATAAAAAAATAATATTTAAAGTCATACTAATTTTGTAGGGTCTTCCTCTGTCACAGTCCCTTGTCCTTACTTCCCCTCCTTATGTTGACCTCGGAGGGCACCAACCATCTGTCAACACAAACATTGGGAAACAAAAAAATAGCGGATGCCTACAATAAAGGTATTTCCAAAATGTCACATGGTCTGTGAATTTATTGTGACGAGAGAGGGTAAAGGGTAGTGGCCTCTCTTTAGATAGTCAAACCAATTTACACTTCCATAATTACATCTGTATTTACATTAGGGCACTGAAAGTTGATCTGTCATTTCTCATCTTTTTTTTTTTTTTTTCACGTCCATTCTCTTCACAGTGGCACGAAAAATCATTATCCCCTTTTGTCATAGCATGTACTAGCAAGCCACAATAAAGCATGAGTCATGTAATGACTGTCTAAAACTATTTCCATCAGATATTGTGAAATATGGGTTCAGAAGACCCATTCAAAGAGATTATATGATAATTTGATTTCTCAGATAGGCTGAACGGAAATGCCTTGTCTGGACATTTTGAAAAGCAGAATCCATTACTTATTCTCAATTCACCCTGTCATAAATTAAAGGATTTCTGCAGGCCATTAACTCATCCATTAATACTCAGGGTCAAGATTATTGAAGCCCAGGGTAAGGCAATATGAAGGGCTATTTCTTCCAGATGTGTCATCTAATGATTACAGTAGGGTTCTGAATCTTCTGCCATTAATTGTAAAATTGTCTTCCCCCTTTTTGCTCCAGATAAACAGCAGGGAACGATTATAGTCACACGGGAAGATAATCTTGTTGCAAAAAAAAAAAATTAATTTCCATTTCATTTGTTTTGTTATGTTTCAGGCAATTTCAGGGCTTTGCTTGATTGTTTCAGAGGATATGAAGTGTAAGAAGAGGGGGAACTACTGAAAGGAGGTGTAAAATTAGGTTTGTGTCAGCACAAAATTGAAACCCGCTGAGCTATTTTTAATTTGGAATGTTAGAGTGTGATATGAAGGATGTCTATAAATGCAGACAAGAATGAAAAGATACAAACAGGGCATTGAGGCTCCACGTGTGCACAAATTGCTGTCCCGTTTGCCTCCACAGACATAATATATACTCGTTCTTAATTTGTTTCATGTGTCCCTGCAGTGAAACGCAATTGTCACATGTTGGCTTCTTTACTGGGAGCTGTCAAGGTTTGCCAGGATGAATCCACGTGGATATTAAAGCTTCTGCAAAGACCGGCTCAGGTGCTCTGCAGCTCTCCACCGATTTGGGACCAGTGTAAAAGAAGATGAAATTAAGGCAAATAAAAATCATATTAAAGAATATTACAGCCTAACAGCCATTAGTCTGCAGCTTCCTGTCAGCTTTTGATGGATTCCTCACTTAGTTCAATGAATGGTCTAATGACATTGATAAAATCACTTGCAACCCTGATGCACGTACGATATGGAGAGCAAATTCACTTAAAGGGACAGTTCATCCCAAAAATCAATATAATGTAACTAGATGGAACGAAAAGAATTCTTAAATATAGAACTCAGCAAAAAAGTATCTTTTCACAAATGGTGACCTGGTCACTCAAGATAATCCACACACCTTGTTGTGAACAGTTTTGATGTAGGAACTGTTTTCTTTCCGCTGAACTACACTGTGACAGCACGGAGAATGTGTATCTCATAATAGGACAGGATGTAAAAATTAATGGCGTCCTCAGCAGCGCTGTAATGTTAGTAAGATTTGTTAGCTTAGTTAGCTACCTGCTCGTCCATTTCAAAATCAGTTTTATTGCCAGATAAATTTTACACAAAGCGAGGAACTTTTACTGGTATGCTGGTGTACAGAATACGCTACAAATAATATGCAGCTAAAATCAGCAATACAACTGCGGTATTTGCATTTGTTTATGATAAAGGCTGGGTAACTGAAATGTGCAAAATCACAACAGAATTATCTGCCCTACACACATAAATAGCAATACAGTTGCACATATTTCCGATCTTTGGCTGAACTGTCCGCTTAAAACGTTTATTCATACTTTAGAAAAATGTTATACAATATTTACATCTTGAGAGAGAATATAATTCAAACAGAAATCCTGTGCATTAAAGCAACTTATATTTTCCCACTTCCAGCTCCCCTCTTCAGCCACACTGACACACTGAGGGGAATTAATTTTACAAGCAGGGAGTTCCTCCTTATTGCTTTCTGGTAGTGCCGAGGCATCTGGGATCAAAACTGATTCTGACATGCACATGCACAATAGATGAACTATATGGATGCTCACTGCCCATGAATACAAAGCCACAGACCTGCAGCCAGTGAAGCCAAGCAGAGCAGAAATCCTTCAGTATTCACTGACCTCTTTGCTATTTTATCCTCTCTCAAGTATTTTTTCAGTTTGGGGAAAACACTTTCTATCACTGTCAGGTCGGGCGAGGATTAAAACTTTCTACTAGCAGATTAGCTGTCCGCCCGCTCTCTCCGCTGTACTGCAGCAATAAAACACAAGCTTCTTGCACAGCTCCCCTTACCTTCGGTTTGAAACCTGAATTGGGAAATGGATTTATTTGGTTTCATAATTCTGTTAAATTATGACTCCATTGTGATATAGTTCAATTGTGATCAAGCAGGTTACACTGACATGATTTTCGGCAGTAGCTTAGAAGTTATTGTGGCCAAAATTAGGAATCTTCTTTCTTAGGAGAAGCATTAAGAGGCAGAGAGCTTCTAACCTTCCCTCTCCTTTTATTATACACATTATCTGTGAATGAGCTCTCTCTGTTTTTCCTAAGATGTTGTTCCTCAAAATCTGCAACGTGACAGTGCAAAAAAAGATATGAATCCGTTCACTCTGTTTAATTAAGACAGCTTAGTAGTGGCACCCGGTCGCAGGGTGCTTAAGCTAATTACAGTATTAATTACAACATTAATTAAATGACATAATTGCCTTTCAAAACAATGACTCCTGGATCCCTGGCAAGGTAAAGGATTAATTTAGTGTGGAAGCGAGCATGCATTATTTACATGCTTGGATGAATAATACATTTAAGAAGTGGGCTTATAAATTTCCTGGCACAAAGAAAAGCAGAGCTTAGTGGCTAAGAAAGGCTGATTTAAATATATGTTGTAAATTAATGTTTCCTTGAGTTGTAGTGACACCAAAGTAAATGTGCATGGTTGCTATCTGTTGGGAATAAACTTCACTGTGTGAAGGAATCAAATGTATAATTTCATTACTCCCAACGCTGTGTGTACATTCAGTCCTGTATGATAAATTGAAATTTGCAAAATTTAACATAGCTAGAAGTTCTGGTGAGGCATCATTATCTACTCATAACTTTTATTAAGCAAAGAATTTCATTTTAAATCTGGCCAGTGACTTAATGTAGATGTAAGTGTTGAGTAAATGTTTACATCTGGTATAACTTTATTTCAGATTTACAGTATCGCAGAGAGAGAAAAAAAACGTTCTATACCTACATTTTTTGCGCGAGAGTAATAGCAGAGGAGGCTCTCCAAAGACTGAAGAGACAAACACGTTCACAAAAAAGAAAAGAAAAAGGCAGAGCAGAGGAGGTAACATGCTGAGCAACAAACACTTTCAATTTCCACGGAGCAGACATAGGAAGAAAAAAAATTACATCTCAGTCTGACGAGTGACTAATCAAGGCGAGCGAAAGGGTGCTGCAATAAATTACTCCGCTGTGAAATAAACCACACAAACAGACTGATGATAATAAATGTAAATTATTTCTGGGGAGAAATTTTCTTGCTACATGAGTAATATGAACCATCAGGAAGGAGTCTTCCTTAACATTAATTACAGAAAATGACAAGTGAGCTGACAAGCAGGAAGGCTCATTATCTGAAAACATATTCACAACTTTGCAATTTGCGCAAGATGGACTCCAGCTAAATTAATCTCCTTTTTTTTGCATGAGCCCCTTCTAATTTTCATGTTATTAACAGGTTTGCAGTATCACTCAGTGCTTGTCACCCTAATCAGGTTTTTTTCAGCGTGTTCGGGAAACTGTGGTGTCATTTGAAAAGGATCAGGCCTCATAATGTGCTCTCCATCACGTGTCTGAATCTACAAGGTTGCTTTTAATAAGGTTCCTTAATCATTTCTTCTTTTTGCTCCACTATTGGCACATTTGCCTTCTATTATAATTCCTTTCATGGAGAGGCGCCATTAAAGGAAGATCTGGCTTATCTAAGAACAGGAATCATGCAAAAGAAATTAATTGGGTCATTATGTGAAATTTCACAGGGCCTCCCATATATGTAACGACATATTGTTTTCTTATGTTTAACTTTTTCCCAAATATGTATGAATGGCATGTACCAGAGATGTCATGGGATCATATTTAAAATTTGCAATGATGAACAATAGTTTGGGCTTTAAGCTCAACATGAGCAGCTGTAAACCACAAAAATGTATCTCTGTGCCAACAAATTCGGGCTCCAAACAATAACAACAACAACAACAACAACAAAAGACATATAATTGACTTCGACACATGTAAGTAATTGCAGTTGAAAATATAATTCGTGTTTTTCAGAATTTCATTTTGTAACATGTACTTGAACTAAACAAAATGCCTGCAATATCATTATTAGCGTTTTAACCAACATCAGAAAATTCACAGTGCTCTAAATAAACCAATAAAAAGTGTCTGTCTACAAAAGAGAAGCAGTACTGAGAGTCCCTCAGAAATTATATTGATTGACTACTGTAATTCAAAGAAATTGAAACAAGGAAATCACTGCACACTATATATATATATAGAGAGAGAGATACATAGATAGATAGATCTAGATATTAATTACTACATTACCAGAGATAGTGCATTTTGTGTTTACTATTAAAAAAAAATGACTTCCTTCTTGTCATTGCTAACTAATACAGCCCAGCCATTAGAGGTCATCGCTGTAAATATGGCTCATAATAAGATTTTTACACAGACAACTATGATCGCACATGTGTTTGAGAGATTGGTGTTGTAAAACACTATTAAGTAAAAGCTATTAAGTAACACTGTAGCATTTAATGAATCATGAATAGTTGAAATCAATAGGTTAAAAACATGCAACATACAGTATATTAATGTTTAAGATATGCCTCCACTTGGACACCAAGCTAGTAGTAATTTTAGTAGTAGTAGTAGTAGTGGTAGCAGTTGTAGTTGTATGTTATGTAGAGTTATGTTGCCTGATCATACGGTTACTAGCAAATGTCAGAGGTTGCATGTATACAATTGCAAAGTAAGTTAAATATTTAATTTCACTTTGTGAAATTCATTTTAGATCCTACTGCCCCTGAATACTCTATAGAATTCTATAGAATTCATCATAATCAACATATTTCTCATATTTTACTTATTATTATGCATAGGGCAAGGGGCAATAACAGCTGTAAGTAATGTTGTGAGTTTTGTCTGACGAATTAATAAATCACAGAAAATATTCACATGCTGCATGTCCGAAATGTAATCTGGAAATTCGCTGTATTGCAGACCCAGTTTAATTCACAGGTAGCCTCATGATAGCTGAAGCAGAAATGCATATGTTGTGCAAAATCAGCTCAGAGAGTTTCGAGGGGAAGCATGTTATGAGCAAGAGTCCATAATGACAGAGGCAGCTTTATCTGTGCTGCTCTCTCTCACACGCTCTAATTACATTTCAGAGATTGTGCTACAATAGCTGCTGGTAACCTTTACTGGATAAGCTTTTCAATAATGCAAAGTACACATTTTCAAATCTATTTTTCCAACTGTGCTTCCCATTCATTAATTTGCTGAACACAATAAAACAAAGACTCAACGTAACGTGCTTCTTTGCTCAAAAGGCACCCAATGAGATAAAAATACAAAGCCATCTCTCTGTAATGAAGAATGTACTTGCATGCAAAGCAGCAGCATTTATCCTATTTGAACAGTCATTTGGTCGGTAACTATTAAAGGTGTGCATTCCTTTGTTTCTGCTTTGTATTTATCTCCCCTATCAACATAAACAATATCCTTCCCAAAATTCCCTATGTAAACCCATAAAAATACTGTGTCATATCCAGATAATACCTGAATGTACATAATCTAGCACATAACACTAATAGTATGTATTTGCTACTCTTCAGATTATTATATGTTTCTTGGTCTGATTGCCAATAAAATGTATGTTCTAAATATCAGTTATTGGTCTCCTTGATTACAAATAAACAATATCGCTAATGGCACACAATAAAATCCACAGCCTTTTCTTTTTTTAATCTGCATTCATCTTTATCCATATATTTTCCGTGTCTTAAGAAACTTGACGAAAGTGACATTCGGATCCAATTTATAGCAGCCTAAGTAGGGTTAGCATGTCGCTCCATTGTTTACCAAGTTTTCCACAAGTTATAAAACCTTTGTGACATAAAGAAAAGTATTGTATCAGCAATAATGCACTGCTTCAGAAGTCTGACATTGTGAGCAAAATTTGGTGGATATGGTCATCCTCTGATCGACGGATCAATTCCCTGCAGTCAGCATCGTCAAATGCAAGTCCATTTACCATTTAAAGCATAAAGGGGTTATTTTTAGTCAGAGGGAAGAATGAGCTCTAACATTATTATTATTTTAATGACCCAAAAGACAACAATTACTGTTTTTTCAGTGGTTCACTAATAAATGTGTAACCAACTGCAGTCATTGGGAACCATGCTGCAGATTACAGCCTGAGGATGACACCGAAAAAAGTGACCTTGTTGCCAAAACAAATTAGCTGCATTCTTTCTGTCTCAGTGGTATGTTTTATGCTCTGTCTGTGCTCAACCAAAGCTTTTACAATGAGATGTCAGGATGGAAATCTACTACTTTCAAAAAGTCACATCAATAATTAAGATGAAGATCAATAATTAAGGTAGTTAAGATACTCCTCCTGATATTTTACTACAGAAACTACATTAGTCATGCAGATATTGGCACAAGTCTAGCAGAACAGTGAGTCCAAGTCCAACTGAAGGATCCCGCATCTCCATTTGATATGATTATGTTGCATGTTCCCCCATCTGATGAAGAAACCCACAACCAAATTAGTCATTCATAGACATACAGGAAAAAAGTGGAAATGAATTATTCCATTTTTGCTGGGGATCCGTTGGAGCCCTCCTGAGGCCTTTCAAATCACTGTAAAAACAACAAATCTTTCTACACATTACACAAATGATGCATTGTGCAGGTACAACCATACATCCTTCTGTGCACAAAGACCAGAGTGGAGTGTGGCCCTTGGTTAAACCACAAACAACATTTTTTTGATCCAAATCAGTGATGGCAGCTGCTACAACGGGTTTTTAATTGAATGATTATTGTATTAAATACTCGCTTTTAATAGAGCGTGCACCTCTGCAATTATTTACGCTTTAAGAACCTGAACCCTGGGCAGGTCTTTACAGCCACAGGCGTTTGGTTTGCTTCCAATTGAGTGGTCACTGTTGGTATGAAGCCAGATTCTCATCTGCAAAAGGAACATATAGGGGGACCAAACTCACATGCTGATACATTTATGTAAAGACTAATACAGGCTCATTCTGCACGCAGTCGTTTAGAAACACAATTTGTCTACAAACGCTTGGCTGTGAATTTGGTCTGGCATCAACACCTGTGAACAGATTCACAGCACAGAAGGCCCTTTCAATTTTAATCTTTGTCTTATCCTTTTATCAAGTATAAAAAAAGACATCTAATAACTACTAATAGAACAGATCTTAGTAGCATCCCTAATCCCGTGATATTTTCTTTGATAGAATCAATATTTGCCAGAGCCGTACTCTTATCCACACAATCTGATGAAATATTGAATGATAATGTTAGCCACAGCCAAGCACGATCCCAGATTATAGGATCATTTACGAAAGATTATGTTCCTCTGTTCTGTCTGACATCTGAAAAATGGAAAGCCCGTGTCATCAGACGCAGGGATGAAAGCCTCCTACAATATTATGATGGCACGGAAGGAAGTTTCACATCATGTTGTCTTACATCTGTAGTGAGATGCAATATGAAGAAAAGTTCTTTCCCAAGTTCCCAAAGTAGCTAATGAACATGTGATGAGCTACTGTAAGTGAAATTTTCCTTCTTGTTGCTCCAGTTGGTTGTCCTTCCATTTTTATCCAGTCAGGGGGTCCATCCAGGTTCTGAAATGAGCTGATGAAATATTATTCATGATTAGTCACTATTTTAAATGTTTTCTCAAACTAATTTTAGAGCACTTTAATTTGAGGAGATTTGTGACCAAGATGGTATTTTTACTGCTTGAAAACAAACCAAACACCAGCCCAACTTTACTTTGTTTTTATTCATATGTGAAGTTAAGCACCATTCAACACATCCTCTGGTCAAAACTACATTGTAAAGGGGTTGTACTCTAGAGTCACTTTTCAATACTGTGATACAAAATGTTGCTTTCTAAATGGCTGTAGCGTCATAAAATAAAAAGTTACAGTTTAAAGTAATGCAACCCAATTCTGTACAGCAGCATGTATCTCCAGGTGGACTCATCATATAACATTATTTTTACCACAACATGTCTCCTGTATTTGTAACAGACTGTGCCAGTATGTGTTGGAAGTCACATTAAATTTGAAAATAAAACATGATTTCACTGATGTCTTATTCATTTGTCTTTCCATAAGAAACTACAGTAAAACAGGAGTAATTTCTCAGCATAGAGGCCAGTGTAAAAAAAACAATCAATGTTCACTTATTCAATTCAGTTCAATCATTTGTACAGTTGTGATAATGAAAGCATTAAAAGGGGAAGTTGGCACTAGATTTTAGTGTTATTGTTTTTGGTTATATACTGTACACTTGGACCACACATTAGCTTTCAGTCACTCACAACTGAACCCCACGGCCTGGATGTTTAATTGGCCAACATCTCAATCCAATTATGGGTGCGGAATACGCTTCTCGAATAGTGAATAGTTTTAGTAAACCAGTTGTAGCGGTGTAGTGCTTTTTGTTCATACTATGTAAATCCTATGTACAGTACATGTATGCTATTTTATACAACTGTTTATTTGAATAGCAGCAAAACATGGACGAAAAATGGACGAAAAAAGAAAATGATTTTCTCTCTCTCACTCCCTTTCTGAAGATAGTGATGTATGTGTTTGAGAGACAGAGTGAAAAAGAAAGGAAAACAGAGGGTGAAATTTTTCTGTAAGGAAATAATAAATGAAAAACCATATTTCTTGTAACCAGGCCTGAAATCGTCTGACCCATACCCAATGGAGCAGCGAGGCCTGGTGCATACCCATAAATGTATCTCAAATGTATAGTTTTATGCTAGAAAAATACAGCTAAACCAGCTCTTATTTCCTGCAGGCACTGGAAATACAGGTTTAAGATGGTGGATTAACAATGTTTTGAACATTTCATTTGTTTGACTGACTTTTTTGTTTTATTTAAGGCTACATTTTAGACACTTGAACTTTAAAAGACTGAAAAGTCATTTCAGATTATGTGACTACACATTTCCAGACTTTTAATCTGTACATTTTCAGAAAAAAATGGCAGAGCGTCCAGTAAGTCCTGCGGGACTAAATCAGCGACTAAAGAGTATGCCAGTTGGCCTACATATTCTGTGCAATTAAAAAGGCAAGTGAGGTAAATGACTAATAAAATTCTGATTTTGACCACAAGAGAAAGCAAACAAAAGCCATCTGTGTTCAGTGTATTCAATACTCCTGCATGGACATGGTGATTGGCAAACCTTTCACATTTTTAAGAGTACACACCCATATACTGTAAATGGATGTGGGACACACAGTGCTATGACAGCAGGGAATGGAATATGAGAAGGTGGTGGGTAGATATTAGAGTCATCAACTGTCATCTTTTTCACCATTCAGCTGATACAATATAGGATCTACACAGGATCATGTGTATGATTACGACATTTTGAGGGGGAAGGTGTTGAGTATGATTATGATGTTAAATAAGAAAAGAGGCACTGTATACATTTATTTCTAACAGGGAAAAAATGATTCCCTGCAAGTTTTCTAAAAACATGTTGAAACTTAGAAATAAAGATTCATGTGTAAATTTGATTTTCAGAAGTACAGCAAGAACTCAGCAATAATATTGTATTGAAGTGGCCAAGTGGCAATGTCAGATCACTTAAGTAGGGTTAACATCAAGCACAGACAATATTATTTCCTTCCTACATATCTTGAGGTCAGACAGGACCCATATTGTCATGGTTTATGTTTTTGCTTGCTGTTTTGTTTTGCCTGTCCTGTTGCTCTCTGTGCTCCTGCTGCCCCTGCCCATCCTCCCTGTGTTTTTTCCCAGTGTGCGTTGCTGCTCTCCTCCTCCCATGGCTGACGAGCCACACCTGCCCTGCATTTACCAGCAATCAACCCACTATATATCATGAGCTCGACCACGTGCCTGCCTGTTATTTCCTGGTCTTGCGTGACTGTTTTTTTTTTTTCGTGTTTTTTGATCGTGTCTTTTCTGTTTTCGTTCAGGTTATGCGGTGCGCCTCAGTCAGCCTCTGCCTCGCCCTAGGTTCTTCTTGCAATTTTTGATTCAGGGTTGTTTGTTCTGCCTCGCTTTTTGTTCTCTCCTTCTATTGTTACTTTGTTAGTTTTTTTTAGAGCGTCGAGCTCAGTCTCCGGTTCCTCTTTTGGATGTACCTTGCGTATTGTTATCGGTATCTTCACGGACTATGACGTGACACATCTCTCTTTTCACTCTCTTTGATTTAATAATGCACCCATACTCTGGAAAATGAGTAACACGAGTGATCGCTTTTTGTGCTTTCCTCTGAAGTTGTCATCACTCTCTCGCCTCTTTAACAACCCTGCCCAAACTTGAGTCAACCCTCTTCCCCCAGCCACTTTAAAATCCATCACCACACATCTCTGTCAGTGCCGTCGAGACTTCGAGTCGGGTGCACTGAGTTGTCCACACTCACCCAAGCACCAGTGGACTTGCGATGGGGAAATGCTTGGCTGCAGAGAAAACCTGCACGAAATTAAATTCTCCACTTGGCTGACTAGCGGTGACTCGTCCTGGTCTGCAGGCCTGTTCCTTCATTATTCCTGGGCTGATAACTGACTGAACAGGATGTCTTGTCTGTTTAATGCCAGCTCAGCTGCTTCATGGGAGGAACGGGCTTGTCACTCTCCACTACAACACACTGTATTACCATCTCCACTTAATTTATTTGGTTCAGATTTCGTACACCCATCAAGCCACACATCCCCCACCCCCAAAAGACACTTGCAATTCACCAGTGCTCACCCTTCTGCATCTGTTAGGTTATTTTTAATAGTTTCCTGTCTAAAATTTTCATTAAAGTGTCATTTAGATGTCACACCAGCACTTTAGATTGGAAACAATAAAGGTGACCTTAATTGTAGTTTTTCATACCCCTATCTAGTTCTCTGTGGGTAGCGCTTTAACGTACACCCTTTATCAGCAGGTGAGGAAAATCTTGCATAAAGCACACACACACAAAAAAAAAAATATATACCCAATGACCATAACACATGCTTCCACAGAGCTTGTTTGTGCCCGGGCAGACAGTAAGCTTTGCTTCCCTGCATTTATGACGGTCGAGTTAAAGGTTTCTGCATGAGGGCATTGCATGATTGAACGTTGTGATATGGAAATACTGGCAGGCAGCCACTGTCAAAGACACAGCGTGCACTTGACCCTGCAAGCACGCTAGAAATGTCTTTCTTTTCTCGGCCAGCTTTGTGGCATTTGCACAATTATAATGAATATATCCTTTCTTAATGCACTGGTGTATAGTTTACTTATCATAATTCATAGCCCCAGTGTAGGCTTTTAAGCACACATAGTGGTGTTGAGTCTGCTCATTAAAGCTAATCAAGTGTAAGTGCTATTGTCTCACTGGCACACAGTGGTTCAACAAAGAGCATCAAACATAATCGAAGGCTTGCTGCAGAGAAAAACTTTCAGAGTGAAGGGTAATAAGAATTTTGAAAAAAAAAGAAGAAAGAAATCAGTATTTGGAAGTCATTGAATGCGTTCTCCTCCTGTGTAACCACAAAGCCGATTGCACTATGGGACAAAACGCTTTCCAATGTGTCAATTGATTGCCCTTTGAGGTAGTTGTTGGTTGATTTCATAATTGGTATAATTTTTCACAAGTACATGAGTGTCATGCCATGATGGGCTTTAGAGCCCTGGTAAAGCAGTGGCCGTACTTCAACTTGAAGATCAATAGTGTATTAAAACCAAGAGCTTATTGAAATAATAGAGGGCTTTTTTTTTCCTTTTTGTACGCCAGGGAAAAAAAGTCAAGGAGAGAAAAATGCACCAAAGAGTAGCGTTTGATTTAGCGCCAGGCCTTCACTGTGAATTGTGCATTGTTTTCATGCCAGCACTTTTACTCCAAGAAAGAGGACTGAAACTCTGGACTGTTATCGATGTGAAGAACAATGTGCAGGAAGAATAAGGCAGCACTTGATAATTCCAAGTCCAAATGAACTGCAAAACCAAAAACTTGGAACACAAACCTTCCTTTTTTTCCCTTTTCTTTTTCTTGTTTGGATGGCAGTCTGCATGCTGATGAAGTAAATGATCCCAGACCGGTTTGCCTACACAGGTCATTATTCGCAGCGCCTGATCAGTGTATAACATTTGGCAATCTGCGGTTCCCCGCTGCTATCGCTTCCTGTTGGATCTGCCTGTTTTGACAGTGTTTGAGAGAGGAACACTCTGTGAGGTGTCAGGTAAAGACTGTACGTGACAGATTTGGAGGGGGAAAATCAAGAGAAGACAAACAGGCAGCTAAATGCCTGAGAAATGTCTCAGCGCTCAGACAGAAGGCGATAAGTGCTGTTGACGTGGACATGACAGGCTAGCAACACTAAACCTCAGGACACACAGTCCCACTGGAGGCCCGGGAGTGGACGCAATTCTTGATGACTGCTGACTGTATTTAACAGCTTTTATGAAGAGATATAACAAGAAGTGGGAACACCCCCCCCCACACACACACACACACACACATCCCAAAACCACCACCACACACATCGAACTTCAACCACCCCTGCCTTTCTACCGTAAGCTCTTTGATGTTCCTCTGTTTTTGCACAACAGTCAGCTTTAGTTTTGATCAAGGTTTGAGTTCCTGTGTCATGTCTGATACATATCATGACAGCAACATAAACCGTCATAGAGAGGCGTGGTGTCCCTAAACTTTAACTGTTGCAGGACAATGACAGAAACACATCTCGTTTGATGCAAAAAAAAAAAACAAAAAAAAAAAATCTGCACCCACGCAGTTTCACAGTAGAAGCAAATGTGTAAAGTTTCCTCAGACTGTTGATGGTTTTTTGTTGAAGTAGTCATGGCTGTACACTGTCACGATTTCCTGGAACATCAAAATTCTGTTTATAACGCTAAAATACAGTACCAAATCAGATCTTACATTTAAGAGAGAGTATGTAATTACACACTTGTCTTTAAAAATTTGTTTGCATGTAATTTTACACACAAAACAATCAGCGAGCTTATAATAACCAGTTTAATGACTGTAGTACCAACCAGCTACCAGTATGGAGAGTATACACAGTATATTAAAAAGGCTCAAACAAGCTGCCAGATGAAATAGCTGAGGTTGATGCATTATCATCAAAAATAAAGGCCCACAGGCTGTTAAAATTAGATTTGATGTCCCAGTAATATGAGCAACTCTTCAATAATCAACATTTGTATTTCATAATTAATGTATTTTTAAATTTAGAGTTTGCAATTCACTATTTCAATTCTTATTTTGACCAGTTGTGGGAGGAAAAATCTTTAAACACAAGACATAACATATTATTTTAAGTTGATATGGCTAACTTGTCAGTGTAAATTTACTGGGAATCATATTTCTGGACACCTGGTGAATCTAAATCTAGTGTTTGCACTACTAAAGTAATATTACTTTCTAAACGGTAATTACCTTGTTACTAACAGATTACTTGCTGCTGACAGGGCAGTCTGCTCAACAGACTAGTGTGGCTGAAAACATATCTTTGAGTTCCTGTGAGAATGAACTAAAAATAAAGAAAAAAACGGAACTGAATGACACTCAAATAATCAAATGTAGTTAAATATTATTCTGCTAAATGTTATTTACCATATTGCTAACTTCAAATTACTGTAGTTGTATGACTAAGACAACAAGCTAAAACAAACTGAAGCTTCATGTAGCTAAGAGTCTAGACATAATTCTTTCTCTGTTCATATCTATATGCATGTCACATTCAAAAAGTCATACTGACAATGGCCCCTTTAAACAGAAGAATAGGAATACAGGAATACTTCCTCCACAAACTATAGGTTACTGGATGCTAAACAGATGCTAATGGAAACCGCGGTTCTCTGAGCATCCCAGTGCCTTTTCAGTATACATCACAAAGCATTTACCTTGGATTGCACTGGTCGATCCAGCCCCCCCCCCACCAAAAAACAAACAAAAAAATAAATTTAAAAAAACTTATGCACATCCAGGTTCCAAATGTCTGCCACAAATTGTATGTTGACTCAAAACTAGGATAAAACATTTGAATTAAAGAACATAATTCTGATGTCTGCCCTCCTGGACTGCCACATCATGAATATATATTGCATTATGAGGATGTGATGACATTTAGAGCAATCACGTTTAACCCTCTCCTCTTGTGCCTTTGTTTCTCCTCTCCCGACTAATGCCTTTTGTAGCAAGGGATGCATCTTAAAAGATTCAGGGAGAAATGTGAGCCAAAGCAGACGCTACATGAGAGCTGGGGTCATTTTCCCGCTGCTTTCTCAATTCTGGAGACGCACGCTTACACACAAGGATGTTCTATCCTTCCTTTTCTCCCGCCCCCCTTTCTCTGCCGTCACCGAGAGGCTTGACCAGTTGGGCGCTGTCTCCCACCTCATTACCAGATGCAAATGAAACGGGTACACATGTTTAATATTTAGTGGCAGCAGAAATGTCAGGCTGGCACGAGATGGAATTAAACAGCACTGTCAGCATAAGTGAACTCAAGGCTTTCTCAGCTATTTCACTTCATATTGAGTTACTGTCAGAATGTATTTCACAGCGGTGGGACGACTAGTGTGAAAATGCTCCGTGATGCCTTTAAGGATAGAAGGGGAATCAAGGAAGAAGTATGAAGAGTGTTTTTCACATGAAGCTTTTGTTTATTTCTTAGCTCTGTGACAACGCTTAATTGTCCTTACAGAGCCTTACTATTCATCAGGATCTGTTTTTACACTCTAGTGCTGGCATTTTATTGGATAATACGCTGATAAAACACAAAACGGAGAGCTGGCAAACTCACAGTAATATTATGCACAGTGGACTACTGAGCCACAGACCTCCCATGAGAAGACTTTGGTTTAACTAATCCTAATGATCCATACCCATATCAAATGTGTCATCCAGGCCACACCAAGAAGGCACGAGGGGTTTGAAGCATGTGTGGCTTTGCTTTCTGCAGTGTTTCTCATAGCTGACAGAAATTACACTAAAAACCAGCTGAATGTGTTGTCTGTAAGGAAAAAAAAAGTCGAGTTGAATTTTGCACTCTTGACACCAAACACCAATGCATAATATCATACTCAGGGCTAAAGCAAGTTAAGGTTCATTCTAATCAGCATGGCAGATAACACTGGGAACCACAGGGACCTAATTAAAGATACTGTTTATGAAAGGTTTATCTTCCCAGTGGCCCCCATCACCCTCACGTCGGTTTATCCAGGCAAAGACACAAAAAGTGCATGTTCATTAGTTCATTAGTTAATTTGCTTTTGTGTTATTTTACTGCAGTTCTTCTTTGAGGTGAGTTTGTAAGCATGCTCAGATCAAAGACATTTTATGATGTGTTTTTTTTTTTTTAATTAATCAAAAGCACTCTTGTACTATATTGTATGACTGAATGAAAAAAGGAAAAAAAGTTTTGCAGCTGGACAGGCAGTCAATGACCTCCTACTGCCTGCTCTAAAAAATTTGAAGCATTTCATTATTCCAAGGTGAAGGATTTAAAACAGCATTTTAAATGTTACCCCGCTGTTCAAAATCATGAAAACCTTTAATTTCATGCAAATGAACAGCTAGAAGCATGGAGCTTAATGTAAACAAATGCTCCTTTTGTGCTGCTGTAGGAGTAGAGTCGGAGAGAGAGAGAGAGAGAGAGAGAGAGATAGAGAGAGAGAAGGAGAGAAAGGCCAGGAAAAAAATTCCCAAGGATTCTTTAATTGCTATCTGAAATTATGTAAATCCCTCCACTAGCTGAGTGCAATTATCCAGCGCCTCTCGCTGCCAGCTTTACTAATGTCTAACAAAATATCGGTGGCTGACATTTAGACGTGGTAATGCAAATGAGAATTAATTTTTCTTCCAAGACAAAGGGCAATCGAAAGATCACACCATTTTATACAATAAAGGTTGAAAAAAAATTGGGTTTGCAAGATGACAAAAGGAAATGTTGATCAAGAAACGAACTAGGCATTGAAGGCCATTTTCTGTCAGTGCAGCACGATACAGAGTAAGATTATTTTCTTTATTCTGGCTGCAAGCAGAAGATGTTAATTTGGGGCTGGAATTAGTTGCAGTCTCACTTTTATTAATGATATGGGGAATCCTCCCTGCTCTCTATTGTTAGAACACACTCTCGCCATGGCTATGATGCTGGACTGTTGGGGTAACATTTTTCCAATTATCTCCCTAGGTACAGAGATGGATGTAGGGCAAGCACTACAGCCCTGTGAGACTTCCCTGTGTGCAGCTCACAACACCTGTCCTACTGTACGTTTGGTACCCCCAATATTTACCAGGCCATTGAGAAGTACCATCTCCTTTCCAAGCCCATTGTCTCCTGAAACCCCGGCGAGGCAAAGATGGGGAGGATGTTCACTGGGAGATCTGCCCGCCCAAAACTGCATTTCTCCACAAGAAATCAAATTACTACTTGCTGACATGGAAGAAAACTGGCTATTAATATTTTAGTATGGATACTGCATATAAGACACCACCAGCTGTGAGCATGCTCAAAGGGTGGACAGAACATATTGTGATACACCAACAGGTGCCTGTCTACAGAGCTTCTGCAATAATGGAACAAAGCTACCAAGGTGCATGCAAAAAATAAAAATCAGAGTAATGATGAAAACTTGGTGTAAGTAGTAACCAGGTTGGTCATTTTAGAATGGGGAACAGATATTACCATCAATTAGGTTTTTTACACGGGCATACAAAATAAGGCATTAATACGTGCTTTTTAATGTCTAAAGTGGGAAAATATGCTCTTAATGTTCATATGTAAGCAACTAGTTAATCGTCTATAAGATTTTGTGTTATCTTGTGAAGCTTGTGTGAGATGAGAATCCATGACCATTCAAATTACTACGACGTTCAATATTAGAAAAGCGTCCAAACGGAACCATGTATTTCCAAATTAACTGAATTTTGCAGAGCAACTAAAGAATTAAGTGTTTTTTCATGGATGTAAAAAAAATGGTTCCTGCTTCTAAAGCTAAATAAGCCATTTTGAAATACCTGTGGATTAGCTGAAAAATGACAAACTTATGGCATACAAGAAAACAGGTAAACAACTGTGGTGCCACTATTATAATTTTACAACCCACTTCTTCCTTCTTCAATATCATCTCAGCCA
The DNA here is from genome assembly GCA_001698575.1 of Mola mola. Lineage (NCBI taxonomy): Eukaryota > Metazoa > Chordata > Actinopteri > Tetraodontiformes > Molidae > Mola > Mola mola. The sequence continues at coordinate 1,595,452 of KV751383.1, read as the reverse complement.
GCGTCGTCCATAATGCCGTGTGGGTCCTTGTATAACATCAAGAACGAATGCGGTGTTGCACAATGTGTCAAACTTTGATGCACAGATATTTTGATGTCCTAAATTACTGTGAAACGGTTCTGTTATTTTATATAAGGAGCAAATCACTAAAGCAATAGTCTTTGAAAATTCACCTCACAGATGAATTTATTTTGCTTCAGATGGCCAGTTCAAACAAAAGCTTTATTTTGCATAGTAATATGTATTGGCTCTGCATCTACTGCTAATGTGCTGCTGCATTTGTGGGTATTTACTATTGTATATAACCCCCCGCTGCACCTCACATCACCCTCCATCATCTCCTCATCTCCAGCTTTCTAACCTCCATCTTCTCTGCCCCACCGCCACCTGTACATCCATCAGCATGCTGTCATGGTGGTGGGGCTTCAATGCTCCTTCCTGATGCGGACATCAAGGCCCTCCATCTAACACGAGTCAACACATCATAATAACAATAAGAGGCCTTTCCTGTCCAGTGTCATGCTTGGAGAGATTAGTTCCCCTCCACAAAACTCAGGTAATTTGCTTTTGCTGAAACACGTTTGTAGATCGTATTCTTTCAGGTTAACTAGTTCATGAAAGGAAATGAGACACTTGCTGCACAGTGTTTGCTCCTTTCTGCCATTATTCCTTTCATCTGTTTTATACAAAAACCACTGCTGTTACAGGTATATGGTATGTCCCTGTATGCAGGTCAATGCCCTCCACAAAACTCAGGTAATTTGCTTTTGCTGAAACACGTTTGTAGATCGTATTCTTTCAGGTTAACTAGTTCATGAAAGGAAATGAGACACTTGCTGCACAGTGTTTGCTCCTTTCTGCCATTATTCCTTTCATCTGTTTTATACAAAAACCACTGCTGTTACAGGTATATGGTATGTCCCTGTATGCAGGTCAATGCCTAGACCACTCCTTTAAATAATGCAATAATAATAAAGTAAACAAAATAAGAATAAGGCACAATACCACGGATTAAATGATATAAAAAGGAATAAAAAAGACTATAAAATATATTGGAAAAGATGCAAAGTTTTGAAAAACAGCCGGAGAATTAGAGGTTTAAGCAGTTTTAACAGACTTTTAACTTTGCAAGAATGTAAACTTAGGGTATCCATAGAAATGTGCACCATTTTTTCCATCCATGGAATTATACTCAAAGTTATAGCATCACTCATGTTGTAGCACTTTAACAGTAATAGTAATTGGTTATTAGTTATTAGTAACCTAGTGTCCTATTAGTGCATTCATACCTGCACTTTCTGTGTGTTTAATTCTTTCCACTTCTGGTTGGGTGCTAACTGCAGTTCATTTGATTCATACCTGTACTCTGCACAATGACAATACAGTTGAATCGAATCTAATCTAATCTAATCTAAATTATACCAAAAATATTGTCAATATATTTCCAAGAAAAAATGCATACATGTCGTATGTGTGGGATATTAAAGACTTTGGCCGACACATCCCATTTGTTTTACTTTTACCGATGTCCGTGTTAAATCACACGCAGGAGAGGAGATGACCAGTGAGGGTCAAGTCACTAAAGCACAAGTGTTTTATAGCCGTTGTTGTCTGAGTCACAGATAGGAAAGTGTTTGAATATGTCACTGACATAATGCAGCATTAATCCATCCATAATACCTGACGAAAAGTCTATCAAAAATCAGATATGGTCTAATATTTTAAAAAATCTATATTTGAAAATAAGAAATCTTGCGCTGAATAGAATTTTGTCAGTGGATGGAAGTCTTTGAGCAGGAGTTAATTTCTGTAGGTCTAATGTCTATTTCATTCTTTATTAATCACAGAGGGATGCTCCGAATCCCCTCTGTGTATGAAGGGGCTGTGCTCTGTGTCTTCTCACATTTGCTGCACGATCATATTTCATAAACACGGCATTTGAATTTTTATGTACAGAGTATGCAATATTCATGATAAACTGAATATGTAAATAGGTACCCTTTATTTATGAGCCGCTGCCAGACTCACACTCTTAACTATTACTTTGGATGATAAGATGGATGGAACAAAAATGTTGGTTAGGGGGATATTTGTGTGGCTGTGGAGAGATTGATAATTAACAGCTTTATCTATAAAGGTTGAACCTCATAATTCTACTGCTTTCTTCTGTTGTTTTTTTTTTTTTCAGATGCTGGAAAATAAATTATGATGTTTTATTCAGAATATCCAATATTTACATCTAATGAGCCCACAGAAAGACAAACACAAAGATGTGCTTTTATGCGGCTTGCTGACTTCTATTAGGATGTACAGTACTGCTGTACAGAGTTAAGAAATATATTTGAATGAATCAGCCCAGAAAGGATTCCAAAACTAGTCGAGTCTGTATCTTTTAGCCTCACATTTAATCCTAATGCTACATTCCATTAGGTCTCAAGCCTTTAAGTGCCTCAGAATTACATGTCCCATCCTGGAAGAGTCCTTTTTCCTATTGTTTAGAGAGTGGTTAGCATGCCAGCGATGCTCCAAATGCGATTTTACATCCACTTATGGAAATCTATTGTTCCTTGAACATTTCCACATACAAACCAATATATGCTTTTCTTAGAGGTCTAAGACCTCAATTACAAGAAAGGCAGTTTGTCCCACTGCCTGCTGAAGGGCTCAAACAACTGTGTCAATGCTACCCCCTTGTGACCACACTGTGGCAGAGGCATCTCCTTACAGCCATCTTTCAATGCGAGAAATATTGACACGCTGTCCAACCCTGTGACACCATCAACAGTTTTAATTATTTGAAATATCATTAGGAATTTAAAAATTGCAAATAGTTTCAACCTGGATACTGTTAGAAAAATAATAACTATCTTACACGTATTAAGGTAGTGTCTGACTGGAACACCTCGTGTCTAACAGCAGTTGTCTGACGCCTTCTCGTCAGTCTGAGCTGTGAAACAGAGAATAATAAAGATTAAAAGAGAAGTCAGAGAGATTTTATTTGCACAATGCAATTGAAATCTGTCATCACACCAGCGGCTGCATTTGTAGCATTCCGGATCTCTTTCATTAAAAACCAAAGATGTGGAGAAAGTTGCTATGCTGACGTGCAGACAGATATGCATGTCAGAGGCATGAGAGGGAATATTTTGGAGGGCAAACTTCCTGCTGTCCTAGTGGCAGCATCACAGTCTTTTTATTGTATGGACTTAAAAAGAAATAATTAGACACAAAGATATATAATCCGGCAAAAAGCTGTGTGGCTCACTTGTCACATGTGGCAGAAAGAGAAAGAGGGGAGGCGGTGCTGAATTCTCTGAAGTGCATTTTGCCACAGGGCGCCACTTTTATTTGCTCTACCTTCAAAGAAAATGGCGGGTTTGAGAAGTTTTTCTTCTTTGTTATTGTAGTGGAGTCTCAGGAAGCAGAAAAAGGGAGTAGATGTTACCAATATTTTGTTTGGAAATTAGGCACCTTAGACTCTTCTATTTATGGTCAATCACCCAGTAGTGCAGCAGCATTTAATAGCCATGTTAGCCGTTTTATATTACAATTTATTTACAATTTATATTTTCCATCTGATTATTGGTCAGAACAACTATGTCAATACTAAAAAGCATATAGGATTACTAATAAAATGTTAATCCAGGATATATAGTTTTGTAAGTTTCATGTCTCTCACATTAACATTTCTACGATATGTATGAAAAAAAATTCTTTGTTAGGAGCTGGAGGGGTATTCAAGACCACTTCAACCACCTAATTTCAGTTTTCCCACCATTAAAATATTTTGGACACCAGACGTACATGTTTTGAACGGTATCCCTGCGGCAGACCTGCCGAAACCTTGGCAGGTCTAAGTAAAACAACACAAAATCAAAGATAAAAGAAGTGTTTAATTTTCAGCATACTGTAAAGTGCATAGATTTATTTAACTGATCCCAGTATTTATAAAATAATTTAGATTTGTTTAAAAACTCACAAAATTACGTAGAACACCCACAGCCTATGAGCTCCATATACAGGTACACATTAAAAGAAAAGCAGGGTGGGTCACATGATCTCCAGCCTTAGCTATAATTCACAGCACTCCTGTGAGGCGATGTCAGTTGGGGCCATATTAGGGGGCTGTACTGTGTTGACATCTCACACAGCCCCCCTAGGTTAGGCCATGTCAATCACAGGGCATGTGATTGCAGGAGTCCCTGCCTGCCCTCTCATTGACACTTCCCATTGACTTTCTTTCACGCAGATCAGTGAGCCT
>KV751383.1:1568819-1590497 GCA_001698575.1 Mola mola | reverse complement strand
ATAAGAAGTAGGTTTTCAGATTCCAAAAGCCTCCGAGGGCTTTAGCTCTGCAGTGGTATGTGGGTGCAATCATCATGCTCATCTCAGGAGGGACTATAGCTGGCTCTCGAGCGGTCACTCAATCTCTTTGTATCATTTTCTTTTTATTTCTGTCTGTAGCATCATTTCTTCGGTCCTTCAACTTTTTTCATCTTCTAATACTGTGTTTTCCATCAGGGGGAAGAAGCATTTTGAAATACCCAAATGAGCCTCAGTTATGTCACTCTTACTTGTGGAAATAAAATGTACGGCCCTGTAATGAAACAAGTCAATTGTAAAAACAGAGTGAAATATTTTATGATGTGCTTATGAAGGAAAGAAAAGAATGTCTTGATGAAAGCTGTGCCCTTCAGTGCAGTGTGGATTCCATCTACACATGGTTTAGGGTGTTTGTGGTAGGAGAGGCATCCCCTCTGTGACCAGAGTCATAAATGAATTGCTATAAAAAAGGGCTACCCAAGGACTAGATTACTTTTACGTAATTGTGCAGTGGTGACAAGGGGTAAGGGTCTTTCCATAAAATCTCAATAAATATGTATTCCCAATGAACAGGACAGAATGTGACTGGAGGAAATGGGGTGCAAATGCTAAGGGAGAAGCAATGTAATTTTGGAATGCGAACTATAAAAAGCTAGCAATATGCTCGTATTGTATTTGTATATTGAGTCTTATTTAAAGTGTCTTTAGAGTTCGCCAAGATAGTTGACATCTGCATAAAAACCGACTGCTAAGTGTGATCATTACAGAGTTAAATGAAATTCATGACCAGACGGCCATTCTCCCTTGAGTAAATGAACATGCCTTTATAATATCCAGCTAACTATGCCACAGTATAATAGATTTGTAGCTTCTGTAATCTCATATACTCCAAAAAATTAAAACAAAAAGGAAAATCGATTTTTCCAGCAGACTTACACCGGTGAGCTCAGCTTGTTTTGCTATGGTACAGTAGTTATACTCAGGTAAATGTGAAAAGTCTACCCTGCAACACAAAAAGAACCCCAATGATGAAGGAGGGAAAGATGGTAAGGAAGGACACCTGTTTCCCAGAAAATACATGTAATTACAACTTATTTGTCATAGCTAATATATTTACTTAAGAAATGTCATGCTCATTGATTGTTTAAACATAAAAAAATGTTATCAATTAATATATATGGAAAATCACAAATACTGTATGTATATATTGTATATATTTTATTTTCCAAAGCTTTTAACTGAAAACACATTTTCTTTATAAACGTAACTGTCACGAGTCACAAAATTGGATCCCAATGCAGAAATAGATCAGGTTAAACAAAGTCTTTATTTACAGAAAACAAAGTCAGCCGAAATAGTCTGTGAAGATACCGTAACAATATGCAAAGTACAACCAAAAGAGGAAACGGAGACTGAGCTCGACGTTCTAAAAAAAAACAAACTACAAAGTAACAACAGAAGGGTGAGGCTGACTGAGGTGCACTGCATGACCTGAACGAAAACAGAGAAAAGACATGATCAAAAACACCATCAAAAACGGTCACGAGAGACTCAGAAATAGCAGGAATAAACACGAGAGATCACTGAACAGGCAGGATACTCTGGCACTGAAGAGAAGTCCAAGGAGGGTATGTATAGTGGGTTGATAACGCTAAATGCAGGGCAGGTGTGCCTCGTCAGCCATGGGATGAGGAGGAGAGCAGAAACGCCAACTGGGAAAAACACAGGGAGGAGGGGCAGGGGAAGCAGGAGCACAGAGACAAGGCAACAGGACAGGCAAAACAAAACAGCAAGCAAAAACATAAACCATGATAGTAACCAAAGTAATTTTGTTGTCCAATCCTCATCACTCCACACGTGGATCCTGGAGTCAGGTTTCTCCATCCACACCAACCAGATTCAGTCAAATAAAAATTCCTGTAATGGAACATATTTGCTGTTGCGAATTATTTATCCATAAATGTAATTTCTAATGGAAAGTTTCAGAAAATGAGAAATTTAAAATCGAATAGCAGGGAATGGATGGGCATTCACTCGATGGAAAGTGCTCTGTTGTGTTGAAACCTGTTTCCACATCAGCATGTGCCTCCACCTAGCACTCGTAAATGTTCAACAGTATCATTCTCAAATAGATCATTTATTCTGTCTTTGTCACAGCACTGAGACCAGAGTTTCTGTAGGTCCAACTGGAATTCTTATTTTTGCTTGAGACTGTTGCCAGGCTGCTCGGAGTAATCACGTTGCCTTTGTGACAACTGATTACCAATATAAATAATTATGAGTACATAAGACACAATCAAAGCCAGAGTTTAACAAAGTCAAAGCCTGAAAATAAAATGTTAATCCACTGGTAATTGTGCTTTGATCAGATATTTTTGTAATGAGCCCCTTCAATATAAAACCAGCTAGAGACACTCAAAGAAAAACACAAAAACAGAAAAATGCTAATGTTATATCAGCAACAATCGCTAACCTTTGCTGGAAAATCTTAAGTTTTTGCTGGATTGTGACCATTATATTAAGAAACAACTGAGAAAATGGGTGTTCATGCACTTAAGAAATGCGTAACCTAAATCACAACGGTTGTCACTTCTCAACCTAACTCATATTATGTCTCTAAAATGTTTGGCAGCTGCTCCCCATGTATCTACAATATTGGTTTGTCCCACTTTGTCTAATTAGCAGTGATCAAGAGGAATTATAAGCGGCGGTTAACAACATTGGACTCCTCAATGACCCTGATAGATGGTCAATTATAGTGATCAGGTCGTGGCGTTTATTGGATTTAAAGTGGCAGTGATGGGCCCTTTTGGCCTAGTGTGGATAATTATCACATTTACGCATGATTTAAGGTGACAGTGTAGAACGAGAAGGACTTGACTTAAATTTAATCATTTTCTTATCTATGTATTTATGCAAGAGTCGCCAGTGGATGTCCATGAGTAGAATAATGCGATGACACTGGGATTAGTGTGATATCCACGTAGCGTACAGCTGCTGTGCAGGGTATATCTGAGACCGGAGGGAAATTTACTGCTTCACACTCATGCCAGATCTGGAAATGTCTTGTTTTGTTCACTTTTCTTGTATTTCACAATTGCATGTGCGTAATTCATGGCAGTGTATGAAAGAGATATTATTAAACTTCACTTCACATTTTTTCTTTTTTTCTCTACTGTATTGTGACCTCCAAGGGGAACAACATTTATAAGGGATGTTCAGACTAAAGCATCTCATGGTCAACAAACTCTGCAGGGGGGGTGGAGAACAAATGCTGCACCACATCTGCCAATAAATATCTTTTTTCCTTCCCATTATTCATTATTCTCTGCACTCCCCACAGAAAATGGCATCTCGCCACTCTTGCTTAGGCACCCACAGACAGCTTTCTGAATCCCGACACCTGAATATGATCAACTGAAAAACTGCTACTCAGCTCCTCTGATAAGGAAGGAAATACATCAGTGCCTTGTTTATTTACTTTTCTCACATGCCAGAAAAGGTCAGAGACGGAGGATTATACTGCACGGCCAGAGTGGAACTCAATAAAAGCCAAGCATTGAAAACAATATCATTCATATTTTAAACAGCTGGCACGAAACAGAGGGAGCCTTACACTAGGGTTCCAATTATTCCACTTCTCAGGGTTTTCTGCAGCAAACCACAGCAGCTCAGGTGCACTGCCAAAATAAAAACATTATTTCATAAAATTTACAAGAGATTTAACAAAATTAAATGGCCATTTTTCATCAGAAAGTGCTAACAAGCATTTTAATATTGAGGGGGAACATGCAGATTTATTTTGCAGATGTTTTTCAGGAAGCGACTGTGGTTGTTTTCATAAACTGAGTTTGTTTCCCGTCCATGGACTTAGTGTAGTAATGCAGCACATCCGCGTTCTAAAATCTTGATGTATTATTAATCATGTCTTTGTGTGCAACTCCAAAAAACCTTTTTTGGTTTTTTAACGTGAAAGTGTGCTGGAATTGAAATGAAGCCAGCTGTTACAGAATCCACTGCAGGTGGCAGCACAATGGCAGCATTGTTTGCTGTTGTAAATTTTTTGACGCAGCTTCAAACACAGTATGTACATGTACAGTATAAAAGCTGCATGCAACATGGTGTTTTGAGCATCTGCTGGCTTTAACTTTTTAAGTCCTGTCATTCTATGGAGTTAGCTGTTGACAGGTCATAAAATACTCCACATAAACAAGAAGTTTCAGAACTAATCCTTCTAGTTGTGTCAACACTTTTTAATATTTGAATGAATTGTCATGTAAAATAAAGTCTGCTACAAATAAGGCATTTTTGTTGCATTCATTCAGAAGAGTAATGACTTGTTTCATTCATATTTCATCAAATTTCTAATGGGAACATTTTTAAATATCATCTGCTGTGACACTAAAAGCCAATATTTGGAGCTTCAATACACTAATATATACGATGAAATATGTTTGTTTGTAGCTGTAACTTTAGCCTTTTGTCCAGGGACATTTGACTTTAATAAAAAACTGATAACAATGTCTGATATTCAGATACTATGTCCTCCTTAAGAGAAAGTGTGACTGTGCCCTTATGTTTGTGTATAGCTTTGTGACTGTATATGTGATATAATGTATACAATATGCAGGGGGATTAATAGTCATAATACACATCTCTGCAACAATGAGGAAGTCATGCTCACATACATGCCCACTCTACAATCACGGAAGGTACTCATGGCACCCCAGATTTTCTTTGGTTTTTGACTCGCTCGGGTAAGATGATAATCCAAGCCTAGTCCACTGACAGACTGCAACATGATTCACTCGGACAGTGACTGACTGCACATCCAATTTGTTTCAACTCCAGAGCAGCAGCTTATTATCTGAAATGCATGAGATGTCTGTGCATGAGAGGCGTGATCAGCTGGGGCCTGCGCCGGGGGTGCTGGGAAAGTAATCAATAAGGGATTGTCTCTTGTAGTTTAGGTCGACACATTATGACAGAGCTGAAAATTAAACAGGCAGATATTAATAATGATGGAAATCAGAGGCTCATGGGTGACACCAGGGGGAGGCGTGAAGCTCAAAATATGTACCATGTATGGCTTTGGGTGTGTGCCATCAGGGTATAGTGGATGGGTTGTAAGTGTTTTGTTTTTTTGTGTTTTTCCTCTGCAAATGAGTGAAATATAAGCCATCAATGCAACAATGATGGCTGAGTGAGTTTGAAAATCATCTGAAATGGGCAGCATTTAGAAATAGTGATCCTTTTTTTGTATATATTAGAAATATTAAATTGAATCATTGACATTATCAAATAAAGTTCTAATGTGCATTTGTTTTAGATTTTTCCACTTACCAAACTGACATTTCAACCCTTAAAACCCTTACGGGTTTGGCACATAATCAAGAAAAGTTAATTTCAGATTGCTGCTAATTACTAGCAACAGCTGAAATGAGAGTCAGTCTAACTGTAAGTCATGCACAAGTGATTATTTAAAAGAACATCTCCCCACTAAAAGGAAAAAAAAAAAACACATATATTTTTTCTTTTTCCTACCTAGAGTTCTATTTATTCATGGAAACTGTTTTGATCTGAATTGAATAGTTTTCGAGATATTGCCTGATGTCTGCCTTGTCTCATGTATAATGAAACCAGATGACGCTTGTGGTGCTCAATGTGTCAGAAAAATAGATAGATAGATAAAACAAAGATATTGTTGTTAGCAGTTTCATGTAGGAACTAATATTATTTTTGTAGTGATTTACACTGTCTCCCCACGCAGAAGCAAACCTGCATAAATGAATGGACAGGAAAAGGGACTTAAACATTAACGATGTCCTCCTTGGCAGAGCTGTAATGTTAGTTATCTTAACTTAACTAACAGAATAAATTGATAATGAAAGAGTTTTGTCTAGACCTGCACCACATGTTCAGTGTCGTGAGATAACGTTTGTTGTGAAATGGTGCTTGAAAAACTGTGAACAAAAACTGACTTGACCAGACCTAGCTCACTTATATTGTTTTGTGTCAATGAGTTGATGCACACTTTTGTATGCTGTGATATGAAAAGAATTGCTTGCTGTGAGCAGTTTCAGAAGGAATTATTTTTCTCTCTGCATCTTGCATGGAAGTAAATGTGCATTTACTCATGGATGAGAGGCTAACAAAGCTAATTCAGCTTGGATGTTGTGTCGAAGGTATATAGCTTTTTGTCCAAGAGTAGACCTGCGTTTTCCTTTTGTACAGTGATACCGTGTAATTAGGCAGACACAAAATAGCTCCTACATGAAATTGTTCACAACCTTCTCTTTTTTATGCTATGACTACCACATATAAAGTGCCGTGCAAACAAAATGGTCAAAATTCCCAGAGTCACACCAAAACAATCTAAATTACAAAAAAAAGTGAAAATAAAAACAGATCAGTATATTTGATTTGATTGACCAAAGAGAGACGGGAAGACAGCCAAAGATAGATTCCCCCACCTTGTCAATTAGCAGTGGCAATCCAATTCTTTTGTTTGAACAACAAGCACAGCAGTCAGAGTAGGGGTGGGCTGAAGTGAAGGAGTTAACCAACTGCATTACAGGCCATTACAGATGCAGTGTCATTGATTATTTATACCCTTATAAAATGTCTGGCTCCCCAGTGGACCAAGCTTGCTTGGCTAGCTCTGATAAAATGTTCCCTTTAAATCACCACACCAGGGCAAACAACACATTCAAATACATGAGAGAGCTGAGTGTCAAAGTCCTGCGTATAATAGATGTGAGGCCCACTGTTTCAAGAACAACAAATAAAGATGTTATGATAGCTAAGGCTTATCTCTACATCTTATTAAACTAATAACTCTTTGTGTTGCCTTTTTTTCTCAGATACTGAATGTGTGATTTGATTAATTTTAGATGCTTTGTTTCATCAGACAAATTGGAGATCAAGTCCCACATGGAGTGTTCACCACAGTGGATATTTTGCATTGGTTAGCAGGGGAGCAGATGGCTGCGACTAGCCGAACTTTCACGTTGGAGGTGTCTGTGCTGGAGCAGGACCTTCTCAAACCAGTGACCTCCCCACGGCAATGTTCCCTTTGACATGCTGCCCCTTAAATATTTGTTAAATATTGTCAGGCATCCTTTATCACACAGGCAAAAGGTCCAAATGCCAGATGTTCAATAACAATGGCAAGTTACAAAATATGTAAGAAATTCACAGCGTGTCTACATTATGACAAACAAATGCCAACTAATTTGCAAAGAGGTAAAGTAAGCCCATATTGGACACACTTCCCAGAGCACGGAGAGGATGAAAGAGAGGACAACATCTTGTGTCATCTATCTTCCTTAAATGCTGAAGCCATGACAAAGTGGATGGAGAAATTATGATAAATGATAAGACGTATTTAGTCAATATCTGCGATTCTCTTTCTTCACTCTGCTGTGTTTTTATCTTCCCGTTATTTAGTTGGAAAGGTGCACGTTCATTTAAATAGCACTCTGAAGGCCAGATTGTGACCAAATTAAAATGGGCATTGTGCATTTTTATATCAATATTGCCATCCTGGAGATAGATTGTCAAGGTGCCTTTCCAGTGAATTCATATTTATTTGCACAGAGAGAGACGCATCTCTGGATACCGCTCACACTATAGCTGTTCCTTTGCATCCAGCTCAGCAATGTATGCCAGCTACAGTAAGCTAAAGTCGTTTTTTTGTCAAGCTTTCGCTTTTAAATATCAGACCATTACATTTGAGTGAAAAGAAAAAATATTAACAGATTTGTTTGCAGATGTGTTTGGATGTAAGAGAATATAAATCCCAAAGTATAACTTTCAGCATTGATTTAGGGTTACTAATGTAATGATGAGCGGCCTGTAATTCTGTGCCATGTGATATCGCAATAATGTTAAAATGTTGAAATGTTTTGTATCTGCAGTTTTACAACTGAGTACTATAGTATTTTAGGTATTTGGGGCTATGTATGTATGTATATATGCATATATATACTGTATATACAGTATATATATGCATATAAAGTACATACAATTTAAGCAACCAAGTAAGTTAATACATCTCTAAGACATTTTTCAAGGATCATTGTAATCACAATAATCATCTCATTAGCAAGTTGAAGTACTTCTGCCTCTTACTTTGCACTTTCCGGTTCATTCCCTCCATAATAGTTTCAGCGAGACCTCTCATCTCTTATTCAGGAATTTTTATTCTAATTTGTGACAAATAAATACGAAAAACAATGCTGAGGTAAATTAAATGAAATTAAAACATGTACACATGACATGACAGATATATCAATGGGAAGAATTCTAAACTCTATTCTGCAGTCAGTGAAGTTTGTTGAAGATATGGTGATGCTTCCACACTCTCAGAGTGATCTAGGCAGCACTGCTCATAATAAAATTCAGTTTCCAAAGATTTCTGGCAGCGATCCTGAAAATTAGCGCATTGTTACGTTCCATCCTTGGGCTTTAAACTTGATGTTGTTTTCAGCAAGTTTCAACAAGTTTGTGCAAATATTCCTAAATACTGTTTTGTGTTTTTTAGAGGTATTTGCATGAAAACAAGTTTATAAAAGGAAAAAAAAAAATCCTTCAGTTTATTGTTCTTTACCCAAACACCAATTGTCAAATTATTTTGCAAATTAGCCTATGTTTCCATTATATAATTCTGTACTGGAAACTACAAAAGACTTCTTCCTCTGCAGGTGTGTCAGAAAAAAAGAACATGTGCTCGTAATAACATTAGAATTGATTGCACCTGTGCAACCTATGAAGGGTGGGAATGTTTTACATGAAGAAAGTGTCCATTAACACCTCCTACTTACAATTTAATTTGAGTTTTTATACAAACGTTGTCTGACAGTGTTCACTTAACACTGGATAATAGCCCTGTCTATGAGAAAGGGCTCTAAGCTGGCAGCGAGCTGAGTGAGCTGTGTGTCAGCACAAGTAGCCCTGGTTACTGAGAACATGACAGGAAGATGAGTGAGAAGCACCATGTGACACAACGCAGCATCACCCACACAAGGAGAATGACATAACGGGCACTTATAATATGTAATGTATTGTTAACTGCACACACACACACACACACACACACACACCTCACCAAACTCCTCAGAATCTGTAAAGAATTTGAGTCTCCAGCACCGGAAAAACCTCTAATTACAGGATTGAAGAATACCTGAGAGTGGTTGTAATGGACTGAATGGTGACGCTGTGAAACACCTTGTAACAAACTGGCTATTTCCTGGATGCCATCAGTCACATTGCAGCAGGGAAATCCTGCATCTACAGGTAGCTTAATGTACAGTCAGTAGGCCGTAGCTTGTTTCTGTGTGCCTTCACACACAAAATGAGACAATTCAAAAGGGAGAGTGTGAGGACAGGACGAAAGACAATGGGATCGCACCGGTCAAAAAACGTTCGCAGAGTCGATATTGAACACCGTTGCTGAGGTTACTATTTATCTCACGCCAGCCAAGTTGGCACACACATCTGGCGCCGGGTACTTAGTGCAATTATTTATGATTTCCTCCAAGATTTAAAAGCTCTTCGCCCGGCCTTGTAATGCAGTAACTGATTGCACTGCTAATGTAATTAAGGAGAGATTATGATGTCCACGTGGCACACCAGATGGTGGCATTCACAGTGATGGGGGAAGGCACAACTGGCACACCACTGCACAAGGGCAGTGAGGCGCAGTCAGTCGGAGCAGTCCAGACTCCCCACCAGACGGAGGCAAGTATATGTGTGTATGCATATGCGTGTGTATGCGTGTATCTGTCTTTCTGTGATTATAAGTTGAGCAAGCAACAAGACATGAGTGTTTGTGAAATACTACCATAGACTTTACTTAAGATGGAATCATGTTCCCTACATGTGTGACATTGGAGTAGAATCTCAGAAATGCACTAAAAAACTTACGCTCAGTAAGACTCACTGCATGATTGGAAATTTATATATCATCTATATATACTTGTGAACCTTTGACAAAGTCATTTTTCCTTATTTCATTCAGTGAAACTGTATGTCTGCAGTTGCAATGAGCCTGAACAATAAAAGCAGAGATAAAAAAAAAAGGATATTTCAACCCAAAAATAAAAATTGTACAATAAAATAAAATAAAAATACTTTTCTTCTCACCTTTAGTGTTGTTCATCCATCTAGATGGTGTGACTTGAGTACTGAAGATATCGGCTATAGATACTGTATGTGGATACTTTCTGATGGATGCTAATTTGCTTGTGTTGCTCAAAGCATCAAACAACTCAACAGCAATGTCACTTGTCTAGAAATAATGACATGTTCTCTCGAAACAAACCACAAACCTTGTTAGGAGCAGTTTCATGTAGGAACTATTTTCTTTCTGTGTCACCACACAGAAAAAAAAATGTGCAGCATGGACAAGAGGCTAGACTGGAATTCTTTAATTTTTGAACTATCAACTATTTTCACAGTTCATCTTTTAGTGTACAAAATAGCGAATAATTTCAAAAAATGTCAAGGCCAAATGGGATGTAAACATTAATGGTATCCACTTTTAAGGCTTTTGATCCCTTTTAAGAATATGTCTATCTCTCCAAAACCTATCAAAACAATCTAGATAAATGAATTGTTGAGAGGATGAGTATGTATGTTAGATAAGTGGATGAAGTGCCCCCTTGAGAAACCTCTCCCTGCTTGTAATTCATATGTAACTACAAAAGGGAAGAATTACTAAATGAATTGACAGTATACATTTTCAACTTCATTACTTCAGCCAAGAAAACGGTTGGCAAAAATGATAATTTAAATGAGGTTTTGGCGAAGCCATCATGTTCCAGAAGATTTTCCCGCCAAGGCAATGTCACTGGACCAAACTGACCTTTAATTAGAAAAAAGCATATTGTAGAACCTTGCATGACTCTTTCCTGTGGGGGCACTAAGGGTAGACTTCTTAGAGCTCATTATTATAAGCTATTCAGGAGACACAGGGATTTTTGTGTGTAGAAAGAAAAGAGAGGAGAAGGAGGGGTATAAGGGTCATATATGAAATGAGACCTGCAGATTTCTACACAGCCCATAATGGGTTCATGCTGGTGACGGGGACATTGGAGCACAGTAGATTTCCCAAGTTGAGATAGGGATATTATTACTCTCAGGGTGGCAACACAGAAATCTCCATCTTCAGTCCCCAGACTAGTGTCAGCAAATTACAAAATTCAGTGAATGACCTTTACACACAGAAGGAAAACCTTTGCTGTTTTTTTTTTTTTTTTTATCATTTTGTTCCAACGACATTCACAGAGGTATAATTTTGGTAGGGGGCTCTTCTGTCATCCACCGATTACCGCAATCATTTGAAAATTAAAACTTCGCCTCAACGTATATATAATATTTTGCACACAATGTGATGCTCTACAGTTTACGGGGGCGATGTTAACTGATATATGTCCTGAAGTATATGTGAAACAAAGCTTGAACAAAGAAATCTCAGTTTTAATGAACCTTTTCAAAATGCCAGCTGTACTCTTAAGCATCCTACACTGGCTGCTCCCCACCAGAAATCTGCCACAGCCATCATTCATCTTATCCCACAATCCTCAGCCTGCGATGTGCTGCACATTACAACACTGTAATAGCTGATGGCTTTCACAGTTAGCACGTGTTACTGATAAATCCAGACTCTTGATGAGTGTTTCATCACCTATTCCATAATTAGACCATTACTTTAGCAGGTGAACCTCTTCTCAGCCAGAGCATGTGTTGTATTTTTTTTCTCTCTCCCTTCTTCCGACCCCCCCCCCACTGGCAACTGAAATTTTGCTTTATCAAATTCAGCGTCATCACACTTTCTACAATAAATGAGCATGCTTGTTTCAGTGTGTTGTCAACACCTTGATATGGAGCATGCGTGAGGTGGATGGTGGGGGTGTTGCAGTAGCTCACAAAGTAAGATTATTGTAACTTCAAATCCTCACCTACCATGTAAATATATCTGAATAACACATTTTGACAGCTGAACACTGACACTATGTTTATTGTTCTTTTAAGCATATACAATCATTTACAGTAGCGATCATTGTCACCACCACTTGCTTATTGATTAATTGTTTTTTTATCTTACAGTTTGACAGAGTTCCCATTTTTAAGCATTTTTACACTTCTGTACACACTGTAGATCCCAATTTGTTCAATTGTTAATGTTGAACGTTAAAGTTATGAATAGACCAGACACAAAATAGTCAAATGAACATTAAATCTTTATATCAACTAAAGTTTTGGTTGCAAGAAGTTTACAATAAAGTTGAGACAGCAAATGTGCAGATGCAGCGAAGATTAAACAACTCAGCTATAATATGGTAATTTGTTACCTTTGGCATGCTGGCAGTGTTGAATTGAGTCTGTAGGGACACTGTGCAAAAACTTAAAAGGGGGACTCTCCAACCAGCATTTATCACCATTCTGGTACAGATAATCTGGCACCAACAGAATTTGCAAAACATTTTTTTTTTTTTCACTTAAGTACTTGTAGTTTAAAAATATAAATATTAAGAACAATATAAGCCAGAAAATTAAAAACTTAAATAAGTTAAGATACCTTTGAAAATTGTGCTCTACCATGGTCTTACTTTACTTTTACTCTCGTTGAGAGATAACTACACTTCATTATCCTCCAGTGGCTTTCAACAACCAACATATATTTCCACAACATCATGCGTTCAAGGCTTAGTGACAAGACAGACGTGAGTGGTTTCAGATGGGACCCCCTTACAGAGGCTTCTTACTGTCATTGCAAACTGTCCATTTTAAGCCACTGTTGTGCTTTTTAAGTGTGTCAGCTCCCTGGCTTGGGACCCCTATATAATGTTTTTTCTGTGCACAGAGTCAGGCTAGCGAGGCTCTGCTGTGTGCTAGGCTAAGCTAATCAACAGAAGCGTTTGTTTAGATGTAAAAGTGGAGTACCCCAGCTCTTGACAGTCAAAAGTCAAGTCCAATGTCCTCTCATGTGGTTCTTCAAATTTGATTTTAACTACATGGAAGAATAGAGACTGACCAACAGAAATATAATGTTTTGCAATAAATTAACATCAGCAGTTAATGTGGAGGTATTGAAAGTTGTAGGTCATATTAGGTGACAGTTGTAATAACAGAAGTGCCACAGATATGCAAAAAATAGGGAATTCTAATCAAATGTGGCCATGTAAGCCCAGTACATTTCATAGTGTGTGGCTCCAATAAAGACACCATGCTGGCATATGGCACCGTGTCACAAAATGGAGCAACAAGTCTTTGATTTGAATAAATTAGGATAATAGTTGCACAATGCAATAATTTGTTTGATTTGTTTGATGGGGTAGAAATAATTAACTGGGTGATATGAGAGTATCTGTCGTCCCTTAGTGTTTTGGACAGTCTACAAAGAGGCTTTCAAGTTTTGTGTGCCAGAGGATGTACAGCCTAATGTTACGGCTAAGCTCATACATTTCTCTTTAAACTACTTTTATCTAATTACCGTAATGACATGCGATGATTAGAGGGAGAAACAGCTGTCAGAAGGCGTGACCCACAGATACATCCATGTAATGATGGTTGTTCAGTAAAGTACAATCTTAATTAAGTTACTGTGACCAAATTGGATCTCAAAACTCATTGCAAAGAAATGCACCTACAAGTCAATCTTAGTGTTGGCCTGGGAAGTTTTTTCCCACTATGTACACACAACTACTACTGACTATACAAATTGCTAAATTTTGTATTTACGGAGCTTTCAAGACATTCTCATCTGTTGAATTAATTGTCAAGAATCTAATACTTCAATTTATATCAGCAAATAATGAATACTATAAGTTAATACAGTTAAGTGCAGAGGTATAAGAACAATGACAAGATGTGAATGAAACATAGACTGTCAGCTTTAATGTAAGAGGTTTCACCAAAAAAAAAAAAAAACTTGGCCATGAAAAAGCTTGTCAGTCAGTTGTCCAAATACTTTTGAGCCCCTGAAAATGGAGGAACTCTGCATAAACTGGCTGCAATTCAGATAAATGGCCTATTTTTGTGAAACCTCTTATATTAACACTCCAGGTCTGCACTTCGATCAAATTTCGATTGTTTTATTTCAGATCACTTGTGATGGTTGTATAGACACAAAATGATCAAAATGACGTCATTGTCCAAATACTTCCGGACCTAAGTGTATTACATGTTTTAAAATAACTGTTAAAATGGCTAATAACTTAAATTTATAAAGGAGTCCACAGACAGAAGTTAAAAGAACTAAAAAGTTATGCGTTGAACGGACTTTTTAAAATTGTTTATTTATACAATATATTTTATTTTCCAGGGTAAAAATGAAAATAACTATGAAGGATACTCTACTGGTAGATATTACACTTGAATACATTTAAAGTGCACATAGGCTGTCTAATTCATACCTTTTTGACTTGCCCTAAAGGCTACTATCCCCATTCTGGATTGTGATTTTTAAGTTATTTACAGAAATACCTGGAAGAGGAATATCTTTTCAACTCTCCCTCCAAACGGCAATAGTTGTGCAAATGGGGACTTAAATTTACTAAATAAGATGATGATGTTGTGACTTTTGCCTTTCTAGTAGCTAGGCGCCTAATCTTGTTAAATTGGAAGCTCGCTCACTGGATTAAAGATGTCAATCTTTAATCCAGCAATTTTTTTCTCCTAGGAAAAAAAGTATACTATTAGAGGGTCAACTGACAAGTTGTGCAGCCTATGGCAACCATTTTATCCCATGTGGACAGACTGTGTGCTCTTTCCCATAGCGAGCATCTAGATCCTCCTGCTTGATTGTACTGATTGTAATAATGGAATTTGGACTTTTAGTTTTATAATTTACCTTATACTTATTTATGTACTTGTGTACATGTAGTATTTACTATATATTTCATTGTTAAGTTTCTACATTGAACTATTTGCCTTCTTCACTTTCATTATATTCATTATCATTTTAATTATGGTCTCTTGGTTGAAACAACATTATTAAGGCCATGCTTAGCATCATGATTTGTATTATTTGCATTTTATGCGAAATAAGCTTATAAAATAAGATTAGAAACAATACCTAAAGAGAAGGGAGACCGTTAACAATGTCACGTCAGGTTAGTTAATCATTTATTGGAAGTCAAAGCGGAAGTAGGCTGCATTTACTTCTTGTGGGTTTGCACGAGGAGAAGTCAAGATAAAAGTCCTAAGTTGAAAAAGTGAGAGCATTCTGGAGTCATTTCAACCAGGTAAACTAAAACCATACATAACTACTGTGGATTTAGTCTGACCTCCTAAGGACTTACATTGTGTCTGGTGAGCTTGGAGTTATTTATGTTCATTTCTGTTCTGTTCATTTCACAACTGTACAATTCCTCCCTCTTAACTGTACAATTCCTCCCTCTGAATGGCTCTTGGACTTTTTTCACTCCCTCAGATCTTTCATCTATTATACTGCAGTTCTCTTTCACTATTTATTTTCTGTTGCACTTTTATTTATTTTACACAGAGCAACTGTAAAGTAACAATTTCCCTTCAGGGATAAATAAAGTATTCTGAATCTGAATCTGAAACTTCTCGCAGCATTTTTTATCAGCCAGAATGCACATGCACAGGTGTAACGTCACCCATTCAAAAGTTTTTCTGAGCAGTTTCACAAAGCTTTGCATCATAAAGAACGAGTAAAGAGCCATCTGCATGTAAATGTACAACATTAGCTTTTCTAAGATGAATAAAGAGATAGTGCCAATGAACTTCAAAGTTTGGCAGCAGATTTTTGACTTTGTTCCCACATCAGTAAATCATTCAATCGGCTGTTAAATTGTTGAGTTGTACAGTTCAACAGCTGTTGATTGGTTACTATTTAATGAATGACACAAAAATTAAAAATGAGTGCAATCATCATAATGACACTAACCTTACAATAATTTTTTATGCCCATAGTTAAATTACATAGTCTTTGTAGATATTAGCTAGTAAGCTGATATATATTATGCATAATATAGCAAGGTCTACAGTAGACCCAGTACTGAGGTTACATAACATCATCCTGTTACCCACCTTGCATTTAGTCTAGATTTTCAACAATGAGGTGAGGGCTGCTGCTCTCAATGACATTTCAGTGTATGAATTACCGTGTCCTTACTTTTAGTGGTGATAAAACTACCACTGCTTCGAATGTTTGTAAAAAATGATCTCCATATATAACAGTATATATATATTTATATAGCAAGTTTCATTACAAGGTTTCAAGGTGCTTGTACAAGCAGAATAATGTACAGTACACATAGACTAACCATTTGAACCAATGAAGTAAAAAGTAAACAACAATAAAGAAAAAAAAACTTTTATTAGCAAAATATTAACGGTAACGGGTGTGAGAGCGGACCCAAGAACAGCACAAACCTAGACAGGAACAGTTCAGAACTTTATTGACAATGTTCAAGAGTCCAAAGAGACGACAATCAGGAAGCCTGGTCGGCGAGCACAGTCCAAGTTCTGAATGGGACAGGAGTCTCCGGAGAGGGAGTCCAGGCAGGCTGCAGGCAGACAGGGAGCGGGCAGATGCAAAGTCGAAAGACAGAAGGCAGGTCAGGTTACCGGGGCAGAGACGAGGAGACGTGGTCAGGGGCAGAAGGCAGGTCAGGTACCAGGAGATCCATCCGGAAAAGAGTGCTGGAGAGTAGTGCATGACGTGACGACAATCTGGCAGAGAGTGAGTGTGAAGGAGCTGGTTAAGAGGAGGCTGGGTGATAGAGCCGACTTGGGGGGAACAGGTGAGTCTAATGATCTTGATTAGGAGAGGTAGGCAGGCAGGTAGAGTGGGTTGGCGGAGGGGAAAACCAGGAGTGGACTATGACAAAAACAATGAGAGAAAATTATTAAAACAAGCAGTTAACATAAAAAGACTAAAATGACTGGTGTAGTCATCATAAATCCAGTTTTGAGTGTCACAGATACACTTCACAGGTTTGTGTATCATGTAGGAATTTACTCAGTGATAGTTTCCTGAGGATAATATGTTTTAGTCTGCCTTGATGAGCGTCTGAGCGCTAATGCTGTGCTGTAAAACAAAGATCTTTTTGAACAAATTAAAATGACAAAGAGATCTTTCATTCTATTGGCTAATTTGCCATCCCGTTTCATTTGAATAAGTATGGCTATCGAGCATTTGTTAAAGAGACAGCTGTTTCTGGACTAAATCCCCTAATTTGATCAGCCTAATTGCAATAGATTTTGTAAACATTAAGATTGAATGCAGCAACTATGTCAGCCAGTAAAATAATGCCTTAAACTTAATCTAATAAAATTGCAAAGGGAACCATTGCAAAGCCACTTACCCTGTAAAAGGCTTGCATGCCCATTAGGGAAAAATTCCCTTAGACAGGAATAGATAGCAATTGATTGGGACTTCCTTGAAAATATGTGACCACTCCGTCTAATTTGTGATTTGGTGAAGTGACTGGGTGCTCACAAAATGCTGTTTTGTCATTGGTCTCACTTGTCATTTGATCTTGAATTAGCTGGCCACTTTTTCTACCAGATCCTAATAAGCCTCATCAAGAAGTCAATAATGTGGTCATGCCAAGAAAACCCTCTCCCCTCCATGTAATGGCTCTGAAGGGTGCAGCACTAATTTTGCTTCATTGCACCTGCATTTTGGATATTTATTTAAAAAGGTTCATTCTTAAAATAACCCCTTTTTGATTGCCCTGTTGTTTCAAAGTTCATGCAGGTATAGATGTTCTCAAACATTGCACTGAATTGTGTCTCAAGTTCATAATCGGACAAAACTGCGGATAGTTGTAGTAAGTTTTGGAATTCAAAAGTGATGTGATGAGGCTCTTCTGTTTTCCTAAAACAGCTTTGACATGTATGAAGTGAGGCACCACCTCCCCGCAGAGCCCATCTCAGCAGTCGGAGTAGTTACTTCATTCAGCAAGGCCCCTGATGGCTACGCTGTTGTGAGTATTGATTTGGAATTGCAGGGGAAAGGTTGACACAAAAGTCATAGTTTGGTTTCATGCACTTAGGATGAGCTTTTAAACTCATTTTATCTCTTACAGAGAAAGTCACTAAAAGGCATACTTACAACCCTCGACTAGTGTTATTGTTTGCGCATCCCTGTAGATATTCTTTAATGGCTTCAATAATTTTAGCTCTCAAATGCCAAACATTAAAGTCTGTCTACATTCTATCATTTCAAACATGTGGTATTGAAATGGTAAAAGATACAAATAACATCATTCTTTATTCCTTTTAGGCTGGATAAAAGCATTGTTACATGATGTGTGAAACCCATAAGAGATCTTATCTTTTCATTCTGGGAAGTTCTTGTTTGTTTTTGTTTGTTTTGCATGTAGCTATTGTGGTCGTATTGCAAAACATCCAGTCTGGATGTTGGCTGCTTTCCATGGTTTCTTTTGTCAGAGCTGTTCAATGACTTATTCATAAAGTTTACTTTGATGATGAGAAGATTCCCTTCCTGACATTGCCAATGGTTATCACCAGTATTGCAGATACACCAGAGGCAAAGGATTAATGATGCAGTGTTTGATTGAGCCCCTCCAGAGTAGTTTAAGTTTACCCCTGTGTTTTCCTTCTATCCAAGCACTACAAAAGAGAATTACAGTATGTGTAAGGTTGTAGTGCGGGCTGCTTTATGTGAATGTGTCTCGGTTGTGAGGGAGTTGTAGAGGGTTAAGGACAGGAGTGTGTGAGTTGAATTCAGAACAAAACAAGCTTAAGGGCAAATCTCTCTTCCTCTCTCTTCTCTTCCTCCTCAGCCCTCTTGTCTTTTTCACTCTACATCCCCAAACCCTCCCTTTTCCCCCCGTTTCTATCTCTTCCTGCTCCACCCTACGCAACCAGCTTGTTTTAATCTCTGGCAGATGACGGTGGGTTGGCACCAGAACTCTGCCACTGGCAGAGAAAACTGCATACACAGCGCACAGTGGTGACAAACAGAGAGAAACCCCATCAGATTCCCTCCTCTGCAGCTCCTGTGCACCAGTACAGTTCAGTTTATGGTAATTGTTGATGTGCTCTGTGCAAATGCTCATCACTGACTCTTAATGACACCACTTTTCCCCCTATAATGCTCTGTAAATCTCTGTTGCTCTGTAAATTGTAAATAATTTTTTTGTTAACCTCTAGGCGCTACAGCAACAGTTTGAAATTTGGGAATAGTACAGACTTAATGATGATGATAATGAAAGTGTAGGCATTTCAGTGGACATTGCAAAACTATTGCTGCAATTAAACTATGTCACTTCTCTGATGTGCTGTGAGAAAATACACATACTGCTGCTGGCTTCTGTAGCCAGTTCAACTTCAAAAGCAATAAGAAGTATTTTAATCTTAAAGTTAACTGTTGTGAGCAAACATCCATGTTGGCCAATATAGTAAATAAATAAATTGCTGGTGTTGAGGTAGATTGAGGTAGAAATGCCACATTTTAAACTTATCCAAAGTGATCCCTTGTTTTGTCCAAGAAATGGTTCAAACTTCTGAATTAATTAAGAGCAGTTCTAAATTATTAATTATTAATTGTTAAATTATTAAATGCATTTTAAAAAGTATGTTTTGAAAATGAGATGCAGTTAATCCTCGCAATTGCAAGGCTGAAGATTAATTACCAGTTGAAAAATAGTTGGTCCTGCGGGTTTAACTGCCTTTAAATAGATAGAGCAAAAATGTTTAACCCAACATTTAGGTCAAATATGAAGATTGAATAACTCGACAGTTACTGGTAAATTAATTTGCAGGCATCTCCTCTTCCATCCTCATGAGGTTGACATGTTTGGCATTTGGTAAAATGTCTCAAAAACGAATTGGGGGATTGCCATGAATTTTTTATCTAATGTAAACTTACAAAAACTATATTCCAAGGAGTCGGGTGCATAATATACGTGGTATTTTTACCTGAACCTGAAGCCAAGTGCATTTTGTTGTCATTCTCTAAAAATGTAACACAGCATGTTTAACTCTCTTGTGCTACACCCTACCTCAGTCTCCAGCCCCTCTTCCTCCTTGTCCTTTTTTCTGAGTTTATTGGGGGATTGCAAACATGCCTATATGTTGAATAGCTTTGCCTGCTGTATCAGAGTAATTTAGCGGCTAAAAATGTCATTATTGGAATAATGACAAAATGATAGAAATTTCCGATTATTGGACTGATATATATCTTGTATTCAGGTGGATCTGCAGTTTGGTCCCCAACCCGCGCAGGCAACGTTTCGAAAGCAAGACTCTGAGCCCAAAATTTAACGTTAACTAATTAGCAAAAATTAGCGTCATGAGACGCTGAACCAAGAGAGTGCATTACATCATCAACAATTTAACATTGTCATTGCGTATTTTAGCATATTGACAATAACATTAGCTCAGGATAAGGTCATTGCTGTACCAAAATACTTCCTCTCAGTATGGCTGCCCTCTTAAGCATGTATGATGGAAATGTTACATTGCTTTCTGTCAGGCCTAGAAATGGAAAACATTTTTACACTCCATATGTTTAATACTATCACTTCTGGTGAGCCTTTTCATTCAGTGTTGGTTTTTATTAGTAAAATAAAACAAATAAAAAAACAAAAAAAAACTGTTCCTTCAAGGTAGTAAAATAACAAAATCTTACCTAAAAGTCAAGTACAAGTTAGTCCTGAGATATGATACAATACCTTTCAGACTCTGAAGTACTATTTCACATGAATTTCTCACGTCTTCTACAACATGTTTTGTAGATCAGTAGTTAATCTTTTCATCTGCAGACTTGACAAACAAACAAAAACATCAATAATCTGAATCATTCTTCTAATGTGGTATAGAGAAGGAGAAATCTCAGGATATTACACTCTTATTGATTTTTTTTTCCCCTTGCATACTTCTTTTGCAATTCCTCCTTAAAACTGAGTACTTATCATACTTTTTATACAGCAGATCAAAGGGCTGATTAACTCTTTTGCTCTCTGCTACAAAGTGCTCACATCTCTGAACTTGAGCAGGTTGTACCAACACAGGGGAGTGCTGGCCCAGATCAAACACTGCTCCACTGGGATCAGGAGCTTTGCTGAAGCTCCAGCAGCCACCCACATCAAACGCTGTGAGTCGACTCACACGCTCTCACACTTTGTGCAAGGCCTGCAGAGGTGATACAAGTGCATGTTAGATTCACGTGAGAATTTGACGCGATACGCTAATCAACTCATTACTGAAATCTAACTTTATTTGAGGAAGCCTAGATCTGGCGTATGTTAAAGGTATAGTATGACATTTTAGAACATAAGCAGTCACTAGCTTAAGAGTGTAAAGACAAGATGGATAGCTAGTATGTCTTTGTGTTAATTGCAGAGCTATTGCTAGAAGATGCTTATCTTAGCATGATGAGTAGTAAAGGGGAAACAGCAGCTAGCTCTGTCCTCATTAATATGTATTTAATACATACACAACTTTTAAAAAGCATGAACCAACGAGTGTTTGATGTATTTGCTCGGAACCAGACTGAAATATTTATTTTATTTTCAAAATAGTTGTTGATTATAGTTCCTTTGATTGACTAATCTAATAATCCTTTAAGCTGTAATGAAGTTATAGTTTGTGAATCCCACTAAACGTTTTTTTGGGCAATAAATTATATTAAATATAATTTATAGAAAATAT
>KV751383.1:1538003-1552858 GCA_001698575.1 Mola mola | reverse complement strand
ACGAGACAGTTGTTGGGGGGCTTTTAAATGCTCGACATAATTTGCATATATTAATCTCCTCTTTTCAGCCTTATCAAGTATTCCACTGTATTTGAAGTTAAGATAGTCGTGACAGGCAGGGGTACGCTTCGTTTTTCCAAGGATTTATTACTTGTATAATTCTGGATCTTTAATAAGCCAATATGACTGATCCTCTGAGTTCTGTGGAATTTGGTTAATTGTTCCAGATGGCGCTCACTGATTATGCAAAATTACTTTCTTTCTCCCTCCCCCCAACTACACCATTTCTTGATTGACTAACATGGAGAAAAAAGATTATTTTTGGCGCAGCACTTTCATTAAGAGGGTTCTCATCAGGTTTCAAACAAAAGTTCCATCTTATCTCCCTATGTAGTTCTAGGCGAGGCTGTGCGGAGGGAGAAGTTCTGCCGGCTATTATCTCAAACTGTGATGGATCTCAACTGCTTCTGCACCGCTTGGGTTATATTTTAGAATAACACAATTCTTTAGGCTGAGGGATTAAAAACACGTCCTCTGGATAGTGACACAAAAGTTATTATTAATGCACGCTGTTCTCTTCTTTCTCTTTTCTCCTCTCTTTCTCTCCCAGAGATTGATGAAATTACTAAGCAGCAGGGTTGGTCCTTCACTCGGGCTCCGTCCACAACTCACTAACATTCTGTTTTGTGTTGGCTAAACTGAGCTGAATGAATCATTTATGGAAGTGCAGGGCAGATTTATTGCCGAACCTTTACTTTAGATGGAATGGGATTTCTATGAAACCGATCTGGATGTCTGAAGTGATGCCAGAGCTTACATCAAGACATGAAAGGAATGCTCTTAAAAGCCACATTTTGCCTCTTAATTCTGTTGGTCATCGAAAGGCGAAACAGAGAGTGAGAGGGAGTTCAGCACGGTATTTACACCTAAATTATACTCAAACACACGTCCTCAAACTGTTTATTACTCCCAGCAGATGGTGTTATAAAGGATTGTTGAATTTCTTCTTCATAATTTGATGGCTTGTAAATGATTGTTTTCAGTGAAAGATGCACACTTAAATTAAATTAAATTCCTGGCCAAGAATCACACCAGCATGCTATCGACTGAAACCCATGGTGAAAAATGCCCTGTATGGTAAATGTCCTGTATTTATATAGCGCTTTTCTAGTCGTTGTTGACCACTCAAAGCGCTTTTACACTACAGGTTTTGCATTCACCCAGTCACACACACACTGGTGGCAGTAAGTACCTCACAGGTTCCACCTGCTCATCAGGAGCATTAACCATTCACACACTCATACACTGATGGCGCAGCATCAGGAGCAATTTGGGATTCAGTGTCTTGCTCAACGACACATCGAAATGTTAACTGCAGGGTCTGGGATCGAATCCGATCACTGGACGACCGCTCTGCCATCTGAGCCCCAGCCGCACCTACTTTGTATCTACAAAAAGGTACAAAGTGGCTGTTAGTGTCATAAATTGCTGATAATATATACATTTGTAATTCTCTCCACTGTTTTATTTATCCCTGCATATGCTTAAAACATTTACGCAGAACTATTTGGTGGTCTCAAC
This sequence comes from Mola mola, assembly GCA_001698575.1. NCBI lineage: Eukaryota > Metazoa > Chordata > Actinopteri > Tetraodontiformes > Molidae > Mola > Mola mola. The sequence goes on along the minus strand of KV751383.1, from coordinate 1,551,277 downwards.
ACACACTTTCTCAGTGGAGAAATTTTCTTCAAATTTTGTATTGGACAGTTTTTTTTTTAATTGAAAAAACATGCCCAATTCCACATTTCTGTCACAACAGAATGTGTTTTGTGAATGTTGATGTTGAAAGAATTTTTAAAAATGTGTTCTGTGGTAACCTCAGTACTGGATTTTTGGGGCCAATACAAATGTATGGACCAATACATACACAGTTTTACAGTTCAACAGTAAACTTCATAATAAAATCACATCAGTGGTCTGAAACTGTTAATTTCACTGGGAATTGAATATTTCAAAACTATCCTATGTTCTGCATGATATTATGTTAAAAAAGAAAGAAATATTGGACAACAGAGATATAGCACCAAAGTGATATGTATCTGCTCTAGTCATTGTTCTTAAGTAGAATTTTTGACCTGAATTTCAGTCATTAGAGAACATTTAGATGATGTGACCAAACAGTATAACAGTATACAGTATAAAACAGTACAAAAATATATTTGTGTTAACTGAGTATTGAGTCAAAATTTGGATTTTTCAGATTTTACCATCTTTTCAGTAAGATCATGTTGAGGTTCATCCTTCTGATAAATCAAAGCTCCTGCGGGACTTTAATCTTGAAAACGGTGATAAATTGAGGTGTGATGCTGCCATTACGTATTTGGAGATCAATCCTGCATCTGGAATGGAAAATATTTTGACTGGCATTTTTGGACCTTTATTATAGTCAAATAGGAGATGTTAAATGGCTTTGCATTTGCAGGCCATACTGGACTCTGGAGTCTCATCCCTCATTGCTTTCTATTCATCCCTGAGATAGAAGCAGTGCTCCATTAGTTTCAGTGTCCAGACGTGGACAGCCTCAATGGATGGCCCTGTCACGGCTCTCTCATTTGCCCCATGTACAGCAGGGTTTGTTATCACACATCTAATTAGAACTTGATCAAAAATATTTCGCAAAAATCCAGTCATTAAATATAGTTTAAGGAGATTTATGGTCAAATATGCCTTAAAGATCTTTTAATGGCTCTGCTGACTTGTTAAGTTTGTAATTAATGATCTTCTAATACATACTGTGGTGTGATTTAGAAAGCACAATGAGATTCTGGGAATGAAGTCGTTGTGGAAAAGGGCATCTGGGGCTCCCAGAAGCTATATTGAATAGTTCTGGTTTGCTTAGAGGTACAAAGTCCGGTGTGAAAAAGTTCAAACACATCAGGATTTTTTCATCGATGAGGCCATTTTTACGTTAGAGCGCATGAATATGAAACAGCTTTTTTGTCATTTAGTGTGTGCGGAGAAGTCCTGGGCGGCTCTGTGGTGGTTAATTTTTTTAAGTGCAGCTTTATTTAAGGAATGACTCTTTCAAAGTAATCCACAGACAGCAAAACTAATGCTTGTTTCAAATGTATTATACTAATAATAGTCGCCTTTTTCATTAGGAGAGTAATGGTGTACTTATTAGCATAATTAATGACAAATGGCAGTGGGGCATTGGTGGATTGGTTCTAGCGGATGATAAATGGTGGATGCCCAGGTTAGTGGCTGCCAAGGAGGCCTCTTTGGCTGTCATCCCTCTTGCCTCCTCTCTGGCACAGTTCATTACTCACCGTGTGAGATGCCAGTTTATATTGCCTGGTGCTGTGAGCAAGGAAAACTTAATAATGCCACCCATAACCATGCAGGGCCTGCTGCTTTACCCACAGTCCAGAGGCCAAGTCGCACAGCGAGGGCTAGGGCAGGGCAGCGTAGGAGTCACTTTTTGCAGCTTCACTGGTCAAAACAGATCACATGTCATTCACTACTTGAGGGGAACCAGAGCCACATGACCCAGTCCCTAGTGCTGGTGATTGTTTCTTGTTAGGAATTCCAGGGTTCGCCACATCCCTTGCATCATTACGGGTTAGTTTGCCCACAGAACCGTTAATTAAGAGGGGATTTTTGCAATTGTGCCTTCTGCTGCGTCCCATCCGGCACATGCAATTTACTGTCAGTCCGCTGCCAGCTTTTACACTTGTCCAGAGAGGCGTACCCCATTTATATCCACATTCTGCTACACATTTACCAGCAGCCACAGCTGGGGATAAACACCAGTGCCATGGCAATATCTTAAAAGACACTGTGCTAAATTAAATTAAATTCTGATTGTTCATTTAATTTCTTGAGTGCTCTCAATGGTGTCCAGTTAATACAGGTTTTGTAATTATACCATTGTATATTATTGTACATTTTACCACATACATTGAAGATTTTTGGTACCTACTTACATTGAATACATAACTCTTAAATGTCTAACATATATAGTGCTCATACTAGAGAAGTTTATGAAAATGAGCCATCGCTGTTATATAGCAGTGTTTGTGGCCAACTTACCGTAGGTGTTGCTGGCTCTGTCCATTTTCTGGAACATTGATGGATCAATGCCTGACTGGGATTGCCTCCAGATCTTCTTACCCGCAACCAGATTTCAAGGGCTGCTTGTCACAGATGGAAAAGTAAATGGGTCATTCTACATAAGCTTGCCATTTTGCATTCCTGTGGTAATAAAAAAAAAGTTGAATTCTAATGTTATTTTTGCAACTGAATGTGCAGATGGCAGAGGTTTCTATTTTTGCTGGTTCTGTTTTTTACTTATGTGAGAATCCATGTCCTTAAATTGGTATTTCTCATATAGCATTAATAGAGTTAAAATATGCTTTGTATGATTATACAGTTAAATGCACTGGGCATTGCATTTCACAAATCTCAAAGTGAGTCAGTATAATATAATATAGGTAGAATATGTATATAACAATGTGTAACTAATATATTTAATATTTAGTAGATACAGTAATTATATGTGACAGACATTGAACTCAAATGTATTGAATTGAACATATTTAACAAGCAGGTGGAATACAATATTGTGTGATACTCATTTTTGAATGCATATTCTACCATATTAGGCAGTGATTATGTGGCTGTTTTGTTTTCAGCCATATAAGACCTAATACTTTTTTTTTTTTTCCAAAATGGTAAAAAATCATTTTGAAAATATTCACCAAATTGGACAATCAGCAAGCTTGTGTAAAATGATTCAGCTTCTCTCTGCTCCCTTGGTGCATTTCATCAGTTTTCCCTCCACAGTGTTTAGCAGCCCCAGCCTGCACTATACAAATGCATACCACTTTAAGTATTAAGAAACATTTATATTTGTTTACATTTTGGATAACTTTGGAACACTTGGATGAGATGAAATTAATATTTTAGTATAAACTAACTAACTTGCAGTCAGGAGGATTGCAACAGAGACTTGCACGCACATTACAGTGAGATGGGGAAACAAGCTGTGCACAGCCAGCAGAAACAAATAAAAATAGATCATCAGCCACACTCAACATCATTTTACTGTGCAATCTATTTTAGTATCAATGCTTTTTCAGACTGTTAATTGACTCCCCAGTAAACATTTAAATAATTCAAAAGTTACACTTCCACTTTTGTAAGAGATTTTTAAACACGTTGGAAAGTTTTTTTTTTTTTTTTCACTCATCTGTCTTCAGGGCTTGAGAAAGCAGAAAAAAGATAAAAGTAAAAAAATGGGTTTCATAGAGCCATAGTCATTAAAAGACTCTGAAAATAGCAACTCGCTATCATCTGTTCTCATAGCACGGGTCAGGGGCTCTGACACCTCCAAAATTCCTCCTGTCAGGGTAGGGGGCCATTTGTATTCTCTCTCATTAGGCACTTTGACTAATGACCTGCCGTGGTTGCAGAGCTACTGAGGGACCCGGAGCCTTGCACCCTCTCTTTTGCAGCAGCCTGAACATACAGCCTCTATTGGAATGGCACAGATGGCATGCTCAGGCGACAAAATAAACTACAATATGTCTCCATGTTGCTGTCAGCCTGGGCCCTATTTCTCATGTCAGAGTGAGGCTAAGGGCTGGGTGTGGGCATAGGGGGTCCTCCTCCAGCTCACCGTTCATATCCTCACTATTATCTGGAAAGTCGACAGAGAGTGGGCTCTGCAACTAGAATAGCATCTCCATGGTCTGCCTAAAGACACAACCTCCAATTGAGAGTTACACTGACAAGAAGGATGTGGCAATGTCTAGCATTGGCTAAACAAGGGGAAGAGGCAACATTCAGTTGTAGGAAATATGTAATGTAGGACAAAAGGCTCCAGATAAAGTTTTAAACAGTCGAAATCTTATCGTTCGTGAGTAAAAAATGGTGATAGATTCTTATTCGCACTTGAAGATTATTCCCCTGACTTTTCCTTTCTCACTTAATTCAGGTGCAAAACAGATTCACCCAAGTAATCATACTTGACAGAAATCACTGCAATTCTGCTGCGTTAGTGAAGTGGAAAACAAAAGTTCATCAACATTCCTGAATTGTTACTGTTGACTTATGGTTCAGGTAATATGGGGTATGCTCAGTCACCCACATATATTTTTCCATCAGTCAGTGTCATAGCATGGCTTGGTGTGGTTTTTTATGTGTGTGTGTCTGTGCCTATGCCTGCATGCACGGCCATGTCTGTTAGAACTCGGGAAATGCAGTGCATGGCGCTGCTGAAGTCCTGGGTGTCAGTGCGTCCAACAATGGAAGAGTGAGGGATTAGTGCTCAGCCCAGCGTACGAGGGAGCCTTTCCCGCCCTGAAACAGCCATTCATCTGTGCCCAGGGGCTGGAGATGACAATGCAGCCATTGCTCATCGCACCTGACGGAGCCATTAATAAGGCAATGATCTACACGGGCCCTGTGCTGACTCTGTTCTTTACACTACAATCACTCACGCCACAGGGTCCTCCTTACTTAATGCCACCTCTGTGCTCATCGCCATCATCCTCATCTTCATCAAAGTCATTGTACCAAAATTCTGGATGATCCAGATGTTTTCATACTGACTGCCCTCACATACTACAAATGCCAAATGAGTACCAAATTTCCTATACTGCATTACACTCACGAGTTAATGGACTGTAACTGGCCATTTGAGTGGCTAGAACATGCTTCTTACTGGGGTCCCTCAATAGAAGAGTGGATTTACATTATTTTTGCCCTTTGCACCTTTTGTATTTCTCCACCCTATCCATTTCTTACCGCCAAGTCATCTACTGCTGTTCTCCTTATGTCTGGATGTAAGAAAGCTTCCCTAGTGTAGATGGTGGACGAATACAAAGTGAGATCTGGTTTTAAATGTAATCCTTGAGCAATAAAGAAACTCTCTGGCCTTCAGCTCTGTACATTCATCTGTCCGTGCTACGCAGATCCACCAGCAGCTGCAATCTTGCCTCCCCATTTCTGGATATTGATTCAAATGTATTCTCCCGGCCTATCTATGCCGGATGTTGGTGCTCCCAGCGACACAGTAGTGCATTTTTATTCACTTGTTTGTTTTTTGAGCTTGAACATGGTTTGCTGGCTGGTCCGGATAGCCACACATGCAAAGATGTTACAAGGGGATGGATGTCAAGGCTGGGGCATTGATCAGCCCTTAGGTGAGTGGAGAAGGAGCCAGGTTAAATCTGTGTCTTTAATCGGTCTTTGGTTATAGATGTAGTTATAGATTTTTTTTTTTGTATCAACATGCAGTGCAACATGCAGTGCAACAGCCACCATATTTATTCTTCGTCTTTGTATACAATATGTGAACAGAACTAACCACACAACACTCCAAACACGTAGTATAAACACATCATGAACACAAAACAGTCTATTACAGTATCATAAATGGGAAAATGAATACATTTTTTCAATCTACTGTACTTATTCATTAATCCCACAATTGGTTCAGTCCATCTCTTGGTCAGTTTGAAAGTCATTCACTTTGAAATACCTCAACAGGGATATTTCAACTGTCACTGCATGTACCAAACCAGTACAATATTTCTGGTTTCCAGTAGTGAATCCTGCATACTTCTGTGAAATACTCATATAGAGATTCATGATATGTCTCTAGAGACCCTGTAAGGTTGATGTATGCTGGGTATGAGATTAAAACTATTAAGAAATTGAATGGATTCTGAACTTTATCGGTCCTGTCTTCTAACACCATCGTCAGTTCAAATGTTTAGCCCTTCCTAATTGCTCCATTTCTTCCTATCAATCTCTTTTGGCGTGGGTATGGTAGCCTGTTTCTTCTTGTGATTAAGAAGTATGAAAATAAGATTGTCAGTAGTTGCTTTAGAGGACACTCTGGATGTGTTTTCAGATGCAGATTCAAAACAAAGTGGAGGGATTAGATGCCCAGAATGCTTTGTTGACTGAGGAAGTGTAACACAAAACATGGCTCCCAATGAGGGCAAAAATGCCCAAACCTTTAAATTCATTCAGTAATTCAATCTAACTATCCACTATGTTTCTAGTGAGTGAGTGAGTAGGTGCAGAAATGACTTTTCTACTGCACTGATATACACAGTTAATGTACAAAAATGCTTCCTAGCTAGTGTCAATAGATTAGTCTGTCTGTTTCTGTCCTACAAATTGAATCAGATTGGTTAGTGATTGGACATTTACTCAGTTCTTTCACTCAATGACTGATACCATGCTAAGTTAATGAAATTCCCATTGGCGTCCACATTGATTTTCTCTGTGCTAATTAGCAAACACCATCACCTAACCTAAACTAACATGGTGAACATGGTTAATATTCAACCTGCTTAACAACACCCTGTCAGCGTTGCCATTGAGAGCATGTTAGAATGCTGACATTAACATTTAGTACAAAATACAGCCTAAGAGAGCCACTAGTATGGCTGTAGACTCTTGCTAATAGAATTTTTTTGCAGTGGGAGATGATTGGCAGCTGAGGAACTGGTGTCCTTTTTTACTGCGGGCAAAAATAAGGGTCATGCTTTGATTATAAAGACATCGTACTACACTTGTGTGGACAGAGCCAAACTATTTATCTGGATAATAAGTGAGAAATGAAAGCAAGTCAATTAAGTGTTAAAGTGAGGAGTATTTTCAGAATTTCATACTTAAATAAATAATGTTGTGGACAAGAAAGAAGTCTCAGCTCCAAAGCAAATACGCATGAGCAGCCCATGCTTACGCTTATGAGTTCCTTTCCCTCCAACAGCTGCCTGATGGACTGTGAGTTAAAGAACACCAGCCTGGAGCTTGGCCTCTAGATATCTGGGGCTCCTATCGAAGCCAATGACAGCAAGTTTTTGTAGCTACAGATTTGGGAGTTTTTACTGAAGCCAAGCAGCTGCTGTTTTCCCTTCAGTCTGGAAATGAGAGGCTTTGCATCCCCTGTCACCCTGTGTTAATTTGTGCCCTAATGTATTTTATAAACAAAGGGCTGCTCTCTAGTCTGACAGTTGTGACACCTTGATTCCAGTGCAGGATGCATGCAGTACGGGGTTACAACACTGATAATCGACTGGCAGCCATCAAACCATTTTAACCACGATCATTATGATAAAGGGCATACACTTAATTACAGTCCTCCTTAATTATAGCTCTGTTGAAGCTCGTTTGTTTGGTCAAATGCTAATTATACCCCCACGCTCTTGGCAAGTCCTCCTCTCAATCCACTTTTTGCCAGAACAGTGTGGCGTATTTTCATGCAAATTTGTTATCTGGTGAATATTTTGTCCCTCTTCTTTCTGCTTTTCTCTGCCTAGTGCAAGCACCGTCTTTGTTTCAAAGCTGAACATCCTTCCGACAAGACAAATTCAGGAATAATCAAGAGTAATTAAAGTGGAATAGGGTTGGGAAAGGGCTGAGTTGGAGGAGAGAGTGGAGGTGTTCAAATACAGCGGAGAATAAAAAGCTTTTCATCTCTTCTTCATAGATGGAAGGAGGGGAGGCGCCGGGGTGGCTGGGGATGTTGATAGCTTTGCTGTTTTATAAAACCACGTTTAGTCTTATGGAAATAAAAAGGATGAAGAATATTTCGTCTTTGCAAGAAAGTCAACCCTAAACTTTTTTTAATCTTACTTTTTTTGCAGCTTTGGAGGATGTGCCCTTTGTGGTCTCTGAGAGGTTTTTTCCAAAGCCAGAACAGGTAAAAAGCTTTTAGAAAACGAGTGGAAGCAAAAGTATTGCTTTATTACAAGTAGTACAATGGAGTCATGACTATTACTATGCAGTTACCTATCCTTCAACCTGTTGTGTAATATTTGCCACAACACGGACCTGGACATTTGGTGCTTTTTCACAAAATCCATCTTCTTTAACTCTCTGGTTTTCCTTTCCTTTCCTTTCGTATCCTTCCTGCTGCACTGAGTGATGAATGCGTGCAGTCAGCCAGTGCTGGCTCAATGCAGCCCATTTGGTTGGCTGGCTGTGGTTGTCACTGTAGCCACGTTTGTATTGACACCAAAGAGAGAAAGGATTAAAGATTTTAAGCATGCTTACTTAGCCATGAACCTAAACGCCATGTTTCTTGTGTATTTTTTCTTACTCTTTTTTTCTTCCTCTCACCCCTCCTCTTCCTGCTTTTGATTTCAGATGCAGCAAGTCAATTTAATGGGCATTACGATCAAATCCCTGGCACAGATCGAGGAGGAAGTGAGGCTTCAACGCTCGGCTGCCGCTGACGCCGCTGGCCCAAAATGCAAAGCAAACAGTCTTGGGGTTGTAATTAAGTGTCTAAGACAGCAAGGCCCTATTGGCTTCACTAAGCCCCAATTGAATAAAAGCAGGGTCCGGCGAGGCGGCCATTCTCTCTTAAAAGCTCTGTCTACTGTTCCTAAACACTTGACTTTTATTTTCCCGTTCGTCAATCAAACAGCTCAATCTCACGTCTCACATTGCTGTCGACCTTAAGGAGCTCTTTCCGGTCAGATTCTACGTATTTAACTTCTTTTTTTTCCAGTCTGCTTGATAAAGTTAGAGATCGTGTAGTTCAAATAAAAGCACTACCAAGTCTTCCCCATTTCTGGTGAAACACTGTAGCCTGCAGGCATCCACAGGAAGAAAATCATCTCCACAGTTCCTTCTTTAGAGCCCATGTGTTTGTGAGAACAGGAGAAAGAAAGGACGTGTGTGTGTATATGTGTGTGTATGCTTTAAAGAGAGTGACAACCCCCCTTCTCTCTCATTAGCACGGTATTTTGGTATCAGAACTGCCAGGAAGTGACAGACCACTGTAAAAGAACAGGTGCTGTTGGGTTTGAGATGTGTTACAGAGCAAACACTCCCTCATCAAATTGGGTGTCTGTTCTGCACTCTGCCTCTGTCTTCTGTCACATACTATCCAAATCACACCGAGTCGCCATCTTGTCATTTGGTCATCTGAATGAAGTTACTTGTCAGCATAGGCATTAATGGCATGTACATATACGTGTGTGTGTGTTTTCCAGGGTGGAGACAGGCTGGCTGCTCATCCTATATGCTCTAGTCTAGTTTCCTCCTCTGCTCTCCTTCTTCTCTTTTTACTCCAAGAGTGTGATTAGCAGGACACATGGTGAGCTGAGCTGGGGAAGGGGGCATGAGAAATCATTAATTACAGCCGGGCAGCAGCTGATGAAGTAAATGTGAGATAGTGTAACACACAGGATTTAGTGAAGTGGACGACAGCACAAGATTAATGGTGCGGCCAGGCTGATGAGGATGAAGTCACAGCTTAGCTTGATAATTAGTTTCCAAGTGGAAACATCTTTCACCATTGTGTTTTTTTTTTTAACTTCTCCCCTCTTATTATTATACCACAGTGATATCGACATAACAAGGGAGGGGAATACAGTTGGAGATGGTCTCGCAAACATATTGGACAGCAGAAGAGTTGCTTTTAGATAGTGGTGCATGTCTGTATTTTTTTTTTTTTTTTTCAGTTTTGCTTCTTTTTTTTCCGCAAATGATGCTCTATAAATGTCTACTGTTTCGTTTGACACTGAAACTCAAAAAATCTTTTTAATATGAAACTACCTGAGTTTTCTAATGCATGTTGAGCATTTTGATGTCCTGTTGTCCAGAAGAGGTCACTGTCTCTGCCCTGGTATGAGGTTCCTCTGGGAAAACAGTTGTTTCCTTCACAAAATCGAATTGCTTCATTTCTAAACCCCTTAAAAAAATATATATATAGATTCTAGAAAGAGATGTACTTTCTAAAATTCTACATTTGCACATGTAATTTAGGGAAACTGTTGTAATCACAGGCACAGCTGTAGATAAGACCATTTCCTAACAGGCATCACTTAAGCTATGTCTCGGATGATGTTGGTTCCAGCAATTAAGCATTCTTTTCATTTCCCAAATGACTCGCAAAACTTGCGGATATTATAATTGCTTTTAGCCACGCATATCTTATTTGTGTCTTTTTAAGTGTTAATTAGTAAGCGATTTAACGTGACATCTTTATGTAGTTTGCTCTGCTGAAAAATGTTGTTGAGGGCAGGCTAATGATTTTCAGAGGGAGTCGAGACAAGTGTGTGTGCACACATGGCAAGATTTTCATTAGCACCTATGTGTGATGGGTTTTCAATGTTTGTCGGAAGTTATCTGTGGCTGTGTGTGTTTCTATGCCTGTGTGGGTGTGTATTGCCACAAGAGCGTATGGAGGGACAGTAGTGTACAGGGGTGTGTGTGAGAGGCGTGAGAGCGATAGCTCTAGAGGTGGAATTAATGAAGACAACATGTCACATATTTTTGGCAGTGGATGAGGGGACAGGAAATGAAGCTAGTCTCATCTAGGTGACTGTCGCCCATGTTCCAGTATGTCACTATCCTGTCAGCCTGTGTGTAAAACTGGCAGACATTGATACATGCTCTCCCAGATAACATCATCCACACACACACACACACACACACACACACACACACACACAGGCACATACTCACATAGGATTATTTATTTGCTGTGCCAGATGTTGAGACTGAATTTTTGTGTATGTCTGATGGGGGTGGGGGGTTGAATTTCTTCACAACTTAACAGGCTTGTGATATCTGACAGGTTTTGGGTAACTTGCAGCTTTCCCTCCAGTAGTTCAAAATTGGGGGAAGCTTGTAGTTTGATGGTGAGTTTGTGGCTTCTGCTGCAGACTTCTTTCAGTGATCATGCAGCATCACCTAGTGCTGAATGGCAGTAATGCAACTGTCTAATTGCTGGAGTCTTTGACACTAAACTTCACTGTTCAGGCAGTGGAACTACACTCACAACAATCAAGTCAAAAATATGTTCTTATTTTTTAAACTGTCTGACCAACTCATCTACTAATCAAATATACTGTGGGGATAGTATTATTTTCAGTATTTATTAAACTATACTAATAATAATTATTAATGTATTTGCTTTTGAATGAATATAGATTATATTAATTTATGTAGTCATAAGTTTGACTGATGAGCCCTAAAATTAAATATTATGATATACTGTATATTATGTCGAGGGAGTCCTGTTGGACCTGGCACCAGGACATTGGCAGTGGATACTTTTGTCTTTATGGCTAAGGGGTTGTGGGGCTTCTCTTTTGTCCATAGTTCCATTGCTTCACATGAGGGCTCCACTGTATTGGGATCTGGGGAGTGTAGCGACAGAGTCAAAGCCTTGGGCTCTTTCTAATGTTGTGCTCATTTTGCTGCTAGGAGTGGGTCTTGTTGTTCAGAGTACCGATGCCATAAAGGGGGGTACTTAGTCTGGAATACTATTTAAATAGATGGTATGTGTCAAAGAAACACCCACATTCTGACTTAGTGAATGTAGTTGTTGGATGAAGCACTTAGCTACCGTGAGTTAACACTGACTGTAAAACTATTAAGTAAGATATCGTTTTTAATGTAGGTCTCTCATATTATGGGCTCTATTTTGGCCAAAAGTAACATAAATGTAAAACTGGCTTTGACTTTCAGTTTGCTTTGATCTCTATTTCTTATGGGCGTGTTCTAAATTAGGCAAAAAAAAAAAAAAAAAAATTGTTTTATTACTGTTCATATGTTCACAAGATGACCCTTTTAATAAAAAGGGTGATAAGTAATTACTCATGGAAGTCAGTGAAACACAACAAAAAGGCACATAAAGCCAAGAATGTGACTTGCTTTGTAAAGTGCTATGCCAATGGAATGCCAAAAGGGGGAGATGTTTGTCTAATCACTCAGCTTCAAGGTTGCAATTCGGCAGACAAAAAGGGTCAACTACAATTGTATCAGGGCCAGCCTGTTATTATATGATGTTTTCTCTCTCTTACATAAGTCATTCTATTTTTATTAAACAGCATCAGTTTGAACAGATGCCTTAAAAAATTGTCCAGTTGTTCACTAGAAATTACTCTCAAACCAGTCAGTTCAACTACCAAATATTTAGCCCTCATCTCCACAAAAATACTTGAGCAATGAGCAAACAAAAACACCCAGTTTGACACTCAGTACAGCTGGTTAATGAAAATGAATCCAGGCGCTGCGTCTTGTGGCCAATAGCCAAGCTTTGTGATTGTCCTTCCACTGGTAAGTTACATTAGCTGCGTGCTTTTTCTGAATTAATATTCTGTGGGCAGAACAGGAAGCTTCAATGAAACGGATGAGGCCTGGTGGACGCCAGCTGATGATTACTGGCCTAAAGTTTTAATCTTTATCTCTACTTCAATTGAAAAAGAATCCGTTGAGGTTATTGTGGTCACTGTGAGAATTGTTGATGTTTCGGATTTATGTTTGCTCATCATTGTGCCATTTTTCTTCTTCTCATCGTTCAGTTTTACTAGAGCTTCAGCACCGAGCGAAGCGTTGCTGTGTAAAGGTCTGCCCAGCTTTCAATCCTCTCTGAAACACTACAGATGGACTAAAGGGATCGATTTTAAAATAATGAATTCCTGACACAGAAAAAAGTTTCACTCCAACTTTGTATTAGGTACTTTAAGACAGAACAGGTAGTTTACCTTGATGGATTCTAAAAATTCTGTAAATAATTACATTTTTGATGTGTTAGGTTATATACTTGATAATGTACACCTGCGAACATCAAAATTTAAATATCTAAACCTTTTTATGGTGAAATAAGCCTTTTCTAGGTGTATATTTATCCCATCTCATTCAGGTAAGTGTCACAAAGAGTGTTGCTCAAGTCAGGCACAGGAGAACTACTGTGAATTACTATCGAGGTCTGTGATTGACAGTTCTAGCAGTGAGAAACACTCAGGGAAGACTAAGGGAACAGAGGAGCGGCCTCATCACACGCTAACCGGCCCCTCTGAAGTTTATTTTCCAGCAGAAGCACCTTTCTATCACATAGTTCCTCATGAGCAGCGTGCAGCAAGAGTGAGCAGAGCACTGAGACAGGGGAGCCTTTTACCCAAGACACCCGCCCACGTCAACAGGCCTTTTAAAATAAAATACCTTTGAAA
>KV751383.1:1507992-1524255 GCA_001698575.1 Mola mola | reverse complement strand
AAATAATAATAATTCATTTTGTTAAAATTCTAATTGCTATTGTCATTATTATTATTGTTATTGTTATTAATATTAGAATGATCATTCATGTCTTGTGTAAGATATAGTTTTTGTGTTTTTGGTCGGCGTCTGTTGTTATTGGACTGTGTGCAACTCACTGTACTCTGCTCCAATAGCGTCCCAATGCCAGTGAATGGGGGGGAATAAAAAAAGTGAAGCCATGCATGCAGGAGTGGGAGGATCCACTCGCTTCAATCTCGAGCTCAGACTTTTGCAACGACTGGAGCACAACCAGCCAACCGAGTTCCTGCCGGGACATCTGCACGGGCAACTTACGAACACTCTGCCGGGTGCGCGCGTGTGTTTTATGGGGATTTGTTGTCAACTTTATTTTGTTCTTTTCCGCGTCTGCGACGCCTCAGTGTGTCCGGTGAAGGAGCTCCTGCCGTCGGCTCGTGAACGTGAGGCTCCCTCGGTGCTCTGCCCGTAACAGGTGACTTCTGAGAGGCTTTTGCACCTTTATTCTTCTGTCTCTCGTCTGGCACGTCACGGATTCAGTCAGGCTCCCCTCGCCTCTTAACTATCGCCACCATCAAGGCTTTTTATTTTTTATTTTTTGCATTTCTTCCCCTTGAGCTCCATTTTTCTCCTCTGAGCTGCAGCTGCCGCCACACGGAACTCTGAACGCTTCCAACAGGTCTCCTGCTCCCCTTTTCCTTCAGAAAACAAAGCTCTAGTGATAACATCTTGTTCAGTCTGACTTTATTCTTATGGATATCGCAACAGGTCTGGTGTCACTGCAGCGCCTCTCCGCGGGACAGCAGCCCGAGACGTGCATCATGCTGGACGGCATCAAAATTGAAGACCATCCCCTGCGATCAGGACAGGCCACGCTCGGAGTCATGCTCGGTGAGTCCCCCCTTTTCATTCCGCAACATATGATGGAACCTCAGCAGAAAAATACACGAGTGTAGAACCGCGAGCAAAACCACGAGACTGTGATTCGTGTCTGGATGCCTTTACTGTGCCCGCTGGTTGCCTTCCTCACACCCGCAGTCACCAGAGCCGCCAAAAGTTCATATTCACGCACGCAAAAGGGTTCAAACAACAGATCGTCTGATGGAAAGATGTCGTTTTATTTCCATGTGAGCGTCGAGGAAATGCATCGTGGGGGCTGCAGTTGTGAAAGGCTGGATGATGCAGGCCTCACCGGAGAGAAAATAATAGCGCTTCATCCATTCAAAGACGCGTTTTGGGCATTTGTTTTAATAAGGCACACTTTAGCTGATTTACTCGTCATTTTTAATATTCCAAGGTCAAACTAAAATAAGAGAACCCCCCCGTTCCCCTTGTGCTCTCTGCTGTCTGGTCCCGCTGTTGCAGGGAGCGACTGTCACCATCCGTCCGTGTGTGAGGGATGCCAGCGTCCCATCTCAGACCGCTTCCTGATGAGGGTCAACGACTCGTCGTGGCACGAGGAGTGTTTGCAGTGCGCCGTGTGTCAGCAGCCCCTCACCACCAGCTGTTACTTCAGAGAGAGGAAGCTCTACTGCAAACACGACTACCAACAGTAAGCACTTTCTGTCTTCCGTGCAAGTGGTTTTATTTTTTTTTTATTTTTTTTTTTTTTGGTTCTGGTTGTCTGGCCTGGAGGATCGGTGTGTGGAGGTGAAAAACACAAAAAAATACAGCGCAATAACTTATTCAGTCGGTAAAACATTTTACAGAAATTCACCCAAAGTAGTACAAATATCTTCTAGTGTGGATGCTTGATAGAGTTTCCGTTGAAGTTCAATTTATTCCCCGCGAAATTATCAAATCAATGAGAAAGCAACAGAGCACGCGGGGTTTTATCTTTATGACATTTAGATTTTAATTCGTTTAAATTCAATCAAAGTGCGCTCTGCCATTAGGCCCACATATCAGTGTCCCAGTGGCGACTTTAATACTGTAGTCCACATGTTGGGGTCTGTGTAGGCACAAAGAGAACCCAGAGCTCAGGCCCGACCACTTCTCGGCAACGAGCTCGTTTCATATTTGCTGGATGCATCATTTGGTTTTTTTTTCCCCATCACCGACAGCCGCCTCAGATTCTTTAACAAGGTGAAAATCAGCGTAACTGTGGATTTAGATTTAATTATTCGATCAGCTCATTGTTTTTGTTTTTGTTTTTTTTCTGAAACTCTGACCCGTAATTTCGCCTCCACTATAAGATTTTTTTTTTTTTTTTAATTAACTGTTTAAAAAAAGATGTATTACGTGTTTTGTTTTTTTTTATTTGTTATTTAATTTTGATTGTTTTTTTAGTCTATTTCAATTTCTGAATATTTTATCTTATTGGCTATTATTCAACATTTAACTATTTAATGATTTAATGAAATACTATCTGCTTTTATTTTTTAACTCCACATGACCTATATGTGACTGTCAGCCAGAAAGGCTGAGACTGGATTTCGGAAATGATAGAAGATAATTAGAATGAGGTTATTAGCGCGCACGCACGCACGCACGCACGCATTCACAGTAACCCTAATTCAAATGCCTTCGCAGCCTCTTGTTGAACTGTATGTTTGAAAACTTGTAAACAATCTGGGATTTATGTTCCGTGGTGTGATTGAGTGCAAATTTTTGATTTGATAATTCACAGCACAACAAAAATAAATAGAAATGAATGGCAACATGATCAATTTTACAGCTTATGGAAACAACAAATATGCATTTTTTTTTTTTTTTTTAATATTTTTTTGCAGCGAACGACAATAAAGCTTTGCATTTCAGAATCAGGCCTATGGCAGGAGGTTGTGGGTGTTGTGGCAGCTGTTGGCTGTGGAGTAAGATGTATAAGTAAATTGAATTAGTGAATTATTACATAGCAGAAATGGCAGATGTAGAAAAAATGGTAGGCTGAGGAACAATAATGCTGTTTTTGGCCTGCAAGGACCCCGAGCTACCCTGTGCTCCTCATCCTCCCGCATGAGCTTTTTTCATGCTTGTCACTGAATTTTCAGCTTTTTGTGTGCGGCCTTTTCAAAAATTCCACTTCGATTACCGGGACATTATGGCTCTCTGCTAGATACCTTGCAAGCAACAAAGAGTTACATGCATTGCCGTGCGTGCCATTCACCCAGCTTTGTGGCAGCAGCGGCGTACTTGGAGGATAACAATAGAAAAATTCATCGTGGTATCTATGGGATACCACATTCAGGGCGTCACGGCTCAGAGGTGGCTGAAAGCCGAGGCGGCCCGGATCTCTTTGTCATGCCTGTTCAAGCGCCGTCCACTTGTGCTGTTTTGTTTTTTTTTGGTGTGTGTGTGTGTGTGTGTGTGTGAAGGGAGGAAGATCCACTTTCCTTCCAAGCAGCTCTCTTTCTCTGCTCTTGAAGCACTGTGTTTGGCGTAATTCATTACTGTTCTCTGCTCATTGAACTTGTGTGGCAAGTCCAATCATCCAAGCCAAACACAACAACCTGCTGGGTGACATCCTGCTCTCACACACTGTTAATCATCACACCTTTTCAAATCTTCACCTTCCTCCTCCTCATCCTAAACCGCCTTTTTTTTTTTCTCCTTTTTCTACCCTCCCGGGTTAAAAATGTGCCATAGGGTCCCTCCATCACACAAGTATCTCCTTTTATTCTTGTTTATTCCATTTGCATTAGTGGGATACTTAAAGATGTAATTGGCACCTTTTTGACTTTTATAACACCCATTTAAGATGCATTTGTCAGCCGTCAAACTGCTCTGGGCTGCGAGGAGAGTTCCTTGCCTTACGGAGGTCTCTCTCCCTAATTACATTCCTACAGCAACTGATTCATGCTCCGTAATCAGCTCTCACTCACTATAATAAATCATGGAATTGGCAGGTAGTCTTTTTTAGCACCTTTGGAACAGGTTTTAAGTGCAGACTGGGGAAAACAATTGTGTACTATGTTATTAAAACTCCCACCAACACTGCTCAACACATCTCGCTCCATACGGTGCAGTTATAGAGTAACAAGATGGGAGCTTATTTATCCCATATGTTTATGCCACACAGTTGATCCGCACTGATCGTCTCGATATATGAATAAGACATGTTTTGATGCCTCAAGTTTGATGCCCCCTATCAAAAACAATAAGTATTGATGTCATCCGGAGTGGAAAATAAATAAAATCCAATTTATTCTGACTACTGTGTTTGTATGTAGTTGTGCTTAGAATTTATTTTTTCAAAAAAAAAAAAAAAAAAAAAAAAAAAAAATTTAAGTCAAATACGCAAAGGTGCGAGTTGGCCGGCAGCCACAGCCGCAGAGGGGAAACAAGCTGGAGCGAGCTGGGCGGTATGTAAAAGCCAGAATGGAATTATACCACCCCGAGAGAGTTTGTTGTGCCCTGATGTTTGGAGGTCAATTATACGTCATTAAAAAGAGGGCGATCCTTTCCCTAGGGAGACCTCTCCTCTAACCAAGCAGATGCTTTGAAGGGGAGCCACGTAATAAGGCCCATCACTGGCCGAGGTGTTGGACAACACCCCCGTAATGGACTGCCTTGTTAGAAACTGCCATGGGCTCGCTCCACCAAACATAACATCAAGTAGCTCTACAGCGTGCTGCCTCCTTTTGTGTCCTATTGATGCATTAAAACGTTGGATTCCAAAGCGGATTCCTGCTCTTCCACGCTCTATTAAGTTTGAATGTCTTGCAGAATTTGTATTTTATGTTTTATTTGTAACTTATCCAAGTATGTCCGCATGCACTTTTTTCCTTTTTTTTTCAGATTTCTAATTCATGTGCTATGCGCAGAATGAAATTTAGGTCACACTAGTACGTGTAGTTGGAAAAGCACAGAAGTGATGAAGACATAAAAGCTCCCAGAAACCTGTCTCGGCCTCCCGTGCATGCTTGATGATCCCCCGGTGTGCTGAGAGCTGCTTTTTTAAAACTGTTTGGAGTGCCCTCCTGTGAAATTGTTGTTTTTTAATTAGCTATGCTTGGGACGCTGCAGCAATGTGCGGCCGATAGATGCTGACGGCTGGGTTTCTCTGTTAGCTCACCGAGTGTGTGTGTGTGTGTGTGTGTAAATTTTACTCACTCGTCGACACTCCCTCGTGGCCTGCCGCTTTGTCCACCACACACCACAAAAAAAAAAGGAAAAAAAAGAATGAGGGAGAAAGAAAAATAGGATGTAGTTTGAGTTGCAACCCAGCTGGGCAGTTTGGCAGTTAATTAAAGAGCGTCCGCAGTCCTGCTAAAGTATTTCGGCTCTGACTTCTGGGTGCTCGCTCCTTTGTGTAGGACTTTCTGACTTTAAGCTATACTTTCTTTTTTTAATTCTCCCTTAAAAGGATAAAAATGCATCTTTAGCTACTGCTCTTGGGTAAATAAAAGAGGACCTCTACAGAGAGACAAATCTAATGTTAGAAACAGTAAGCCAGATAATATTGCTTCAGCTTGCTGGGATTTTTAGTGCTCGGCAAGGAGCTAGCTGAAGCTGGCCTCATTCCTCTGTAAGGAAGTATTGGGTTTTGTGTCAAAGGATGCATCATCTGTGTCTCATGGTTTGCTAACTGCCCCCCCCGAACATATACAAGACCCATTAAAAGAACCTCTTGGAGTGGAATTTATCTAGCTACCCCTCAGATTCTGTTTTTTCCCCCACAAATAGCTCTGAGTGATAAATACTGGATTTAAACATGAGCTATATATAAATGTTGCTGTCATAAATTCATATCTATCCATACAATCAGTGGTGATGTTCTAAGAAAATCAAGTGCTGTTTTATGAAATCAGGTGATTTAATTTATTTCCCGCTTATGTTGAGGTGAGTGGCTGCACAGTGTGTGGAAACAGGGAGGAGTTAACCATTGTGTATGCGGCAGCAGTCACAACACAAAAGCACTTTGCAGAGGACGCTCTGCACGCCACAGAGGCTCAGCCACGGCAATGGCCATCACCATGTTACAGGCCAGACTGGTGGGGAGAGATGTGGAAAGACGTCTGTGTGGCTTTGTGAGGGGGAGCCGGAGTGCAGGGGAGGAGAAGGATCTGCAGAGGGATCTGCCTGGTGTGATCACATTACACTGGATGATAGCGGAGGGGTGCAGAGGAACTCAAGCATGCAATTTGTTGGTAGCCACAATTTAACCCCATCTCCTAAAGCCAGCTGTTAGGCAGCCAGTGGGACATGTCAGTCAATCGGGAATTCTTATCAGCGACGGTGGGGAGAAAGCACTCGGCTCGGCCGCGCGCGGATTTTCATTATTGGCTCCGAGATCTCGGGCCTTCAGGTCTATTTTCAAAGCACGACAACTCTTCATAACAAAAAAGGATGTCTACCATGAATGATTAAATGCAATTTAAAAATGAGATTTCTGGACAAATTTGTTAAATGCTGTAAAAGTCTGTTTAAAGGTAGCCAGCCGAGAAATGCACACACTCAGCAAATGCTTTTGTCGCAGCATGAAAACAAGAGAATGAAACATTGATAATGGCTGCATTGTTCATGTTTTGTGGGTGAAATTTACAAAATTACTCCCATCACATTCCCAACATTTTTAATTAGATTTCGGACTTGTTTTTGGCATTTTGCTCATACACTTTGGAATTAACCCCCACTTGTTTCTCCAGACAGCCGGGTCGAACGTGCATGAGAAATTGAGACATGGCCTCTGCTGCTGGCTCGCAGTATCACTGCTGGCCCCAACTGTGTATATGTGATCCCACTCTGGAATGTTTTTCCAACACGTAGGCTTTTCACAGATACACAAGAGAGGACTGGCATCATAGTGGCAAGTGCTGCATTCAAACTGTTGTGTGCCCAAGGCTTACTGTCACACTCACGTCATACATTCTAGCTCTACATGGGAATGGGCAGAGGCCTGTGTACACACAACCCAGGTTTTGGAGAGAGTATGGGTGTGTGTGTGTGTGTGTGTGTGTGTGTGTGTGTGTGTGTGTGTGTGTGTGTTTCCTCCTTTCTCTGCTCCCTTTACTACCTTCGTATCCACTGTGTTTTAAATTGATACAGTTCAGCACTATACCTCGGGTGTCTGAATTTTTGAAGTGTAAATTTTTGTATAAATGCAGCAAAAGACTTTTTTTTTTTATGTTTTCTCCTTTTTTTTTTTTTTTTTTTTTTTAAAACTCCTTTAATCTTCATCAAATGAGATTAGCCCCCAAATAGCGGTATTCCTGCCCAAAGTGACTGACAGAGATTTGCACTTTTATCATTAAGTGTGACACTAAGCTGTTCGGAGCTTTGTCTTGAATGGAGGGTCTGACGGAAACGGGGTCTCCTAATCCTTTTATTTGTGTCAGGCCCAGAACAGGGGAAAGAATGGGGCAAGGGTGGGATGGGGCCGCAGAATGCCACGGCCCTTAGTCCCCTCCAGACCCACATCCACAGCCAAGTGAGCATGATTCTCATCTTATGTGGCCTACGCAGTTCAGCGGACACACATATCTGTGCATCTCCAGCATGTCAGAATGTTTGCTCACAAACATGCACACAGTCATCGATAACGCGCTTCATGTCCGCTAGCCTCCACCGATGCACATTCGGGATGCTCATAGCAGAGCACGTCTCTCTCTATGAGTGCATGGGCTGCAGGAGCAGGAGGTTCAGTCTAGGATGAGATTAATAAAGTTTGCCGGTTCCCTGGTTGAGGTCCAACACCAGGCTTTTGTCTGCGACTCACATTGGGTTTGTGGGACTTCAGCTTCTTTTGTGTGTGCACCCTAGTGGTAATCCATCTCCAGCGGGAGTCCCCTGGGGCACTTTATTTACTCATTCAACTGTTTGGAAGTCTGTTTGACTGCAGATCAGATGCGGTGAAACCAATGTGATTACTTTAACCAGCACTTCCAGATTCCTGCCCAGCATCTCGTCTCACCCTGAGCCGGTGTGCTCCGCAGGTGGGAGGGATAGTCTGCGACAACTCGGCCCATTCTGTCTGTCCTGGTGCGAGGTCGCTCGGCCTTCCTCTGCTATAAATATTGACACAATGGAGGAAGTAGTCAAATACAGAACACTCCTGAATGGCAAGTCCTACTACGGTAAAAGTCCGCAAGCATTACCAGCAAGATGAATTATTAAAGTAGAAGTACTGGTTTAGAGCATGTAACAAGTGATGTCATGACATCATGATATTAATAATGAAGAGCATAAGCAACATGCTACATTTACCTATATAAGACTTTCTATACAGTGACACCAGATCAGTTCGACAGAAAAAAGTGAAGTTCTGATTTTTAGGTATAATCATCAAACACATCAGCCAATTGTTTGGCGTTGGTCTCCACCTGTCAAATTCTCAACTTATCCTGGGAGGGTTGGAGCCTATCCCAGCATCATCGGATGAAGGTGGTGTACACCCTGGACAAGTGATTTGTTCATTGCAGGGCTAACATATAGAGACAAACAACCACTCACACTCACTTTCACACCCATGGCCAATCTAGAGTAAGCAATTAATGTAATCCCCTATTTTGCATGTTTTTGAACTATGGGAGGAAGCCGGAGTACCCTGAGAGAACCCACACAGACACAGGGAGAACAACATATATACTGTATATTTAATGTTTTTTGTTTTTTTTTCACCTTTATTTTTTTTTCTTTCTTGTATGTGAAAAATACAAGTTCCAATGCTGTTAGTCAGCATTTGTCAGGTCTCTTTCTCCGTTAGATCATAACTCACAATCATAGCAAGTGGGCTGTCACAGTGTAAAAACTAACATCTATGTTTTACTGCAAACAATGAGATGGATTTGGTTATCCATCCATCAACATAAACCCAGAACTATGTATTTGGGGCTAACCCCCATGTTAAACCACTGCAGGCTGTCAGTCTCTCTGAATTTACTCTCCGTCTCTTCCCCCTGGTGTGGCTTGGGAATATGGTTGAAATCAACTGCCAGGGCCTGCATCCATAGCAAGAGCTCCTTAAACTCGAAGTTCAGAACCAGCCGCTGATCGGCGATGGCTGCCTTGGCAAGAAAAATAACCCTGCAGGAAAACACTGCAGATTGGGTTTCTGTGCGTCTGACTCACTCCTGTCCTTTCTGACCGCCCCCCCACGGCAGGCCAGCATGATTTGTGCACAAGGTCCTGTGACCCATGGAAGCTTCAAAAAGCAGCGAGGGGAAATATTTGGATGATCCTGATGGGGGAGTGGAGACGTTGGAGGGAGGCAGGGGGAACGGGGGCTCGGTAAGAGTAGGGCTAAGCAGTGCAAGGCGGTGCACGTGTGGAGAATCTGCAGTGCTGCCTCGCTGACAGAGGAGTGAGTGTGCAGAGATGACAACTGTCCATCCTAGACTGTTAACCTGACATCCACCACCACCTCTGGTGTCCCCGAGGACAGCTGTGATACAGCTGTGATTCTGCAGAAAGACGTGACAAAGGGGGAGAAGAATCTGTGCACAGGAAGGTGGAAAGCATTGCAGTAGAGGAGGCATTTTATCATCAGCTACTGTTGCGCGATACTAATCATCTATACCTCGCACCCGTTGAATGTACACCCCTTTCTCTTTTCTCCTCTGCCTTTACCTTTCCTCTGCTTGCTGGCTGGATATTAATATATCCCAGAAAGCTGCCATAATACGTCTTCTCAGGAAATTCCGCGACTCCTGCAAAATGATCTGGTGTCTATGAAATGGATGGATAAGGGGATAAAACATAAAGATTTTTCAAAGTGCTTTGTGTGCATATGTGATTTCATAGTGCTCTCTGGATGAAGATTTCTACTCAGTTGCCTTGTTAAGAAAAATGTGTTGCTGCAGGTGAAGACTGACTTTGTTTTCTCCATACATTTAATTTTTTTCCTCTAGCTGCTCCATTCAACCGCATGGCCTCGCATCAGAATCGGCTTCTGGGTCCAGGTCAGTGGAAACCCCACTGAACAGAAATAGCTTAAGTGGGTCGAGGCTTGCTGCAGACCCCGACTCAGCATTTAGAAAAGCAAAGCTGCAGTCTGAGACAACCCCAATCATTCTTTGGCCCTTTATGCTTGTCCCTGCCTCCTCCTGAGAGAGGGTGGGTTGACTGACCCCCAGGGTGTTCGTCTGCTGTAACGTCGGCCCTGGAGGCCCGGCCTCGCAGGGTAGCGCCAGCCCCAGGCCGGAGCTGTGCTCTGTAACCAGAGCTCAGAAGTTATGCTGTGATCCCAGCTGGAGAGACAGCTCTGGCTCTGAGCAAAGCCCTCTCGCAGCGTGCAGCCGGGGTCAACGGTGGCCTCTCAACCCTCATCACTCCACTGTGCTTCTGCACAGCACAGACTAGCACGGCATTATTTATTGAACCGCAGTTGTCGGTTCTTCTGTGGCTCGGCCTCGCAAAAAATATCAGACAACTGAAGATTTGATGAGGTCATGTTAGCAATTACGTCTGAACCGGGTGGTTAATCTACACAAAATGCTGGTTCTGCCTAAGCGATTTTCTAGTTGAAATCTTCAAATGACTTGTGCTGTCAGTGGTAGTGTTTTGTCAGTGTAAAAGCAGTGAGACCGTCATCTGTTATGTCTGTGTTGGACTTTTGCTCTTTAGTTTGCAAAGCAACCAGAAAATCTGGTTTTAGGAAAAATGCTACATTCGAGTGTTTGTGGCATGAACATGTCTGTGTTTTTGTAGTGTCTTTATACAGCATGTTTATTTCATGGTATATTAGAAGTTACAGCTTTGCTTTGCATTTAATCGTGTTTTTTTTAACATTCCTCTGTGTGTGTGCTTGCATGTGTGTAGTGTGCCCGCTCGTGTGTGTATATGTAGTTGGCCTGTCACCCCGCCAAGCGTTAGACATGCTGTTGGCAGGCGGCACAGTCTGTGGATTCTCCTCGTGGTCGTGCTGCTCTAGAGGCAGCGAGCGGTGCGTGCCACCCAAACCACCACCACCACTACCCCCTCCCAATCATCAGCAGTAGACCAACCCACTCCCTGCTGTCCTTGCTCTCCTTTTCCTGGGCCTCAGCACCTCGGCTGTGGCCTGTGGATGAGTGCTACATCCTGGCTGTCAGCACAGGGGTTAGCTGGGGATTGGCCTGTGGTGGAAGTGAAGTAACAGGCCCTGTCTGTCAGCTCCTCGTTGCACTTCCTCCTGTCCCTCAGTGCTGGCAGGGCTGCAGTCAGTGGCACAAACATAGTGTGACTGACTGTCTGGCTATAAAATGAAAGGATCACCCTCAGAATAGGCATATTCATGGCCATGCCAATGAAAAGGGGGCTGTTTAAAACCCTAAAGTGCTCGGGTGTTATGTTTTTAAACAGAGCGCTAGGGCTTCGACAGATGGTTTACTGTATCAGCCAGTATTTCATTTCAGGTACTTTTAACTGTCACTTTCTGACTTCTGAGGTGCAACCACTCACCCGCATCATGTATTTGCATACAACTACCACATTTTTTTTTTTTTTTTTTTTTTTTTTTAAAAGAGAGCCATTTCCAATTTATTAGCTTGATAAATATCCACAAAAATGCTACTCAAGATATTTAAATTTTAAACTCACTTATTGTAGTTTTTCTGCTACGATACAGATTTTCCACACACAGGTACATACATGCTTAAAACACACATGGATGCACATCTGTATTGCACATGGTCGCAGACAGGCCTACACATGTCGGAGGACTTGCAACTATAATCAGATTAATTAGTCCATCTCTCCTTGGAAACGTCACATGTACACATAAAGGCCTCTGGTAGCTTTCAGCTGGATGCTGCTTACACTAACCAGAGGCCAGGCAGCAGGCGCAAGGTCGGCAGGGTCACAGCACGCTCTCTGGCATCAGCATCTCTTTATGGCTTACATGTTAGAAAAATTATTGCAGCCTTGTTCTGCCTGACAGAGAAGGAATTTCTATCTGCTTCTCCTGAGAGTTCCGGCTCCTTTAAGATGCAGTTAAATTTGACACAGAGACTTTTTTTTTTTCACAACATAAACATGAAAGTTGCTGTTACTTGGCAGAATCCCTTTCCTCTTCGAAGAAAGTAGCAAAACATGCTTGGCCTTTGCGATGCATATTGTGAGTACATTAACCATAAGCCTTATTAACATCCTCCAAACTTAGTATGCAGTGTATGTTTTTCCTACTGCCCACAATGACATATGTGAGTGATTTTCTACACAAATTCTGTGATTCGTAATTTTATAATTCAATTCACTTTAATATAATTAACTTCTCCACAATAAGTACGCTAATAAATCAAATCAAATCAAATCAAATTTTATTTGTGTAGCCCAAAATCCCAATTTACCCATTATCTCACTGGGCTTTTACAAACTGTATAGATGTGACATCCTCTGCCCTTATACCCTCAAAACGGGTGAGGAAAAACTTAAAAAACCCTAAACAGGGAAAATAAGAAACCTCAGGAAGAACCACAGAGGAGGGATCCTTCTTCCTAGATGTTCAATAGATGTCACTTGTACAGAACACAACAGCATTTAAATTACAGTTTACTAAGAATGTTTGAGTTCAAATGAGTCTATAAATCCAGATATAATATGGGTATGGTATGTTGGTCCAGAAGTCATTGTAGTCCATTGGCTAGGATGGATAATACTATCCGTCTTGTTTTTCTGATTGTATAGTCGCCTCTTAACTGTGGAGTACTTCATGGCTTATAGTTGGTTTAGAAAAATGTATCCTCATAATAAGTCATTGACAGCAACATTTGAACACTAGCAAAAGTGCATGAAAACTACTACGAGAAAAGTCGAGATAGTTGGCTTAAAGGATCAGTGTTTGAAAATGCTAATGTTTAAATAGCAGCATAGATAAAAGATAAAAGCCATATGCTATATACTTATATATACTATATATAATGGAGGTGAAACAGCTTTAAGTGCATGCAAATTTATTTTATCCTAATCCAAATAGTGGTGGGATGTGGTTTGCCAAATCAGAAAAATTCAGGTAATATTAGGTAAGCTTTCTATCACAAATTAACTTTCACATAAGCCTTCTTCATTGCAGTCGTCCCAATTTTCTGTCTGCCTACTCTGTTCTATGTGGTGAATTCTACACTGCTGACACTTCAGAAATAGTCCATGAAAGTGTATTTTGCATACAACCGTTTCACTCAGCTCTGTTTCTTTCACATATTCTGGCGCTAATAAGTTGTGATACACCCCAAACAACCATCCTCTCAAAAGAGTACGTGGAGTGTGGAGCAGCGGTTTGGTGTCCAGGGGAAGCCTGTGGTTCTGGAGCCAGAGAGGGAGTCTTGCCCTACATCCCACAGAGATGACAGGGAGATAAGACAGAGAGGTGGCCTCTCTGCACAAAAACATCCCACCAGGAACTAACTTAAACTGGGGGAGAAGAGGAGGGCTTCAGGACTCTTGTCAAACTCTATCCTTACTGCAAGAAAAACAAGCATTTCTTCTAGTCACCCAGTAGACATCACGATATACAGTTTGATGTTCATGTGGTATCACAAAAATCTACTACTGCATCCCTCAGCATGTCACAACCTTGGCTTCTCCCAGCCGACAGCCACAGAAATAAAGAAGGGGGTCTGGCACTAAGTACAAGTGACAGACTCTTGGCAGCCCAAGCAGTCACAGTCTAACACTGAAAACCGCTTATAGTCTGCAATATTTGAGAAGGCAAAGTGAGAATGTAGCCTTTCTCCAAGACGTTGGGAATGAGAAACAGCGAACGGGTTTGAGGAAGCGGCACTAATGTAGGGATCAACTGCACTAAAAAAGATTTACACTCCCAACTCTTAAACAGTTTTCTTTTGCTCAGTGGTTCATCTTTTACTGATATTTCAAGGAAGTAATAAACTGCACTGACAAGCGTTCGAGTCCCTTTGAAACATCCCTTATGGGCAAGGGAACTTCATCATTTCTATCATAGCGCCCCCAGTTCCAGGTTGTCATTTCTGTACACCTCAGTCTGTTTCTCTCCGTTAACAGCATGTGACCTCTCCTGGTTATTATGATCAGCTTTTTGTTTATATTAAAAATGTTGTAAATGTTGCATGATAAACTATAATACATCAAGCGCTGGTTTCTCCCCTATGGTGAGTCAGTGCAACATTTATCTCGATATGAGTGGGGCTTTTGCTGCGCGGTTTAGGCCAGCAGACTGTTTTTCCTGACGATTAAGGTCTTTTGAAGCTGTCTGCGTGGTCCAGAATGAGGCCCTGCACAGTGTAAGATGTCATACTCCGACTGTGCTGACCAACATGCTCTTTGGGCCTTGATGTGCCTATAACATTTAATGATACTTTGGCAAATGCTAATGGAAATTCTTACTCTGTCTAGCAATCACATTTCATTCTCTTCTATGTGGTTGCTTTTTTTTTTTTTCTTTTTAAATTTGCCGTACTTCTTCATTTCCCTCTTTGATATGTATGAATCTGTGGCTGTGGAGAAGAATGGGAAAAAAAATATCACTATTTTTGCCAATTGTTAAGATAAAGGGTGGGATCAAATAAACTGTAACAAAAGGGCACAGTTGTCTTGAGTAACCACAGTTCCCCACAGCATGGATGTGTCTCACTGGGGAAGCGTCTCATTGGATGTAAAGCTGGAACCAGGGTTGACAAGGCACTCAGGAGGAAGAGGTGGAGAGTGGTTGGTCATGCCATGGCATGTATGTATCTCAGAGTGGGATGAGAAAACAGGTTCAAGAAGAAACAGCCTGCTGCTGATTAGTCACTCTGATCTGTGGTGATAAACAATTCCTGTGGTCTCCTGCTCGTAGAAACATCGCTGATTATGGCTCAGTGTTCTCTAGTGGGTTGTGTACATGTATGTATGCTCAGATATGTAGGGTTTAAGTGTGTATTGGAATCATTTCCAAAACATTATCTGAATAAACAACATCTTACCAAAAATGAAAGAACGAATTGCAGTAAAATGAATTCTGATTTTTGGATGTGGACTTCTGATCTGTTTGGATTTGGACCTCAGATAGCCTTGAATTTAGAAACAATCTTTGTTTGTCATAGTAGGGTGACATCAGAATGTCATTCGCAAACCAAAACATGAGGGTTTGTGCTAAGTTTATTAGTGACTGATTTGTAGTCCAATGTTTTAAAGGAGAATTATGGGATTTTTTAACGTTCACCCTCTTTTTATGAGAGTCTAAAATTCCACAAAATAGTTTTTGAAAACTACTGTGTTTAGTAGCTACTGTGTAACTACTGTGTTTTATAGTGACTACTGTGTTTCTCTACTTCCAGAGCACTGTTTGTTGACGTTTTCTGATATTTACAAAAGACAGATGATTTCATGCAGGTATTTTTCAAAGTCGTATCTGATTATTTAGCAGATTACCACAGGATGAAATAGACACTTACATATGACATGTGTAATATATAATAAGACATCTACACAAATTTGTAAACAGAAAACTTTGTCAAACACTGCCAGAGGCAGAGAAATGAGGGAAAAACACAGTCTGTACAATGACTCCTTTTATGCAGTATCTTCACAGTGATTGAATGAAAATCACACAGATGTTTCCTGTAGGTATCTAGTCTATGTCAGTGCTAAGAGACACTTGCAATAACATTTTGAATGTAATTATCAACAAAAAAGCAATTAATTTCTAAAGTTTGACTTGCACTGTGCTGTTACATTGTATAGTCTTTATTAAGCTCAACAGTATTGGCCAATCTCCATACTGGAGCAATTTTTTTAACATGTATTTGATCAAATTTTAGACCCCCATAGACCTGGGAATGGGGTTTGGTTTCAAAAATACCAGAGTTCTTCTTTGATAGCAGAATTTTAAAAAAAATAAAGTAACTACCCATGAAAGTGCAGAGCCAGAGGGTCAATGCGGATAAAGCCTAGAACCCATTTCAAATTCTGTTGTCCTCTTTGCCCTTGCTGGTAACAAGCAAGTTTATCTATTGCTGCACTTCCGTGCAGATGCCTAGCATCGAGCTTCAGGGTGATAAAAACGTCTTGAGACGGTAAGTGTTTATGGTGAGGATCCGATAGGTTAGCAGGATCAAAGCTCTGCTGAAAAAACATTAAGAAAAGAAAAAGAAATATTAAACAAAACAGCCAGTTAGTCATGGGATCAGATTTATGACATCTAGAAACCATGTCAGGTAGAAGTACTTTTTTGCTTTTAAAAATAGCCTCAGAGTCCAAGAAAACAACCCAGTTAGATAAAAAGAACAAAAGCTGTGAGTGAGGTGGGAAAGCATTTGAGACTACTATTCTTGTGTTATTTTCTGGTTCTGGTTATTTTCTGTCTTGCAGAGTATTGAACTAAAAAGCTGATTGGAAAAAAAACTTTTTTTTTTTCTTTTTTTTTTTAATCTA
>KV751383.1:1475882-1507938 GCA_001698575.1 Mola mola | reverse complement strand
TAGTTTAGACAAGAGGCCTCGTTCACAGCTCAGCTTGGGTTCTCTCTGGTGCTCCTCGACCAGGAATGGCTGATTGAGTTGACTGTTTTAGTTGGGTATGTCTGAACCTCCCCGCCCAAGCCCGCACTTCAGTGCCACATCATACTGAGGGCAAAGTCGATAAATACACTTTACCTCTTAGACCTCAAGGAATTTACAACATGTATTTTTATTTTCATGTTTTCACGTTGAAAAAGTTTGAGGAGTGAGAGTGGTGCACCACGTGGGCCTGCCATTCCCATCCTGTCCAGTCATTTGCTGTAGGCAACAGCTTTGAGTGGGAATTATTACCGACGAGATAAGTATGGAGATTAGCCAGTCCTTTCCTTCAAGATGTATGAGGTGTTTGTACACTGGCAGGGCGGCACCTGACCTGGAAATGAATGGTGTGAAGGTGGAAGTGCAACATAGCAACCTCATCTTCCATCTGGAACCTGTTTTGGAAATTCACAGAGAAATCTCAGGGTGTGGACGTGCTCTAGTTTGTGAGAACTATTCGATTTTGTCTGGAGTTAAAGTTAAAAACATCAGTACTTCCCTTACCGTAATACTAAAACTACAAGAATCCATATGAAAGTTAAGAAGAGAGGTTGAAACTTGAACTTTCTCTATAATTTCGCTTAATAAGTACATTATCATAACCATTATTCATCATTATTGAATAAAGAAGCAGCAACTGAATGTACATTACGCACATCCACTCAAGCACTGTTCTTAAGTGAATTTTTGTGACAATTGTACCTTACTTGAGTATTTACTCCTCTGCACTCACGTGATGACTTCAGTTGAATACTTTTTTCGATTGCATCAAAGCCAACAGAGTTGATTTTTTTTTTAAAGATATTCAGGTAGTCAGAATAATACTATATTATGGAATTTTGTCCATAGTCACACCCTAGTATGCAAGTATAAGTGAGTTTTACTTGTACATTTGATACCAAACTAAAATTTGATATCAGTGATACCTTAAGTCAAATACTATTGATATGGTTTATTTTCACATTGTCACAATATACTAGTTAGTATGATTTTTTTGGATATAAAACATTAAAAAGAACATGAGAAAAGCATTACAATGGTGTTAAATATCAATTAAAATCAATAATGAGTTAATTAGATATCATAATGTATAACCACAATGACCCTCTCTCCCCTGCCTACTATTTTCTGTACAGTCCCTAAATGCTACATTAGCATACTTAATGAAATACAGATAAAATCTTAGCATTTCTAGTATCTTTAGCCGCTCCGACTAAAAATTGGCTTCAGGGCTCATTGTCTTCAACTAGATTATGAACAAATGCACAATTAACTAATTGGAGATTCTCTTTACAGTCCTGCTAAAATAAAATTGATTAGGTCGCTGCTTCTCTGAGGTGTGTGGGAGAAACATTCCTCCTGCTTGGTATGTTGATTCACCACTCGGGGGCATGTACCAGCCGGCCTTCTTTGAAGTTCCTCCTTTGCGTTCAGGTGAACCTGTGGCCTCTTAGAGCCTTTATTTATTACACAATCCCTCACATGCAAAAGATGATAAAGTTGACATTTTACAGGCAGTCGATGCTTTCGCACCTGAGTAGAGCGCTTTGTAACACACCCCAACAAATTTGAGCTTCTACATTTGATGGCACTTACATGCCAAAGGAGTTTGCTCATTGGAGGGCTGCCAGTGCACTAAAAAGAAGCCAGAGCAGGCCATTATGATCTGACAGTGTCCGTAAAGCAAAGTACCAATGGGATCCTTTATTTACTTATCGCTCTCACTTCTTTGATTTGCAAATCCCATAAATCCCACTTTAAAACTAGCTGTGCTTGTGTGTATGCGGCACATTTCTGTTGACTAGCTACGTAGAACGTTTCCTCTCATCTGCTAGTATTTTCCTCTTTCTTCTTCACGTCTAAAATTCTCGGCTAAGAGCTATTACCAGGCAGCCAGCTAATGTCCAAAAAGGTCACCCGCTGTTATGATTGAAGCGAGCACTGGTGCTTTGACCGCCCAAAGTGGAGTTATAGGTGGCCGGTCAGCTTGTCAGTCAGGCTGGGTGGTTTTTTAATCATTTCATCTTTGCTGGGGGGCTCTCTTGAGACCCCCACAACGTTTAGCAGTCTGCGGTTCAGGAACCCGGGGCTCGTCTAAGCCCTGCCTGTATCTGCGCTGCCATTATTAGCTCTGCTCTCCAGAGCACGCCGCTCATCTCTCCCCTGAGAGAGGGCAGCTGAGAAATGAAGCGCAGGCTGTGCACGGCAGCGGACAGGCCAATAGCCCGACATGGAACAGTAATTACTCCATTGATATTCCTCACACAATAACACTGTCATCTCTCATTTGCATAACCTCACCCGGCTTGCTTCAGCAGATGAATTCGTAGGATTTCGTCAAGAGGCTACAGGAGTTTCAACGGTGTGCGAGTGGAGGGGCTGTTCACCTCCTTCTCGATGCTGGGATAAGCTGTTTGGTCATGGTTAAGTTAGCAGAGTGAAAGAGGAAGTCTTCATTTTTTACTTTTCGCAGCTCTTTGGCTCAGCTGTCTTTGTGATATTAGAACATAAACAAGGAAACAGAGAGGAGGCTGTGGTGTATCAGGTTTGTAACAGTGTGTGAGGGGGTGGGGTGTCAGTGGATGTCATAGGGCCCTGTCTCACTCCTTGGTTAATGGCCATTGGTCATAGGCTGTCTCCCCTTTATTTCTTTTGCTCTCCTGCTTTATCCTTCCAGGTCTCCCACTGGAGCAGCGCCCTCAGGCACCGCATCATTTATTGCTGTCAGGAGTCTTGGTGGTGGTGGGGGGGGAGTGCAGGAGGAGGGGAGGCAGGGAGAAGAAGTGCTGCAGAGAGAAGCCAATGAAGGCGATGGGGAGAGGCAGGCACGCTAGACTGTCAAATCTCAGCCGTTGAATATTTAATGGAGCCTGGAGTGTTTATTTAGTTAGCCTGTCGATTTTTACCGCTCTGTCAATAGCGGCTCCCGTGTAGCCTGCTGATGATCTTTAGTGTCTCTTCCCCCAGGAGAGTCCAGGCACTAAATGCAATTATGGATTTTCCTGCGCCGCAATGTGTTTGATATTTTTACTGATCTAATTTGCAATCTGGTAGTTTATTGTTTGGCATTTTAGTGGCGCTCAAGTGGCGAGGCAAATTTGATTTCCCCTCATAATTCTTTATAACTTCATTAATGCTGTTAGCACATTGGCACAGATCTTAAATAAAACTAGAGAATCATCACATGGATGAATGCATTCCTCATTTTATTGTCTCCATGCCCCATTCTTTTCACTGATTCTGGTTCTAATTAAAAAATCATCCTAGTGGTGTACTGTCTTTGTGAAATATGAAATCATAATCAGATTTGAATGGCTCCCTTCACAGAGGCATGCACATTCAACCATACACTCCAATCTATTGTAGGCAGAGCTAAGCTGAATCAAAACAACTTTCTTCCAGTCCTTTCTGCAGCTTCAGAGACAAATGAGGGTGTTCGCAACAGAGCAACA
The DNA here is from genome assembly GCA_001698575.1 of Mola mola. Taxonomy (NCBI): domain Eukaryota; kingdom Metazoa; phylum Chordata; class Actinopteri; order Tetraodontiformes; family Molidae; genus Mola; species Mola mola. The sequence continues at coordinate 1,504,408 of KV751383.1, read as the reverse complement.
AAAGTAACAGAGGCACAATAAAGCAGATGATTGTGTCAGAGAGAGAGGGAGACAGCGTGGTTCCACCAGATTCTGCAGAGCCGTAGGATTTCTAGCCCAATGACGGATGTGTTAGTTATAGGGGCAGCATTAGCTGTAATGCTGTTAGCATGTAGCTGTGTGAGTGATGTGCTAGTTAGATGCCCAGCAGTAGAGCTAATGGTGTTAGCGTGTTGAGCCTTCAGAGGGATGCAATCGGTTAGGCTGTGATTGATGAGTGTCGTGCTGCTGAGGCCTGCAAGCCTCTTCATTCGCCACGCTGTCAGCCTCTTAAGTGGACGCGCGCAATTAGTGCCGAAATCAGAGACCGCTTAATCCAATGGTAGTTTGAACATTCAGTAGGAAAAATGGCTCATCTAGGCGGTGATGAGTGAATGATGGCTGTCGTAAATGGAAACGTCAAAGCAGGGTGAGAGAGAAGGGAGCTTGTACACATCTCTTTCATTCCAGAAAATGTACAGTAAGCAGTGCATGAAGCTGAGGCTTGGCTGTGGTTGAGCAAGAATTGATAGAGGAGAGCTTTATTTCAGGAACTTTATCCCACAACACCGCTTCCTCTTCGCTTCAGGCTGAAATACAATTACCCTTAAAGACGATTGAGCAATCCGCCAGCTCTGTTCCTGCTGGATGACTGACAGATGCCATCAAGTCTCATAGAAAGCAGAATTAACGTCCCACCTCAGAGCTAATGAAGAGCCAAAGTCACAGTAAAATGCAAGAGCCCTGGATGTATGCACACATCAATGAGTTTCCAATACAAACAGAGGAAATATCAAAGGCAGGGGTTCTTTAGCGCTGCTCTTATGCTCTCCAACAAAACCTGTTCTCCTCTGCACACACAGACAGACTGTGGCTGTCATTACCCGTCAGATTATCGACTAGACTTGAGCTGCTGCAGCAATGGGAACAAGCCACAAACAACATTATTGTGTGTGTCTAATATCACATCCACTCTGCCTCCACCTCATAGCAAATTCCCGTCTTAAGAAAGAAATCTGTTTAGGAATGGTTTTAGATTATTCAATCAATGTGCTATTATTTCTCTTTATTTTTGGGTACCCGTCAACCAAACAACTAATTACTTTGATGCTTTTCCAACTTATGTACAAATAAGTGCTGGATTTGGTACAATGAGAAAATGATGACTTCGTTGTCAGAGGTTGAAAACCGACTGGTTTGCTTTGGTTGAGACAGAGGTGGAAACTACAAACATTTGCCCAGCTGCTGTATAAACATTCAAATTTGAAGCACTTTCAGTATCCATTTTATATATTTTATTTTACTGCTTTACATCTCTGAGGTGACTACTGCACTTTTTAGATGGTTTGTAGATCTTCTGCGAAAACCGTGTGTCTCCAAATTTGGTGAATTTGATTTTGAATTTAATTGAAGGAAAGTGTTCCTTCTTGGGCTGAGAGAAATATCCTACTTCTAAAATCTAAATAAAATAAAAGCATTTAAATGATCCTAAGTCAGGTTGTTAACATTTATCATGATTCACAGAATAAGATTTACTTTATATCAGAAAACATGTTGCTTCTTTTTTTCAGTAATCCCTGCAACTGCTAATATGAAAGCCAAAATTGAACACAAACTTAATTTGTTAAGCGTTTCCTGACAGTAGAGAACCCCTTCCTTACTGAGAACTGTCATCTAACCAGCTCCAGCTTTAGCCCGTAACCTTCTGCCCCACTTGTAGTCACGGGAGAACACAGCCAAATAAATCTTAATGAAAGGAGCCGAGAGGGGAGATGTTCGTACTCCAGCCGTGGATGAAATGTATTGCCCTTATCAGCAGTGATGAGAGGCGGAGGAGTTCTCTCTGTGCAGGAAATGTCATTGCTCTGTAATAGTTTATGATTCATCCCTTCACCTTTGAGAAAATAAGGAAGGACGACAATTAGAACAGACCACGGGAGTGGCAGTCAAAGAGCTGAGATTGCCCTTGGCAGAGTCGGGCTTGTCTGATTTTGCTCTCAGCAAACTGGATCCGGATGTCAGGTTCTGTGCTGCCATGCAGGTCTCTGCCGCCTCCGCAACACAGCAGGCTTTTTCTGCCAGCCAGTCGGCCACTTAGCCGGCCAACTTCCACACTAGCAAACATGTTGTGAGAATCTCCTGGTGAGAGCTTGGGATAAAAGCACCGCTTCAAATATGAGAAGTCCAGTTTATGGCCCTCACAGAGTAAGAGGCAATAATGTATCTCTTCTTTGCATGTTGTGATTTATTTAACCCTTGGTTTGTGTCTCTGTCCTGTCCTTGTCTCCCCCACTCCCTTGGTTCGTGTCTGCCTACTCTACATGATGGCTGGCCGGTAAAGGCAAAAAAAACTGTTTTAGGTTATTAGTAGGCATAACACCGACAGATATGAAATTGACTGGCCTTTAGCTATCATTCAACTTTGTATGTGTTGTATTTCTTCCAAAAAAGATGAAAACGCCACACTTGGCTTGTGAATTGATGCCTCTGTTGGTGGAGAGTGCAAGGGGGTGAAGTCGAGGAGTCAGACGTTGTCACTCAGCGGAGGGCGGATCAATGCAACGGTGTTGCAGAGAAAAAGGCCGAGTCCTATTGATATGTTTAACAAATTAGCCCCGGTGACGGCAGGTGTGATTGTGAGCGGAGTTCTGGGGTCAGCTCGTCATATGGTGACTAACAGACACGATATTGCTGCATTTCCTGATCTCTCCATTCCCTCACAATGGCATTAGGGGCACCCCAGGGAAATAAAGAGTCTCACTCCCCTATCCCCAGTGCTCTTCAAATTAACTCCCCAGAAGGTTAAGCCCCCTGATTCATAATTATTCAAGCACCAGCCCTCTCCACATCCACTTCCCAACCCCTCTCTCTCCCTGCCACTTCTCCTGAGTGGCACTTGGCTTTTTGTTGGAAAGCCTGGGAATTAGATTAGCTAAGCCTGACCTGTGAGCACACAGCCAGATGATGGGAGCAGGATTGGCTTTGATCTCTGCCTGTCTAGCTGTCTCTCTATTCAATCTAGCTGTCTGTCTCTCATATGGTGCGTTATTGCTTGCGAGCGTCCCTATGGATGAGACATTTTCAGCCACAGCTATTCCGCAATTGCATATATAGTTCTCCAAGGACCGGCCAGTGTCAGGAGTACATCTCACTTGCATGGACATAATTTGAATGATGGGTGGTGCGATTGGCCTTCGGTTCTCCCTTTGTGGGCCCGTGGCAGTCTCAGTGCTCGTCTGCTCAATAAATAAGTGCCAACATCAAATCAAACAGTGGCTGTGGTGTAAAGATGGAGGGAGAGTCTTTTCACAAGCCGCAGATTCAACAACATGAGTCTGAGGTTCTCTGCTCTTAAGAGTGTTGTTCTGTTTGAATAGCTTTGATCGTGACAGCAACATTGGCAGTTAAACGCAACGCACTCTGCTGCTCCAAATCACAGTTTTCATTAGAAATACTATGCAAAAGGATTATTCATGGTTTTGAAGGAATTCACTTTTTCTGAGGTCACTCAGAACATGAAACAACAACAAAACCTCTGATTGCACAAAGAGAACTTGCTGCGTTGTTATAATAAAGGATACATTTATCATTTATCGATAAGTCCCAAATCAACACGGAAAGCTACTTTTAAAGAGTTTTTCTTGTTACCATCAGAGCCGTTTTGCCATCTAGGTTGGGTTGGTGTGAGTTTTGGAGATAGCAGCTGTCTGCAGTGGAGGTGTCTGGCTTCTCGTAAATGTGATGGAGCCAGATGGCACAAAAATAATTCTGAAAAAAACAAACAAACAAATAAACTCAACAGAAATCCAGAAATCTTGACCAAGTTACTCAAGATAATCCACAGACCATAGAGGGAGTATTTAAATTTTGTGACGTTAGAGCTTTGCTTGAGTATTTGCGTTTTCTATCACTTACTTTCATTACGATACACTTTGGAGGCAATTTTTTATTTAACTCCACAATATATTTTTTAAAATGTTTAATTATTAGTTACCATAGAGCCAAAGTAATGCATTTTTAAATACATTCTTATTGGCCAGATTGAAATTGAAGCTTATTCCTATAATCAAAAAAATGTTGAATACATGCCAGGATGACCAGCATTCAAATGTTCAAGTTTTAGGTACATTTTACAAAAATGGGAGAAACTATTTTCGTTCTCAATCTTTATTGATTAGTTTTGTCTGATACAGTGTATTTCTGTTGAGATAAAATAGTACCTATATTAAACTGCTCTGTTATGTTGGAGAGGAGGCAGACATCACATGAGCTGATGTCTCATAAAGTCAGCAATTGATACCAAAACAATCAAAATTGATAAAATAGCACTACAGGTAAAAAAAAAAAAAAAATGTGTATTTTTGATTTTGGAGCGAACTGATGCTTCAAGTTTAGTGATTTTATTTTTACTTGCTGGAAAACTAGAGTAGCACTACTGACAAGAGATGTTGCCCTTCTCAATCATTGCAAGTCTTCTGTGAGGTGCCACATGCCTTTGCAGTCAATTGGGCTTCTCTGGAGGCCTGAGGTAATGTAATGAGGGACAACTCAGACTAAGGGCCTGTGCTTCTCTTTTCACTATCACATATAATTAATCTCCTGATTCTACCACTCACCCATGTCATGACAGATATGTTTGTGTATGGTGCATAATGGTGAAGTGCTCGATTCTTCCTGTGTACTCTGTTTTGGAAAAACGGTTATAAAGACCATTCTTTCTCGGACTACAGAGGCTTACGAACAAAACAACACTCCCTTTGGGCCCTATTAGGAGACAAAGAGAAATACACACACCTCTCAGGCAGGTACCCTAATAATATGTTGGCAATTTAGATAATGACTGGGAGTGAGATAAACTGAAGTGGGTATTACAGGTAATTAGATCGGCAATCTGTTGGTTACCTAAACATATATAGGCTTGTGCACTGGTACTGGCACTTGGAGATGAACTGTCAACGATGAGCATGTAAGGCTCTCCCAGCATATGCAGCAATAACAGCTGATTCAAAATATTGCGTCCATCTACGTCACTGGACCCCGCAGCAAATCAAACTGGCGACGGATATGCTGTCCTGGATGATGCCGACTTTACATCATTTCTGCTTAGATTCCCTGGCACTCGCGAGCACGTCCAGTTAGTCGGAGGATGACAAATACAACACCCGGGGCTGTCAGAATGATCAAGTTGAGAGAGATTTTTTTCCCTCTCCCTCTCTCCAAGGTGAAGCCTAGAAAAGTTGGAGCTTTAATGAGAGTTGTCAAGCCTGCAAGGTGCAGCGCAGAGAGCGGCAGGCAGGCGGTAGGGAACACAAGGGTGCCTTTGGGGGCCTGGTGGGCAGGATTTCCTTGGCCTTTAAAGAGATTACCTTGGCAGTGTAAGGAGCAGGTCTACCCAGAGGGTTTGGGGCTAGATAGGCCAAGTAGCCCATTACCATCTCTGCAGAGGAGGTTCACGAGCTTCATTAATAATCTGATGATGGATCGCTTTAATTGGGCCTTTATAGCTGTTGCCTAATCCCTAGTCCCATTTTCTCAACCCAATTCTTCATGGGCTAGTACTTTGTTTTTATTTCACACAATAATAATTTCTAATTGATTATGTTTTTTGTTACTTACTTCATGAAGAATCATTTTGGACAACAGGAGCTGTGACTGACATGTGACATTGAAACAACATTTCCTTCAAAATGCTTAATTTACACTCAGATATATCCATATGGTTCAAAGAGTGTCTTTTTTAAGACTACACACAGGGTCAGATTTCTTCCACTCTTAATTACATGAGGGATGGTCTAATTAAATCAAATTCATTATCCTCAGCTCTAGAAATCAAGAGGCTCTATTGGAAATAACGTTAGGCTCCCTCACATCCATCATGCCCTAACTAACCAATTTACAGGCCAGCCTTTTGCATGAGGCATTATTACCTTGTCATAAACACTTACCTTTAAAATCCTCGAATCAAGCCGTGATATGCTAAGCTTTTATCACATTAGTTTGCGCTCTTGTGTCAGCCTCTTTCTCCCTAAGATAAAGTAGGCTTGGAATAATTATATTAGCCTCAAAAGGCGGAGACAGTGCAAACGACTGCTATTTAAAGATGGCTGATAATTCCTTGTAATTAAGACATAGCACAGTTCCTCACGCAGAAGAGGGATCGAGGGCTTTTCTGTGCCGAAAAACAATGAAAAATAAAACAACCAGCTGTGTATTCTATCTCTTTTTTTTCCAAGCAAAAGTGATGTGAATCATTTTCTAACGGTGAAGAATTTCCCTTTCTGACTTGGCTTAAGAGTTGCTCTACATGCATTGTCGTGGAAGCACAAAAAGCTGCCATCATGAATGTTCCGAGCGAGCCATCCATCACACGTCTCTGATGTTGCAGATGCCAAAAATGATTTAAATTCTGTACAATATAATACATTTTACCAGCACACTTTCACAGTTGAATAATTACATCTGAATAGTGTAGGTTTAGCATGTCAGGTGAAGATGTGAGAATACTAAAATTTATAACAGTCCACCATAGGGCCACAAGCCCTCTAAATGCTGTCCGGTGGTAGAACCATATTCTGCAACACATGAGGCCTGTCGTCTGATCTGTGTTGAAAAGTGAATTAGTAAGCTCCATTCTAAAGCCAGTGATAGCAATGGTCTGAGAGCAGTGATTTGTTGGCGGTGTATATTACAGCCCATGGTCCGGGAGGTAGGGATCAGAGAAGTGTGTGTGTGTGTGTGTGTGTGTGTGTGTGTGTGTGTGTGTGTGTGTGTGTGAGAGATAGGACAGGGTCTTAGCACTCAGTGTTTACTCACAGTAAATTGAGTTGAAATAATAGTCTTTCTCTGAGGCCAAACAATGGAGCAGGCTGCAGGCTGAGGGCCCAGGCTGGTGTAGAGCTAGCCTGTGCCACTTCAAAATGAAAGGCTGAGCCTGAGGCCATGGAGAGGAGGCAGAGAAGTGTGTGTGTGTGTGTGTGTGTGTGTGTGTGTGTGTGTGTGTGTGTGTGTGAGGGATAGGACAGGGTCTTAGCACTCAGTGTTTACTCACAGTAAATTGAGTTGAAATAATAGTCTTTCTCTGAGGCCAAACAATGGAGCAGGCTGCAGGCTGAGGGCCCAGGCTGGTGTAGAGCTAGCCTGTGCCACTTCAAAATGAAAGGCTGAGCCTGAGGCCATGGAGAGGAGGCGCGTTGGCAGTGGGGGGGGGGGCCTTTACACCAGTCGTGGAGCAGACACCCCTCTGACAGGCACCTGGGTAGGACAACAGGGACTGAGAGGAGCGTGGCGATGGCAGGGTGGGGGTGGAGTGATGAGGCCTCGGGGCTGTGTCATTAGGTTAGTGGTGGAAAGGAAGATGACTGCCCTGAGGACAGAGGAGCGACAGGTCCAGGTGAGACAACAGCCTTTCCTTCCCCTGGGTGTGCAGTAGGACTGGTGGGACGTGTCAATCTCTAACCCCCCCACTCACTTCAACACGCTCTCATAACCTCTGGTTATGCGTTAGCTCCAGGAGTCTAACCTGCAGAGGGTGCACGTGTTTGTGAGTGTGAGCAGTAGAGATGCTGAAAGAGAGAGGCGTTAGCAGCATGTAACATGTAGACCCTCCTCTGCCATTGTTCCTGCGTGTGTGTGTGTGTGTGTGTGTGCTTCAGCTGCACCTCAGCTCTGCCTCTTCCCCTTCATTTATCATTCTGCAACATAAAGTGCTGCCACAGCATTATAGAAACAGCTGCTTTTTTCAGACAGCCACACAGAATGGGCTGCTCCCCGGCACACAAAGACACCTAAACAGGGTGTAAAATTGAAGGGTGAATACAAACCTTTCTGATTGCTTAGAGGGCTGACCACGGGTGTCATTGCGGTGGGAGACATTGTCATCACGTCTGAAGACAAATCAGCATCCATATCGGCCTGATCATGTGAACAATGAGTGGCAGGGGGGCACCAGTTGTTCACAGCCAAATATGCATAGCTACAGCTGCTGCCGCATCAAACTCTCTTGAGAATTCATGTTTCACCAGACCTCCTGTATCTGACTCATACAAGACACCTGTATCTTCACCACCACTCGCTGTCAATTTATTGAGTCCAGAGCCAAAGCAAAGGGAAAACAAACCCTGTCAGTGCTCATTAGGGGTCATAATGCAGTCACTAACCGGCCGCGGTAGGGCCACTGAGTTGACTGGGTAAAGTGCCACAGGGCCAAACAGATATAGTCAGGTTCAAAGAAAAACCAGGCGTGCCGTGCCATGCTTCACTATTCCATTTTGTGCCTTGAAGGCTCCACGTAGAGAAAAGGGAATTTTGTTGAACCTGTTCCCTTCCAGCTCGAGAGATGTGATTTTACACTCCGCCAAACACATGACAGAGAAATGCTCGGCTCATATCTGTGTGGGTGCGTACTTGCCTAATAGAAAGGCAGAGAAAAGCTGAGGGGAAAAGGCAGAAAGGGCATTAGACAACTCTTCTGCCAGACCACCTGGGGCAAAATGCATACTTGAATACTTTAAAGAGAAGAACAAAATACTTTCACAGTAATATTAGCTGCTGTGGTGGAGAAAGAGAATTTTCAATTTCAAGATTGAACACATCAACATGCACCAACACAATACAGGTCTCATCAAGTCCAGACAATTCATTTATTGTTCCTTTAAGGTTGTTTGTATCTTGTGTGGAAAACACTGTATATCATAGAAGAAATTACCAGAACAAAAATGCTGTGTGCTGCAATTATTATTTTCTTTTTAAAGGAAACAATAGATTTTCTTATAAAAACATGAAGTACAAAATGCATATTTGCAAAACAAAAGTAACAACATCTGAATATGCAGTAAATCTGTAAAGTACACATACGATACTTAAAATGCATATTCAGATTCATGGCTTTTTAGCCAAAAAAAGCCTTCATCACATATAAAATGTTTCCAAATATCAAAAATACAATTACTCAGTTTAAAAAAAAATGGTTACTTAGGGTTATACGATTTTGTATTATTGCATTATAGTTTAAAAATGCATCATATTTTACAAGATCATCATACTTTTTCATTTCAAGTTTAAATGAAAACAGTAGTTTAAATGCAGCAGTAACTGCAATTACTTTAAATACAGTTTAAACCACAGCATACAGTGCTAATGTAAATGTATTTAGTTGTGTTTCACCAATTGACATTATTAATAAGTATAGTGAAAGAATATGATTTTTTTTCGATGAAGAATTTTTAGATTAAAAAGTTGTTTTGCATCTGTGAGTGTGCGGACAAACAAGTGGAAACCAGGTTTGTTATATTCAGTGACAAACAAAGAAATGTGTCTAATTTTAGCCACAAATAAATATTACTGCATTGTTGCAGACGGTCTCCTTTCATGTCATTCTTAAAGTCAAAATAAATGTAACTGTTTATCAGTAAAAAATGTGTCCATCTGTCTTGGCAGATATGTTTTTTTTTAAGACCTTGCTTTCATTAGTTCAGGATTCATTTTTAGCATTTTGTTCAACACAATGTGATTGTAGAGCAGAGCTTTCCATCATTGTTTTCATTCTTCTTATATAAATCCATCACTTTTATGCTCTACTCCCTCAGACAGACACTCTTAAATCAAACAAATTAGGAGAAAATGTATTAAACAAATAATAATGAGGACCTTTTTTTCAATCTAAAGATAGCTGGAATTTGTAGGTGGTCTCAATAATGTAGCTGATGGTCTTTAGTGAAACAGCAGGTTTTCGGTTTGCTCTGCGGTCCATGTGCGCCCCTCTGTCTGTTTGACACATTCCAACACTGCACTCTTCTCCAAGGCTCCTAACTACCATAGTTGCCATGGTTACAGCCATACATCCATGCCAGCCCCTTCAGCACTCGAACACATATTTGTTTTGGCTAGTGTAGCTACGTTCCCGACAAAAAACCCCCCCCAAAAAAAAAACACAGCTTTTTATCATAACACCTGCTAATCTCAGGATTTAGCTCTTTGAAGAGGATTGCTGACTTAATATTCAAATATATTATTTGAATGCTAATCTGAATGTTAATCCCTGGACCCCAGGTCTTGAAGCATCCTGTCTTTCAATAACATTGTTTATTTTTCATTTGCTTTGCTTTTGTCATTTTCTCCCTCCCCCCACCCCCCCCCCCATTATTTAGCATTATTTAGCAGTGTATTCCCTCTAGGATGCTAAAGGTGGATTTAAAGATGGCTGATGATTTGATGCTCCTTTGGATTATTGTCATTGGGTTTGGTTACAATTGAAATTGAAGCTTGCACTGTGTGAGACGTTTGCTATTGATCCTGCTTAGTTGATGTATGGCTTTACAGAGTGTCAGACGCCACTATCGTATGATTTTCAACACTGGATCTCAGGCTTATTTTCACACTTTTTACTCATTTAAAAGTCTTCCTTTTGGAAAAAGGCACTACAACAGTTGTTTTTCTTGAGCACCATTTTCATTATACTTCCTGTTTATTTTCTCCTAGATTTTATCTGCAAGACTATGACTCGCTGTAATCAACTAAAGGAGGATGAGTGAGTGGCTGATCTGGGTTGTCTTTAAATTATGTTTTAATTCGGATAAATAAATGCCAAGAAACAAAAAAGGGACAACATAATGAAAAAGAGACCAGATCAAAACATATACATCCTTAGAAAAACTACAAGTGCTTATTGACTTGTGTGAGCAGTTAACATGGTGTACATTAGCCCATAATTGCTGACTGTATATCCTCCGTGCACGGTGATAACTGTTTGTTATCCTCTGCACAGACAGAGGATCACAAACACACCCCAATCCGGCTCTTGTGAACAACGTCTAATTCCTGGTCGCCTCACACTCTTGTTCCCCCAAACTAATTTTGGGCTTAAACTGAATCTCCGTTAAGCAAACAGAGCCTCTCATACAGCAGGCCTCCATCACAATGATTTCCAGATCATCTCTGCCCATTAAAACCTGGGCAAACACTTTACTTTGCACCAATATACTAAAGATTGGAGGACGAGTAGAATGGGAAACATACAAGGGCTATTCTTTTTACTCTCCAGCCTTTCCCAGATTGTCTCTCTTTCTCCTTTGCTACCATTAATCCAGTATCTTTCAGCCCTGGTAAACTCCTCAAGATGGACATTGCTTCGTTCAGGGTGGAAAGGGGTCAAGCTCCGCTGGCCTCTGCACAGAGCTGTGGAATTTTTCATTAGTGCACAGCTGGGTCACAAGTGGCTCCAAAGCCGTCTTAATATTGTGTAGGCCCACAGATTAGGAGAGGAGAAAAGAAGCCAAAGCGTGATGCTCTCCACCAGACCCTGTCTTTGCATATTTGCAGACTTGTGCTTTAGAACACCTCATATTACTGTTTATTTTATTCCTTAGACGCAGAACCTCTGGGTCAATAGTAATTATAAAGCCCTCCAATCCAAATGTTGTTTTTTAACCATTCCAGCACTGAATCTGTAAGATGAGTCCATTGACTTTCTTCCAGCAAAGAAACTTAAAAATCTCAGCTTCTTTTTCACTAAACACATTCTTTTTGTGGACATGAGATCGTTTTTTATTTATTAAATTAGAGCTGCAATGATTATTTCATCATTTCATGCCTAAAGCAAGACAGTGTCATTTACTTGTATCTAAATGTCAAGATGTGGCGCTTTTCTTTGTCATTTATGACAGTAAAGAGTCTGTAGAATTTGGACTGTTGGTTGGACAAGGAAGTTGTAGACATCACTTTTTGTAATGATTTTTTTTTTTTTTTTTACATTTTAATAGACCAAACAGTCAATAGAGAAAATAATGAGCAGATGAATCAATAATAAAAATAGTGGCGGCCTCACTCCAAAAGTGATATAAGCATTACTACTTGCAGTTGACTCCTGAGTCAACCTCTCCCATTAAAAAAACACAAATAAAGGATTGTGTATCTGTGGGCAGTCACAGGCAGCCACAGCTCTGTGCCATGTGAGAGCCATTACACTTATTGTAGCTATCACTCTCTCCACTCTCCAAGCTCCTTCACAGGCGGCAATCACTCGCAGTTGCTCGTCAAGGCGACGGAGCCCATAATGGCCGGCTGTGTTCCACCTCACAAAGATTATTTTGGAAGGGCCAGAGAGACAGCGACACAGCGATAGAAATATATATATATATAAAAAGTGTGGATGCGGATGATTTTAAAGGTGCTTGTAAGCAGCTCAGGGAATTCTGTGCCGTAAACATGTCACATGTCCGGCAGTGATGGCCCTCACAATCTGCATCACTCACAGGAGGGACATAGGTGCAGAGCCTTTTCATGTATCTGCTTACGGTTCAACAATACTTTAAAAAAAAAAAATTAAAAAGCCAAAATGTAAAAAATTAAAACAAAACATGCATCTTTCCAGTCATCATTTCCTGCCAGATATTGTTGCTCAGAGTTTTGTTTGTCCTAAGCTCTAGAAGACAGAGCCTAAATGCAATGTTGCACTCATTTTACATACTGGGGAACACCAGCTGTCCAAACAGCATCATGTGTGCCTGCCTGCTTTCTCTTTTATTTAGATGTGTACTTAGCCTCCTCTGCTGCCCGGTACACTGTCCTTTTCACTCTTTGTGCTTTGTTCTACCTGTGTGGCTCGGGAGGATTATTTCCATGCTGTTGCAGTGACTCATTAGCTGATACATATGAAGGAGAGGCATCGGGTCGCTTGATCCTACGAGATCATTTTCAAGATACCGCTCCTGCTCATGGAGCTTTGCATGAACATGTAGCCTTATCTTATATATTTCTCATATCTCATGTAGCATGACACCAGCAAGGTAGGCTAATCAGAAATTCTGGAAGATATATGCACACAGTTTTCATGTTGAATGAGCACTCCGTCCTCTCCAAACTGTATCTCAAGTATTGAGTAATCTGTGAAGCACACAGACGCTGGAATGAGATCATTTGAATAACGACTTAAGGGTTAGGATTTCTTTGTGCAGCTGTACAGTACAGCATGGCGCACGGATATGCCTGGGATGTCTGTCTAGCCGAGGGACTCGTCTGAGGAGCATTCCAGCGCATAGGAGCTCATGATGTCATAGGGATGAAGTGGTCATATTTATTTTCGTGTCTATTTTCGTGACTTTAACTAGTGTCTTTTTACAGATTCACTATAGCTCTGCTCAGCAGCCATTAATAAGTGTGTTCCCCGCGAGATGTAGGGCAGGTGCATATGCATGCACTAACACATTGAATGAACACGTCTCTGCTATTATCTTTTGCCATGCCAAGTGCAATCAACTTGTCTCATTCCTCCCCTGTGAGCTCGCTGCTGAGCTTCAGCGCGGGGAACAAGCAAACCCTGTGGCCAGAGCTGTGTGATGAAGAAGGCACCTTTGGGCCATTAGTGGTGTACACTTCTCCTGTTAATGTGTTTTACTTTTACCTGCTGGGAGTTTAATTAAAAAACAAAGAGCCTCAATTTAAAGGCCATTATTATGCTAATGTGGTAAGCACGGGATGGTGATTAAGCAGCTTTTAGAGCTGACTGGAGCTGGCCCTTGGGAGCAGAAGGATGGCACTTTTTATTTGGCTTCATTACTCTCTTATGAATCTATGCTCTAAAGAGAAATACTGATACTATGAAACAAGGTCAGCTCTGGACATCTTTTATGAAAGCAGCATTATAAGGCCGACTGTGCCGCTAATGTAAACCAAAAGTTTGTTTTCACCTCCTTTTTAGTAGCGAGAGAATAAATCAGGACTTGCTTGAACTGCTCCTATTTACATGTGTGTAACTAAGTAAGTAAAACTTTCTTTTGGAATCTACTTTTATCATCTGTCCCTGTGCAAACGATCAAACTGCATTAGCTAAATTCAGGTTGCTATTTTTAAACCAGTGCGGTTAGCATCTTCTGTACTGCTTGTAGAGGACTACAGAACCCTACATAACAAAGTAATTTTCACAATGTTGAGACAAAGTTGAAAAGGTTTGCCTTCAACATCTGGGCATCAAATGTTTTCTTCTTAAGCAAAACCAATTTTCACATACCCAGGCGTGTGTCTTGAGGAGCTGGGAAGTGACTGTTTAACAGTTCCGAGACCTTTGCCACCTCTCTGAGACAGATATGTTTGTTGTCTCTCCAGACAACAAACAGAGCAAAAGTCCGCCGAAACATTTAAAGCCATGTGAAAAGTTTAAAGCAGCGCCTTGAGAAAAAGCATTCTTGTAGATGAGAAGATCACTTCCATATATCTGTTGAGTAAATATTATGCAGTAACCACATAGCGTAGCTTCATTAACCCTGTACAAAGTAAAGCACATGAGATGCATTTGGTGTTGCATAAAATTCATATTCTATTTATTATAAACCAGCAATTTAAAACAGTCAATATAGTTACATATAAATAATAAAAATATCAATATTTTCTTACATATTTTATTGGTATTCATAATCAGCAGAGACACAAAGTTCAGATATGGGAATCTGAATCAGATTAAGCCTACCAGTATCCCTAAAGCTCATTAGAATGTTGTATCCCTTTTGTTTAATCATTACAAAAAAAAAAAAAAGTAAAAATGGCAAGTTGACGTTTTTTACATGTGCTAGAATATTTCTCATTATTTATTTAGTTTTACATGTGGTGGAGGATGAGTTTTTTTTAGCTGTCTTTAGTCTTTGTTACACTAAGCTAACCAACTTCCCAATGTTTATTGGACATCGAGGGGCATCAATCTTCTGATCCTTGGCAAGAAAATGAATAAACAAATAAATAGGCCATTTTCATCCTGTTTTCAGTCTGTGCTAAGGTAATGGGCTGCTGGCTGTAGCCTAGCCTCTTCTGACACAGGCAACAATCTTATCATTCTCACCAGGATTCTAAGTGAGTGTGTTTCACGCAGCCCCCCGCCCAAAAACAAAATATCATGTTCAAGAAGAATTTGAGACAAAGCAGCTAAATGAGGACATTTCAAGCGAGCACGTTTGACCAGTTGCTCCACATGCCCTTGCGTGACCTGCCTCCGAGGCCTCATCTCTCACCTCGGCACTGATTGGCATGACTACAGGTTTCCTGCTCCAACGCGAGAGCCCATCTTCAAAGTAATAGCTTACAGCTGCTGCCTGGATAATCCTCATCCCCTCTGTCTTTGAAGGGATGTGCTGACATAATAGCACAGAATGCTCTTCTCTAAATTGTTATGGCATTTCTCCGAGTGTTGTTGAATAGCAAAAGGGGAATAGGTGAGATTGGTGCACATGTTGCTAAATGTAGCATGATTATCATGCGCCATAAGCAGCTCCATACTCCCCCCAATCTACTCCTCCCACCTACCCCCACATCTTCCTTATTCTTTTGGGTTGCTTTTATCCCACCCAGTCCTCCTGATGGTTATCACTGCAGCAGAAGCATTAAATGTAATGTCTGTAGAAGGGAAATCATTGGCAACATGTGGTGAGAGCTTAAGATGTTGTCACACTTTAAGTCGCCTATAATCTGTTCAAAGGGAGAGTGCATAGTTCTCCAAAGTTCCTAGACAAAGTCGGGGGGGGTTGAAGAGGAGAGGATGAAGTCTCTCAGCTATACTTGTCTGAGGTGTTTATCAGACAAAATAACAGTCGCTCCCTGTTGGCTGTTGTCTTCTTTATAATGCTTTTTTTCTCATCTAGTTTCATGTTTCAAAATGCAGCTTGTGGAATTACAGGCCTCAACAGTGTGACAACCTGTCATTGAGAGGGCGAGAAAACCATAGATAACGTGAGAAAGAACAGACAAGGGATTACAGGTATGTGGACACAGGATTAAAAAGAGGGACGTAATGATTCCTCTGGGAGAGAGCTTTGTGCTGAGACGGGCCCTTTTTTTTTTTCATTTATGAGTCCAGTTCTGGGGAGGCCTGGGTAAATATTGACAGTTCTCTGTGCTTGAGATGCAGCCATCTATCCACACAGGAGGGTCTCTTCGCTTGATCTCTTGATCTCAGGTGTGGGAGGAGGGAACGCGAGGGCTGGGACATGGGTCGTCATGCTGGTGGTCCTCTTTCAAAACTAGCTTAATGCTGCTGACCGGGCTACCTCAGCGACACCGGGAGTCATGTTACACGAGCGGCCGAGTGTCCGGAAAGTGGATTTCAAGCGAGTACAAGTCTTAGTGTGATGGGTCACCGGGATCAAGTAGAGGCAGAAAGCGGCGAATGATCAGCTCAATCACTTGATTCGGCTCACACCTACAGCACTTTGATATCTTTAATATCCCCGTGGAGCAAATGTGAAGTCTCCCTTTCCCCTGTCCGTGTGTTTTTCTATATATAAAAACATCATTTACATCTTCTGCTCTGTCTCCTGCTGACATGTTGGCCCACTGGCCTACTCCTCTAACCACTAATCAGGTAATGTCGGGGAGGTTGAATGGCGTGCTTCCCCCCCGGTCAACCTTCACTGCTCACACAGTGGTGTTGTTTTAAAGAGCATTCTTTAGCAGCTGAACTTGGAAAGGTATTAAAGTGGGATTAGGCTCCTCCACAATCCAATGCTTGTGTCATTCAGGGAGTTTGTGTTCTCCTCTCCCCACTGCCACCTCCCCACTCCTCCTCCACTGTTTGATTGTCGCTAGCCGCAGGAGTGGGACTGACTTTGCCTTTCAAAGGAGAGGGGTAGGGTTAAATCCCTAGTCCACTGCTCCCTGCTAATTCTCCTTGTTCCTTAGAGAAGGATTTACTTCTGCTGCCAGCTTCTCAAAGGCCCTCTCTGCCCATCCGAAAAGTCGCTGTTGCCTTCCTGCGGAGGTGTGGTTGCCATAGAAGGGGCGTCATGCGTAGCTATTCCATCTGAACCCTGCTGAGAATGGGGATCGGGGACTGAAAACAGGCAGAAAGTCCGGATTAGGCACGAGGACAAAGCAGGACAGGAAGATTCCAGAAGGGACGAATAGGAATTACAGCAGCAAAAATAATGCAAAGTGACAGAGAGGGGAAATAGAAAAATAATGGCTTACAAGATTAGACCAGGCGAGGAGAGAGAAGAAAGGAAAGTGGGTTGAATGAGAATGTTTTCATCTAGATGAGAAGATTTGCAAGAGCAGCCATAGGTGAATGCAGAGTCCTGGACGTTATCAAAACCGTGCTAACAAGTCATTTCCTCAACTTTTCTGCTCTCTTTCTTTGCCTAAGCTGCCGATCATTAGCAAAACATGAGAGCCGGAGCTGGGGACTCATCTTGACAGATTCATCACCTCCTCTAACCCTAATCTCAGCATTTAACACATTAAGCCCTCTAAAATCTAGAAACAAGCCCCTGAATATTAATTTTATCTCTACAGGACTCTGCCAGAGTGAGATTTCCTCTTTTTTTACGGTTTGTTTTTCTTGCCCTTTGTTTTCTAGCGTCTAAAAGTTAGATGTTTGTTTACAAGACAGATCCAGGTTGGCAGGTCACTTAAACAAGAACCTTGCTTAGAGAAACATGCCAAATGTTCTTTTTCAAGGGATTATCCTCCAGGTTTTTCCGTAGTTTAATAATAATCTTCTTAATTTATTGTAACAAATGAAAGATTAAAGGATTCTATGAACCCTGTGAGGGCCAGTTTCTGATATCTTGATGGTTTAAAAGAAAACAAGACTGCTGGTTTGTGTGCCAAATATCGGTGTTGATCTTGACTGTAATGATTAAAACCAGTATAATACCCTAATCAACTGAAGTGATGTCATTTAGATTGCATAAAATTTTGCTCTCTAAGTGAAACAGTTATTTAGACACCCTGCATTATTTCCAGTGTGCATGCAGCTGCTCACACACAAGCACTTTAACGTGTGAACACACACACAGCATATCAGTACTCAATCAGCACCTATAACAGCATTACCATAACAAAACCATCCTTTGGTTTCCCTCCGCTCATATTTACACATTATATTCATCACTATCGCTCATCCCTGTCCCGAACCGGCAGATGATGTCAATTGCTCCTCTTGCTGCTTCCCCGCCTTGCACAATGAAATAGATCTTCACCACAAATAGATAGGCGGCTGCCAGCTGTCTTCCAGACCAAGGCAAACAAAGAGGCCACTAATAAATCCAGCTTTACGGCTGGACAAGATCAACCCTTACTCCCTGCCTTCTTGCTCCATTTAATGTGGCTTCTTCGGAAACAACAGAGACGAATTAAATGCCTCTCAGTCACCAATAAAACAATGCAAACATCTTTCTGAAACAACATGAAAGAAGATGGAGGCGTTGTCTAGGAGATGGTGATAGAGGCAGTGTTGCACCGTAGAGACGTGATATTAGACAGTAAGATGAAACATGAACAGACTAGAGGGCAGCCTAGTAGTCAGCAATGAATCATGGTCTCTGATATGATGCATATAGAGTGTTGTGGATATGAAATAAAAATGTGTAAAAAATCAATGCTTGACCGGGATCATGGCTTGGTGACCACTGCATTAGAACATGATCCTGGCTCTTTTTTAGATTTGCGAAGAGGTTTGGGTGCCCATGACTGAGCTCATTTGTAATGAGATGAGTCCAGTCCCACCCTAGAAATTTTAAGAGCGGCCAAAGGATTCACTGTCTGCCCACAGGATCAGTGAGCCAGCTTGACTCTTGACTCAGACAGCCTTGATGATAAAATCAAGACAAAGTAAAGCCTTATACCTTGCTAAAGAAAAATGCTGACAGCTAGACAATGTAATTTTTGGTGAACAGCAACCCCTGCGGCCACAAAAGGCCACAGTGGTGAATGGTAAAACAAGTGCAAAATACACTTGGTTAATGTGACTTACACACACCCCTTATTTTCAAGATTAGCCAATATTAGCTATTAGCTACCATCTTACCAGATCAAGGAAGGTTATGTCAGCAGAGTATCTGAGGAGCGGCTTATTACTCCAGCTTTTGATAATCAGTCAAAGCCATCTTTAACTTTACTTATTGTGTATTTTATCTTTTTTTTTTTTTTTTTTTTAATCAAAAATACCACACCAATAGTACCAAATGTATATTATTTACATGCTGCCAGTATTTAATTTCTAATATGCTGTATCGTCAGTATGGAAAAACAAAAATTGTGTTGTCTCTTCTCTTAAAAGTTAATAGTCTCACTTTGTAACGTTTGCTGTAATGTGTTTAATGTCACAGTAGCGTCATGAAAAGCTAACATTCAGGCCTGTCCAAAGAAATGGCTGGGTCCCTGAATGGGCTCTCCCCAAATCTTTGTACCGCAGTATGTTGAACTGAGCAAGGGCCAATTTTTTTTTTCTTGTGAACCGAACATTTTATATAAAATATATACATTTAGTGTTATTTTATTATATACAAATATTGATGCTCTATTTCCTCTTTCAGAAGATGCACATTGTTGCTTTAAACTGTTATATAATCTGCACATCAAAAATCATCTCTTAATCTCTTTCCGTAGGTTGTTTGCCACCAAGTGCAGCGGCTGCATGGAGAAGATCGCCCCCACAGAGTTTGTGATGCGTGCTCTGGAGTGCGTCTACCACTTGAACTGCTTCTGCTGCTGTGTGTGCGACCGGCAGTTGAGGAAGGGCGACGAGTTTGTCCTGAAGGAGGGTCAGCTTCTGTGCAAGATTGACTACGAGAGGGAGAAGGACCTGCTCAGCTCAGTTAGCCCGGATGACTCAGACTCAGGTGAGCCCTCTGCACCCTCGCACGCTAGAGTGACAAAAACACTGTGTGTTACCATCATATGGCAAATGGGTGTTGTGTGCTCTGTTCAGGCAAAGGGGATGCCAACATAGACACCCATCATAGCTAATCTGTAGTAAATCTAACTGTTTTTAATGCTGTAAGAGGGAAAAAAAACCACAGTATTAACTGGTCGTCAAAGTTGCCAGATCATTTTCTGCAGCATCTGAGATTTTCAGAAACCTTACATGTGGCCCAGGTAGTAAAAACCTCTAACATGTCTCCAGCTGCAGCTTCTCAATAGCTGATAGTGCTCTAATTCAAGCGCGGGTCGTAGGTTTATGATACAGTAGGAAGTGGAAACGAAGCCAAGCCACCTTGTATTAATGCCTCTCCATGCGTGGGCAGGCTCTGGTGCTGGAAAGAATTAAATTACTGTATCATGGTGAGTGAAAGAGGGATTCGGGGGCCTTTCTGTTGAAAGCCTGCTCCTCCGCTCTTATCAGCTCTAGTGTTCCTCGTCTATAGCTTCCACACACAATGAGGCTCCTCGCCAAGCCTCACTCTTCACTACCATCTGGCTCACATTTAGACATGCACAAAAGCGGGGAATTTGTCAAATACATCTGTGCCTGTGTCAACTTTTGTCAACTTGTGGGAATATTTGCTCTGCATCGTCCTCATTTAGTTGTGTCCCTGTGTATCGTACAGGCAAGTCTTTTGTGCACTGTCTCCCAGCTTCGGTATTTGGGGGAAATCTTGACATGAACAGAGGTTAACCTCAACATGCGGCAGATGAAATGTAGGTTTTTGTCGGTGGAGAAATGTGGATACGTATCTAGTAACAGGAGACACTGAGCCTTTGTGGTTACTCCATAACCATCAGGATTCATTAACAACAGTGCTGGTTTGGATTTGTTAATTTCCAGCCTCATGTTTTGTCCTTAAATCATTCATTTGTTTTCAACTTGTGTTCATTACAGGTGTAGGAAAAAAAATAATTTTGCATTACAGTATTACATTTTTTAATACTTTATCACAATAGCTTAGTTTTATTTTTCATCTTATGTAGGTTTTTTTTCAGTAATATGTAGGAAAATGTTAAGTTCTTTGTCCAGATTGCACAAAAAATTACATATGAGGTCTGATGAAAGAGAGAATGGTAAAAATACAAATGCAGATACAAGTTATGTGAAGTTTATATACTGTCTACAGTGTCTTTTTTGGCAGAAATTATCATCTGAAATGCATGAGTCTCAGACGCTACGGTCATACAGTGTGTCATGCTACAATTATTTGGATGCAAAAGTAGTTGCTTCAAATCTTTAGCTCAAGTATTTATGAATTCAGTAATTTACACTTGATGAACTTTGACGTTATTAATAATTTTGATTATGGGGTTAATGCATGCAATAGCTGCAAACAGCAAGGTGACTTCACCTAATCTAAAAAGTTATATATTTTATTTTAAAGGCAAGTTGTACAGTGATTGTAATACCCGAACCTTTAATATCCAGCTCCTTCCAGTAAGAGCCCAGCACTCCGTAAGAAAGTGGTTATGTTTGAAGCTCTGAAATAAAGCTAAAAATTGTGTGTTTTTTGTTGTGTTGTGGAAGATGCATTTCCCAAATATAATCTTGTGTCCTTCGTCATGCTGCGCTTGGCGTAGTAGTCTTATCAGAGATTGATTTAGTGTAAATCGTACAAAGCTGAGCGCAATAAATTACCCATGACCCGGCGCCCGGTTCAGTGACAAATGTGCATACTTCACTGTGCTCTGCGAGAGACTTCTGTAAGCCTGATCTTACATGTGTCTTTTTCCTTTAGTAATAAATTGATAACGAAGTATCAAAAACACATGTCTCTCCTTTGATTATGCGCATGTGTGAATCTATTGGAGCAGGGAAGAGCAAGAATGTATTTTTTATCACACTGTCACTGATGGAGAGGGTGTAGTCAGTTCAAGCTTGTGATGATGACTCTCTCTGCAGAGAAGAGTGACGATGAGGAGTTGGACATCAAGCCAGAGAAAGGCATAGGAAGCCAGGGGAAGGGGGATGACGGCAAGGATCCCAGGAGGCCCAAAAGACCACGGACCATCCTGACCACTCAACAGAGACGGGCCTTCAAGGCCTCCTTTGAGGTGTCCTCAAAGCCCTGTAGAAAGGTAGGACAAGGCTCAAATAAAGTGAACAAAGCCTTTCTTTTTTTTTTTTACACTGTCCATGATTTGCTTTCTGAGAAAGAAGCATTGAGATGTCGACCACAAGGTCTACAGTAGTTTCACAAATAAAATTGTCAAATTAAAAAAAATCTCCCCCGCCTCAGAGCTGAGCTTTGAAGTGGGAGCAGCACTCTGTTCTGTGTTAACTGAGGCAGGCTGGTGTAACGCAGTCCGTCTGCACCAAATGTCATACTGAGATAGGAGAGCTGCCTCCATAGCCGGGGCCCTAAAACAGGCCTGTGCCCGGGCCAAGGCTTTGAAGAGGCAATAACCAAGAGTTCCAAAAAGACTACTGCATTCAGTCAACGTTAACTGAAAATCAAAGGGGTAATGCGCCTGCTGGAAAATATAGACGGAGGAAAAGTATTTCAGTGTGCTGGGCAGTGCTCCGTTCTCTGGTGGGATGCTGGAAATCTTTTTGTCTTGGTGGTTTCAGGTAAGGGAGACGCTGGCTGCAGAGACGGGGCTCAGCGTTCGAGTGGTGCAGGTGTGGTTCCAGAACCAGAGAGCTAAGGTGAGTGTAGCGAATGCACAGAATGAGTACAACTTTGCGTGTCCACAACATCCAACAGCCTTGTTCCATCTCAGAGTGCTGCAGCCAATAAATCAGCACAGCCACAGTATGTGTGTTAAACTTATCACTACATTCCTTTCACAAATGTTTAAAAAGGAGGGGAGAAAAAAAACCCGAGGAGTTGCAAATCTAGCTCACTCTTGCATTAAATGTCGACGCCCTCCTCTTTTCTGATCATTATCTCATGGAAAACCTTTGATACTTGACAATGAAGTGTGCTCAGATGGAGATTCGGTGCGGTTCATTCGAGGGTGAACGGCGAGGAGCATCCTTTTTAAATTAAAGAGCGCATGTTAGTTTTGGGGGTTTCTCACAACTCTGACTCCTTCGTTTCAGATGAAGAAGTTGGCAAGAAGACAGCAGCAACAGCAAGAACAACAGAATTCTCAGAGGCTTGGCCAAGGTACGACTCTGCCCACGATGGGAGCTCACTGACTTTGAGCCCTCTCTCCGGGCAGAGATACATTCATGTTTAACATGCAACGCACCGTTTCATTCACTATTGGTTACTTAAGATCAAGATTTTGTGACATCATTATGTAGAAGCCAATCACGTTCCAGCATGAAGCATATACAAGTGTGATTTAGAAACATGCTCATATAGCCTCTGGCTTTTTTCAGTAAGTAATTCAAAGATCGCCCCTAGAAGTGTATTAAAGGGGAATTCTGCTGTTAAACCTGGCTTCTATGTTTACATAATATGGTATGCTAATGGCCAAAGTTGTTGCAGAAGATTGTAACTCAAAGTCTCTTATGTCATAAGAGAATGGATCCCTGCAGAGATGGACCGTTTCGTTAAGGAGTACAATTCTTTTTGTTTAACAAGAAACACAAGTTGTTTCCTCATCTGGTGTCAGAATCAGTTAAATATTCAGTCATGATTCGCTGGCAAGTTTTTCCACTATCCAATTCTGACTCAGTCACTTCCAAGACTTGTTGTCGAGCAAGACTTGCATTTCTGTTTAAGCAAAAAGGATGTCACTCTTTGGCATGATGGTTTATCTCTGGAGATCCTTTTTGTAATGTCAGATACTTAGAGTGACAAGTTCAGCCTGCGAGGAGAGAAAAAAGTCCTTTAAAGTGGCCCTAACTTTGAATGGTTGGCGTTGTCCCGTAGGATTAGTGATCTGCAGGACTGAGTCCAAAACTTTTAGTAAGCATGAATTATTTACACATCAAAATATGTAAACATGTGGCTGAAAGTCCCCTTTAAAAAATTATCATCTGCTTGGAACAGTATATGAGTCTGCAAAAAAGGAAAAAATCCACAACTGCTTTAAAAGACCTCTACTCTCTCTGCCTTAGTAAAAGTTAGAGAATATTTCAGTATGAGAGCTTTGTTAATTATCCTGCTGAGATGTTAGATTCCTCATCCAATGAACACACAGTTTACTCCACTGAAGTCTCTGCATTTGTGTAGAAGTTGCGAAACCACAACCACTGAAAATAGAGAATCATTCTACTTTCAGCATATGAAAATAGCCACATAGTGTGGAACAAGGAGGGCAGACTAATGAATCAGACTAGTAATGTAACGTTTGTGATAAAAGGCTTTAAGGCTTTTACATCATATCATATATTGTTTTGAATGTCAAGTTAGAAATCACCCAAGTGTTTCTTTTTTGTGATATCATGTCAACCACTGGATCAGACAATGTGAGCTTTTTCTTTGCGTCATGTTGTGGGACAGTCATATGTGTTTTTAAATTTGACAAAGTAAATAATTACACTGAATAACAGATTGCGGAATGAAGGCTTCTCATCAGAACAAAGACGGATTGTCTGACTGCGGGCCAAGCTAAATGAATTTCAGATACCATTTTGCAAAGCCACTGCAAAGAAAATGTGCAGGGGGGGGATGGGCTCCAAAGATGAAGCCACAAGATTTCTGTGACGTCAGTTAGCCAAGATCAGTGTTTGTGAAGGGGCTTATGGGAGAAGCCACAGGAAGGACTACTCTTCTCTAGGTTTCCACAGAAAAACTAATATGATTTTTCCACAACAAAGTACGCCTTCACTCTCTTATCTTTTCCAAATTGGATTGTACCTGATACTTTCTTGGCATCACTTCAGTCGAGGTTCAAAGCAAGCTGTGCCGATAACAACAGGTGACGTGAAAACCCTGTAGACCACTGATTGGTCAGTTAGAATCACCACTCACCATCACAAAGCTTCCATTGGTAGCAACACATTTTTCTAATAATCAACATGGTGGTCTCATCAATTGATGTAGTTCAGCCGTGGATATGAAAACCATCTCTTTGATATCCTATTTTATAAGAGCAGCATTGCTCCTTTAACTGTGTGCGTGTGCTGAGGAGGTTAAAAGTGTTTTCAGTTTAACAGTACGAAGGTGTTTATAGACCTGGAAGCAGTACGGACAAAAAAAAGGAACTGTTTTTACTGTGTGTAGTAAACCTGGATTACTGAAATGAAGGAACCGATCAGGTACCAGTGCAGTGTGGGACACAATTTTGTATCCGTCAAAAGAAACATAAATAACAAACACAAGAGCAGCCTTATCAGAGGAAGAAACAAGAAATGTCGTGCAAAGTGACTGTGGTTATCACTACCACACTGCTTATTCACTGTAACATCACTACGTTTCATAATAAGCTTTTAGAAAATATAAAAAAAAAAAATCTCATAAAATGGCTTAGCAAATAGCATGCTGACACCTACTTTTGGACACAGTCAGTAGCTACTATAAATGTTCAGCAAGTACTATTTTAGAAATTAAAAGCATTTCCAACATCAACTGATCCAACTAGCTAATCAATTACATGACGAGGTTGAAGTTGTCAATGCTTCACTTTCGTTTCATCGTTAGTGGAGGGATCAGTTCTTTAACAACAAGTGCCGCTCTGTCTGCTGGTATGCTAACATTAGCTGCAGCTTGACTTTCAAGCTGTTCTGTTTGAAAAAATGGATGGGACCATAGTTTATAAAATGAACTGCGTGCTGCATTGAAGACATGAGATTAGCGACTGAGATCATGAAGTCTTTTAAAAACGTAACTGAGCTGAAAAATCTAGTGAGAAGTAGCATAAATTTCTAATTTTCACAGTCAGTGATTATTGGATTGATGGGCTGTCCGTCTGCAGTGAAAAACGAGGTAAAGAATGCATCAACTTTCACTCCAAATTGGAAGAATTACATAACAGATGCTTTAAAACAATTCAAGTATTTGGTCCATGTTACTGTTGCTAACTAAAAAGATGATTTGGTCTGACAGTTGAAGAAAGGTTTTCATTGAAGTAAGCTTGTCAAAAATTACATGCACGGATGGGAAAGCACAAGGAAGAAACAGTCCTGAGAGTCCATGCCTCTTCACGGTGTTCCCCTGCTCTGTGTGCACCCATTGCGTGGGCAATTGTGTAACAATATTTCCCCTTCTTCTATTCTCCTTGCCATGCAGAAGTGATGTCCAATCGAATGGAGGGAATGATGAACTCTTTCACACCACTGGCTCCGCCTCAGCAGCAGCTGGTTGCCATGGATCAGAACGGTTACAGCACAGACCCGTTCCAACAGGGGCTCACCCCCCCACAGATGCCCGGTGACCACATGAACCCATATGGTGAGCATGCAGCGACTAGCTCCTGAACAGACACACAAGTGCCTGTCCCTTGATCAACCTTGCAGCTCCCCAGTGTGTAACATGTGTTCGGGCCACTCACCAAGGCGCCTGAGCGGCTTCTCCTCCCACATGAGATTACACACGCTCGAGCTTTTGTGTTTTGAAGTTGATTTTCAAATCTTTGTAACGCAGTTTCAACCCTCCGCCTCCAAACTTCTGAGACATGTCCCTCTACTCATGATGTTTTGCACTGGATACATAGGGGCTGTGTTGAGCTAATGAATTAGTACGAGAAAACAATAAGTCTCTGATTTCTCTGCGATACAGGGAAGAATCACAATGCAAACAAGGCGAAAGGAGGAGGGAAAAAAATCAGTCAATCAAGTGTTATTTCACAGGATGTAACTGGAATAACACATTTCTAAGTGATGTCCTCAACAAGCCCCAGAGGGACCATTTCCTGAAGTTCATAACTTCTTTATAATTTGCCTTCATTTAGTTCTTCTCGGTAGTAAGAGCCCAAATCCCCGGTCTCATCACTCTCCTTTGGTTTGGGGAAAAGAACAATATTGGCAAGGCATTAAAAGATCGCTCAAATCACTGTCCCCATTTTGTGCAACACTATCATTAAGATCCAGAGTGTAATAAAGTTAACTATTCCCTCCAGAGAAATAACATGTTGAGGTTTTATGAAAGGCGGAAACAGTTGCTATTAACCAGATCTTTTAGGAGGATGCCCCTTGTTTACATGTTCCCTCATAGAATGCAATTGTCCCAGGGAGGGCAACAATAAGTGAGCTTTGATGATAACCAACAATACAGCACTCCCAACTGTGATGACACATAACAGCAATTTCTCAAAGTGACGATTAGTAATTATAATTTCCCAACGCTGCTGTAAATCTCAAATATAAGGCTGTGTTGATTTCAAGCTAGGGTGTGTCTTTGCGCGACACCACTACCACCGAATCCTGATGACACTACCGTCTCTCTCCACAGGTAATGATTCTGCATTCCATGACATCGACAGCGACACGTCTTTAACCAGCCTCAGCGATTGCTTCATGGCCTCGTCGGAAGTCAGCTCCATGCAGGCCCGTGTGGGGAACCCCATTGACCGCCTCTACTCGATGCAGAACTCTTACTTTGCGTCATGAAAGACTTGAAATGCAAAGAATAAACTGCCCATCTCAACTTAAAGCACCATGGCCAGTAGCTCACACACCCAAAACGCGGACACAGCAGAAGAAACACGTCCCTGCAGAAGCTCCTGGTTATGTGCTGTAGCTTACTCAAAGATAGTAAAAACCACTTGTTGTAGGACAATGACGACCCTGGGGGAAAAAGGACTTAAATATTGTTAGAAATTATTTGGTAGGATCGCTTATCTGTCACAGGAGATATTACTCTTTTCTTTGTTCATTTAAAGAAGACAAGTAGATATTGAAGCCACTTATGACACACTCTCAAACCAAATAACACAGTGGATTTATACAGTGCATGATCAATTGTAAACTGAAACTTTTTGTAAGCCCCCACCCCTGGTTAAGTTGTGGTGTTTGGACTGTTTCTTCTTCACACTACATGGATCTCCAATGTCCACCATTAGCATTTTGATCACTTTCAATAGGCTTAGATATTGTGTTCATAGTAAATAGGTGCAGCATGTCTGCAAGAGACTGTACATTATGTGTATGTATGAGAATTTTGGTGAGAAAGAATTCTTTAGAGGAGAGAAACAGTAGGAATAGTGAAGTGTAAATACTTTCTCAAGGTAAATTGGATGTGCATGTTTAAAATGGAAAGCATTCTATTTATTTAACTATAAACAGGCTCTTGAAGGTGCATATTAAAACTGAAAAGCTTTATTTAAAAAGGAGAGCATTTTTTGTGTTGAGCAATTAGTGAGTATCATGACTCATCTGTATGCCTTTTTAATATGAAGATTAACCCATTTTGTTTAGTTTTTTTTTCTTTTCTCCAGCCAAGCTGTAAATGAGCGATGTTGCTATTTATTTGCTACAGACCATAAATCTTTCTTTGTCATTGTCATATGTGCATTTTCAAAATGTTGAAATTGCTAATTGACCAAAGTTGACTGGTTTGATGAATAAACAATGTCTTTCTCCTGGTAACATTAAATAAATGCCATTCAGTGATCATCCACAAAGTAACATTCAACTGTTTTCAGTGAACTGGCGTTTTATGCGCAGTAACACATCATCACATCACTGGACTACTGACATCAACGAGTAACTTGTCACATTACAGCATAACCTACTGTGAAGATAAATGAAAAAAATAAGCTCAAAAAATGTTAAGAAATTAAACACTTTTTCACCTGTATTTCACTTATCAAACAGAAAAATACAAATATACACCTCCTGAACTCTTTCACCAAACTAAAACGAGCTTAAACTTACTAAAAGATATTTCTTTCAAAAGACATTAATGAAATAAATCTCACCAAAATGACAACTCGATCCAAATAAATCCTTAATTCAATAGACCTCCTTGCAAAATAAGTTGTTTTCT
>KV751383.1:1458545-1475804 GCA_001698575.1 Mola mola | reverse complement strand
AGTCATCCAACATTAATGGTGCACCTGGCATCAGTTTTGGCTTCTTACAACCTGACAGTGAACTCAGCATAGGCATGAAGCCACAGTGAACATTAGCCTCAGAGGAAACTCTTGCAGTCTACAACACATCATGTTGTAATGAGCAACAAAAAAGGGAAATACAGTTTAATTTTCTAAAAGTAACACATCACTTAGACATCTGATACTTCTGATACTAAAATAACGTCTCACATTAGTCATTGCCAAAAAGGATTCTGTGACACACAACTGTAATATGTTATTCCTAACTCTGTTTACAAGTATGTCCTTTATGATTTTAGTGCAACGGTAAATGTTTGACATGCTAAGACACCAAACTTTCATTGTGACTCTGGTAAATGCACCTAAAATAAACTCAATGTGGTAGCTGCCATGTATGGGCTAGAAGCTGGTGATGTGATATGTATTAAAACTTGTATTAAAGATGAGTTTATTAATCAGTGAGTCCATTGAAAGAAATTGATTTCACAATGATGAATCATTTATGATCGTAAATGGGTTTTGGACTGTTGAAGATGTCACCTTTGGCTTAACGATTAACCAATTCATTTCGAAATTATTATTATTAATACATACAGAAAAAAAATATATATTTTAAGTGATATCAAGTTGCAGCTCTACCAAAGATACAATAATTTACATCACTGTTAACTATCTGTCAGATGTTTAAATAACGATCCATGCAACTATTATACAACTATTGGCATTGTTCTTATGAGCATGTTGGCATGACTGCAGACTCTTTGGCCTATTTACCACCATGCTGTGAGCACATTCTGTTCACGAGGGCGCAGAGGCACAAACATGTAGTAAGGGTGAGGTCGGGGAAGAGGTCAGGTGACATACCAATACAGCTGCACTAGACTAGAGAGAACCCCACCTATCACCTCCGGGCTTGTCGGGCGGCTGCTTGGAAGTACCATCTGCGTGCTCTTTCATCTTTTTGACAGTTTCTCAATGTGGCCAGACAAGCTTTCATCCACGACCTGTGTAGTCATGTGACCATGCAGACAGCGTATTTATGAATGTTTTTGGGATGTTATCCCTGCTCATACTGGTGACAGAGTTTAATAAAGTTGGAAGCTATTCCTGAGCAAGAAGGGATGCATGAAATTGTCAAATTTGGAATAATTTAGAGCATTAGCGCAGTGTGGAGCGTGTACAATATATCTGTTATCAAGTCTTCAATCTGACAGCCAGGTGTTGGACTTGTTGGCAAGGTAAAACTGTCATTTATCTTCAGTTGTCACTCCGGTAGGCATGCATCCCCAGAAGCAGCAAACAGTGATGTAATCGTCTGGAACCTAATTAGCTGAGACCTTTTGAGTATGCAAAACACTGACAAATGGATCAGAGAAGGCAGACACGAAAAGATGTTTATGAAATTTTGTTTAGTTTTTTTTTTTGTTTTTTTCCCTGTTGCTTTTTTTTTGAGAAAGCAGAAAGCTATCAGCTAAATCAAACAGGAACCACAGACTGTTCACATGTATGGAACTACAAGCAGGACAAACAAGGACTTTGAACAGGTTTGCACCAGGTTTATAGGATATATATGGATTAAAGTGTGAAAGACTAAGTAAAGGGTTGTGACAAAGCCTCCCATTTACAGTAAACATGGATGGGGCTGCTATGAACACACTGTGTTTGCACGGGATAGATGGTACAATTTGTTTAAACCTATCTTTTCAGGGCGGGCCAGGTGAGCTCACAGAAAGGTGTCTTCGTTGGGTGGCAGATAGAATGCCCTGCCAGTGACGTGTTAGAGGTAATGTGAGAGTAAACCCTCCAAAACCATAAATTCTCCTACATGATGGTTTTGAATACTGAATATACAAATGTTTTTTCACTTGTGTCTCTTCAAACTGTAGTATAAACATATTGACAATCCTCAAATAATTTGGGTGACTGCAGCCATGCAGTCCTGACATACAGTAGAAGTTATTGAGGCTAGAAGTACAACAATTTCCTCATAAGAATGAAGGATAAAGGAGAAAACAAAGCAAAGAAAGAAACAAAAGACAAAACTGATTCGTTTCGTTTCATTTTGTTTTCTGCCGCTTATCCGGGTCCGGGTCGCGGGGGCAACAGCCTGAGCAGGGAGATCCAGACGCTCCTCTCCCCAGCCACTTCCACTAACTCCTCTGGGGGGACACCAAGTTGTTCCCAAGCCAGCAGAGAGATACAATCTCTCCAGCGTGTCCTTGGTCTGCCCCGGGGTCTCCTCCCGGATGGGCATGCCCGAAACACCTCCCCAGGGAGACGTCCAGGAGGCATCCTGACCAGATGCCCGAACCACCTCAACTGGCTCCGCTCAACGTGGAGGAGCAGTGGCTCTACTCTGAGCTTCTACCGGATGTCCGAGCTCCTCACCCTATCTCTAAGGCTGAGCCCAGCCACCCTGCGAAGGAAGCTCACCACCCTGGTTGCTGAAGCTGGCTATTGGAACATGGAAAACTGATTCATGATTGGCTATTTATGAGCAGTTTCTGCTGCTTCAACAATCCTGCTCACTTTAGAATACTGTTATAAAGAAATGCAGCGGAGCTTTGATGACTAGCATTTTTAAGCCTTGACTTTAAGATTATGCTCATCACAATTTGTTTTTTTGGAGACAGAAATGACCATATATAGGCAGGATTGAGGAGCTGAGGAGGATTTACAATGTCTCTATCCTGACTATCCACGCCTTAAATTATTCCCTACTTCATCATCCATTTTACTCTAAATTTGCCCAGTGGTTTCCAAAATGAACATCATAGTTAAATGAAAAAGTCTTGAAACTAACAACTGAGACCATAAACTCATTAGGAAAACGTTTACTGGGGTAATAAATCAAGTGAGAAGTGGGATAATTTTTCATAAGCCTACATAATAAGACTTATTTCTTGAAACTGGTGGAGTTTCCCCCCAGTAGATGTATAATTATAATTTTTTTTCATATTATTTCATTTCATTTTTGAAACATGCTCAGTTACGTGTTCTGTCTACCAGAGTGTTGGTAAGCAGAATTTGTGACTTTCTGACATTGTAGTACAAGCTGCTTCCAGTCTTTATGCTTAGTTAAGCTAACTGGCTGCTGGCTGTAGCCTCACACTGGCTTGAGAATGGTTTTGATCTCCTAATATAACTTCTCATTTATTTCCATTTTTCCAAAATATGCATTCTTCTACTCTGTTCTACCTGGGCTCTGGGCCCACAAGAGGCTATTAGAGGAAGCAGACAGGGTAAATATAAAAATGATTTGGCCAAGATTATTGACCACTTACATGTCCACATTCACAACCATGCGATTTTCTTGCTTTTTGTTTCTTGTTTTTTTGTACCTCCTGTTTTCAGGTTCCTTTAGTTCAAGCCTGTGAATATGCCACTGCTCACTCTCTGGCACTTGTACATGAATCGGCCAAAGAAGACACTTAGAGGTTGAGGTAAGCATGGCCTTGATATGAAAACAGCTCCGCTGAAACCTGAGCTGAAGACACACACACATGCACACTTACTGAGCGTTAAGAGCCGGCCTACAGTGAACTGTTCACACATTTACTCTTCTGCTGTTTTGGCACCACATAGGAAATGAGTCTAGTGACAATATTTTCATTGAATAGCCAAAATCCTGAAATTTTCCACTTGTGACACAATTGAAGGTTTGTGATCCATGCTCGGCCCATGAATAACAAAATGTGTACAGAAGCTGGTTCGTTATTCGGGGTCATTTGAAGAAATATTCATAAAGGAACAGTGTGTCCTGAGACAGTAGCTGGAGAGAGAGCAACAAATCACACAAAATCAGTCAGGGAGTGGCTCGATCAAAACCCCAATGCAGTTATTTTGAAGTGAGCATTGTTTCAAATTTATTGTAGTTGTAACTGGCGTTCCTAATTGTCATTTGTCAATATCACGTTTACAACAAACCAATATGAGATTTTTTTGGCAAACCCAGCTCAATCAATTTTTGCTTTGCGGGCCCAAAGACACTCAGACGTTTTTTGGGCTCAGTACAGTCTTGATTTCGTTTCATGACTTTGCAGAGTTCACAGGAGTTCATAGTGAGTTCCCAGTGTGAGTGGGGGTGTGTTTTGGGTGTTTTCTTTGGGCATTCTCCATGGCATGTGGTTAATTGTTAAGGGAGACTTTTAACCAGTGTCTCACACATATTCCTCATGCCCCAGGGCTTGTGCCTGATGAAATGACAGCCCATGGGCTGTGGTTCCAACCAAGGAGATGTTTCAGAGCCAAACACCCAAGCATGTCCTCACAGCAGTGCGTTACTTTGTTGTGTCAGTCAGCAGCACAAAAAACTGCTGCCACAGTATGAGGCATTGTTTGCATGCTGCAGGCCCAACATGATCTGGAACAGGAGGAAACTCTTTTGCCAACGTCCCTCAAATAATGCAATGTGGACTTTTGCACACAAGTTCATTGGTAATAATATAGAAAATATTGCAATGAATGAAAAAGCTACAAGAAAGCCACAATGCAAAGGACAGTCTGAGTGCAATCCATTACATTCATTCCTCGTGTTGAAGAAAGGAATGACCATGTGAGCCACGCCTGGACATTTCTGTGACATGTAAACATATTGCTAACTGTTGTTTGACCTCCTGCCTTGGTTCCTGCGCTGAGAAAAATATGGTGTAGGATTCACCTCTCAGTGCCCAGGGGTGCAGATAGAGCCCTGGATAGGGCTCAGTAATCCCTACCAGTATTGAAGCCCATCTGTTTTGGTTTTCATTTTTCGGCATTATTAGTGCTTATTGGTACATGGTCTAGGAATGTAGCCAGGGTGTTTGAAGTCAAGGGGGAAGGTGATGCCAGAGGCATTAGCTGAAGGAATGATGACCTTAAGGTCTAACACAAGCCAGCACTCCTAACCTCCAGGAGCCTCCCTCTTGATTTTGGAATCCAAGCCCCGCGCCTTCGTACTCCCTGGACTTGATATTCTATTTGTAAATTCAGTGCATTTGTCCTCATATTTTCTTGGTACAATGCTGCACTTAGAACTCTATCTGAATATTTTTTGTCTCATTATCAATCAGTCAAATTAATAATAAACATACCTTACCATGTTTGTGATCTAAAAAATTGCTGCTCTGTGACTCTGTATTTAGGCACAAGAGAGCATTGAGCTATATGCTATCATGCGCATTGTTAAGGGCAATGTCAAGATGCTGATGTTCAGCGGGTACGTTTGTACACTGCTGGCATTCAAAATTTTGGCGATGGACTGATGACTGAAAACTCATGGAAATTTCATTAGTTTTGCAAGCATCTAGTCATAGTGAAAGAATCACCAATTTTATGATTCATCCTGATGTGTCTGTACAACATGTAATGATAATCAATTCCATAGCTGTCCAGAAAACCACAGATAAACTCAAGGTGGCACTAAAGGAAAGAGATGACCAGACATATGGAGCCATCCCTGGAGGACGAAGAATGTCTATTTAAAACTCAATAGAAATAATTCTCATGCAATTTCAGCCCTGACCAAAGTGGTTGACAAAAAATGGAAACGTCTATGAAGCCATGTTAGCAGCTAAAAACCTGATAGAACATTAAGAAATGCATTCAAAGTGAGGTTCTGGATCAGTCCTCGCTTCAGAGTATTTATTGCCAAAGTGAGATTAGCTACTACAAGGCCCTCAAAGAAATTAAAATTAATGTGTGTACTTCTGCAGATTATAATCAACGTTCTTTCCTTTAACTCGCCATCTCCTAAAGGATGGAGCATACTTTCAAACACAAATGACTTTGGCATCTTACATTCATAAATACCCAATGACAACAGCTCATACAATTTTACTGCTATGACTGATTGGTAATTAGTTTATTTCCACTTTGCGGTGTGTAGCTAGGTGATACTTCCTTGTTTATATTTCCATAAATTTCTGTCAAACAGACAGCACTGGCATTGACTAACCATACTTCTGTTCGCCTTTGGTTTGAAGGTGTTTACTTGCCAAAGAGGAGCACAGAATCAAATCAGTCACTGAGGCGGATTAGAGCAGCAATAATATTAACCCCCAAGAGTTGAAAGAGAATGTACCATGCAGTTCAGGTTACTCAGCAATCTAACAGTGAGGATCCTTTTTACGTGCGTTACTCCTCATCGCAAAACACATTTGCTTATAAAAAGAGAAATATTGGTGCTATCTGAAGACTTGGTAAAGTTTGAATGAGCTCCTTTTATTCCTGTGGATGAACTCAGAGAGAAGAGGGCGCAGGCTCTTCTAGCTCAGAGTTTTGGTTCACTGTGACTCTTATAAATGTTGCCTCTGGATGTGGGATATGGCGCAGGACAAGGTGAGCCCTGAGCTGTATATTTAAGACTTGGATGTTTCGAGAGAACTCACCTGTGAGGCTGAAAAATCACTCACAGTGTACACTCAGCAGTGAGCGTGGATAGTAAATCTGAAAGTCAACAGCCGGTGAAAGCTTACCCAAACTGTATTTGGCACACTTCCTGTCATGTATG
This sequence comes from Mola mola, assembly GCA_001698575.1. Classification (NCBI taxonomy): domain Eukaryota; kingdom Metazoa; phylum Chordata; class Actinopteri; order Tetraodontiformes; family Molidae; genus Mola; species Mola mola. The sequence goes on along the minus strand of KV751383.1, from coordinate 1,469,293 downwards.
CCCCATTTATTATATAGCCTAATGAGTCCAATAAGAGACTTTCTGGAGGCCGACAGCTACTTATAAGACATACATTTGCTCTGAAAATAAAGCTTGACCTCTGCCAGTTTGCAAGTTATAAAAGAAGTCTGTTATATAGCTATTTGTTTGTTTAAATTAGATCCAGTTTAGTAATTTTCAAAGATCGTTATAAGACTGTAAATCAGTATGTAGTGAGTGCTGCACTGGCTATTGCACAGAGATTGTCTAATGACCACTGGGCCACTTTTGACCTCCTGCGTGACCCGCTCTGGCCTGAAAATCAGTGCCATTACAAGACAGAGGTCGATCACACTCTGCCCAATGTGACCTTTATCATTCTAGAAAAAAGCAGCATGATTATCAGTTCATCACAACAATTAGAACCCATAATGTTACATATGAATATCATTTGTTAGGGGTGTCTTCCTCACCGATCCTCACCAGGAGTCAGGGCTCCTCTAATAGAGCTCTGACTCACAGTGTATTGATTAGCCTCAGTGGACAATCATCCTTTGTGCACCTTCCCAGCTTTTCGCTCTGTTTTCTGACAGTTTTATTATCGGGACTAAAACGGCCCAAATAAACCACAGATGGGAGGCCTCTAGTCGCTAGCTTCTTCAAAAGGTTAGTAAATTTCGCTGTATGGATTTTTTTTTGTGTCTCTCTCCCAAATGTCATGGCTTAATTATTAACTGTGGGGCCATTTTGGAGAGAGATTTGCACTTTTACGATATTGTTGTGCCTGGTGAGGTTAAGTGTTGAAAGTGCAAGGAATGCCATTGTCCTTCCTCCATGTTTAATGAAGATGGATTTGGAGATGAAGTGTTGGGTGTAATAAAGACAGTGTGACCTTTAAGGCCTTGACATCAGTAGAAACACTGGTTTCAACAGACAAACATGCTCTAAGTCTTTAAGACTTTAAGACTTGCATGTCGTAATTGTTCAGAAAATGTTTTATTTCATTTCAGTAAACCAAGATTATGAGCTCTAACTCAATATTCTAATCAGTCATGAGCATTAAAGGTTGTGACCTCCCAGTGTGGTTCTTATGAGTATATATTGATTACGATACAACCAGTCAGCTAAGTGGAGCCACCAGAGCAGAACACAGACATGTACTGTAGTGTTTTTTGAAAGGAGCATATATCTGGCTTCATCCCAGCCTCAGCCCCGCCTTCACCCTCGCCGGTGCACCTGTCTCTGCTGTGCGTATCAGCATGTGCGGCTCTGCGCCGGGCTCAGGTTTCTCAGAGATCCTGCCTGGTGCAGTCAGACCGCTGCAGTGATGCGCTTGAATAGGCTCCTTAAACCCTTCGTGTTAGGGCCTCCTCGGGGCCCTCACCAGCCGACCGCCAAGATGGTACGGTGGTATGTGAGTTCACATGTCCCTCACTCATGCCTTCATACATGTCATCAGACTCGCTGTGATGGTCTCATGGAAAACTCAATATTGACTTCCTCTGCTGACAGGCGAGATGTGACCAGCTCTACTGTGTTGAGCGCTCACTGCTGAGCAGGAGCCTCTTGACAGCATAAGTAAAACTCTGTTGTGAAAGACTTTATGTTACCAAATTCACAATGTTGCTGATACAGTGGGTTTCTGAATGAAATTCGCTCTTTTTAAAAGTAGGAAGCAATGTTTTACTCATTTGCGACAGAGGCACACCAAAAATGAAATGTGAATATAAATTCAGGGTAAGTTTCTTGGTCCACTAAACATTCCTAGATCTCAAAATCAAAACAGCCTGTTTGTTTTATAATCTCCCCCAACCCTCCCAAAAAAAAAAAAAAAGATAAAGAAAAACATCAAATAGCTCCTACAGCTTATTTGGCATGAGTCTACATAGTACCTGAGACTACAAATGTATTTTTTTTTATTTGAAATATTCACTGAAGCCACTAAATTAGAAGCCCGAAGATCCCAAGCTCGAAAGTTTCTGGGTTGCAGGTAAACTGATGCCAACAGTTTTTTTTCTACCCGTTTAGAAAATGCCCAGCTTCTTTCTCAGTAGTAGTAACAGTAGTAGCAGTAGCAGTAGTAGCAGTATATGTGAAGGCTGGTTTGAAGCTCTAGAACTGTTACATGGATTTCAGCTGAATTCCCGTGGGCATGGGGGTGAGTATGATATACACTTTTTTGATTCCTTTCTGTCCCACTGTGATGTCTGTATGGTTAATAAAATGCAACCATCAGCAGCCCATTAGCTCAGCTTAGCATGTGCAGTAACTTGAAGTCTGTATTGCCACTTCAGAAGGAGGAAAGGTAATACTTTTAGCAACAAAGTTAATAAACACGATCCACAAAATGACAAACCATGGCTCGAAGTTGTTGTTGTTGTAAGTGTCATGGCATGCATTATGAATAAATGGTTTCATTGTTTATATGAATCCCAGCACGAAAGGAGGATTGAGAGCCATGCAACTGCAGTGTCAACCTTAGATTGACAGAATGGCCCGGTTTTCTTCTTCGGGTGTTTTGGAACCGGAGGCTCAGGCAGAGGCAGCAAGCCCCGACAGAGAACTGCCACTGCACAGAGTAGAAACCTTCTCACAAACCCCTGCCTGTGGCTTGGCCTTTGAAGGTGCATGTCTCTTCTTGACATTTCTTGTCAACTTGCCTTGGGAACATAAAATTCCATCCTCTTGGTCCACAGTTTGAGTTCAAACTGTCTGGGATGATGCAGGAGATGTAAACCACTTAGCCGTCTTTCATGGGAGGTACACAGTCATTAAACCTCCGAGTCAAGATTAACTGGTCAAAAAGAATACAATTGTATCACTCCCCCCCCCACATTCTGCTACAAAATCTTGAGATAAGGTTTAAAGCGTTTTGATTAACCTTCATTACAATCCATACTGGAGAACAGATGGTGCAGCTTTTTATTTATTTTGCATAGCTCAGCATCCTTTCCCATTTGTTTGCGGCACAGACACACCAGAGCTGACAGGGAACACCTAATATTTGTATTACTCCTGCAACTGGAACAGAGCAACATTAATAGACCATGCAGGTTGTAACACAATTAAAATATAAATATGCATGGTACACAGGGGTACCGCTGTTGTGCAGAGACAGGTGCCAGCCATCTTTAGTGTTAATGACAAAGATCTTGCAGCAAATAGCATCATGGTGATCAGCCTGGATTTGTCTGCCTGTAATTCATCGTCGACAACCTCGATTGAAAACAATTCGAAACAGTAACCTGTTCAATAAAAGAACTTGCAAGGGATTGTGATGTTTACTGAGAAATGCTTTAACTACAGTGATTTAGCAATCATTGTATGTCCTTTCTTTAATACCAAACGGTGTGGAAAACATTCTGCATGTCTGAACACTGAGCTTTGTATGCTCCGAGGCAACTGCAACACCAATGTGCTCCAGATAGTGAAAGCTGACAGAGTCCTGTCTGCTGAACTGAGTCTGGCATCTTGACACACCTCACGAGGTATTTACTTTCTCTTTTATCAGCCTCATTCTTGGCAGTCCTGTGTTCTTTTTTGACTGATTGAGAGGACGGTTCCAGTTTGCCGCCTGGCAATTTCTACAGGCGTCCATGAATTGTTAGTGAATGTTCAATAGTATGAACCTTTTTTTTTCCAGCCTGTGCCCAAGGACCCGTAGGCCATTACAGGGACATTACTAGTGAAATCCTTGTCTGGACAAGTGGAGGGAAACTAATGTGTTGGTGTGACGAAAGGTTCTCATTGTGAGTGTGGCTGCAGGAGCCTGAGCAGGGGAGATAGGATCGATTACAAATTAGTAGCTGTGAGTGTAGCGAGTATGTATTTGCAGCATATTGCTGTTTACTGTCACATTATTAGCACTTTTTAAACATTTTTATAGTCCACAAAACATTTTTTGGAGTTGACTGCGAAATAGCAGTACAGAATTCACTAAAACAGCCAAAGTAAATGGCAACTTGTTTTAAAACATTAAAAAATGTAGGTAAAAAACAAAACAAAAAAAACAACAGCAACCCTTATTTTTATCTATTTATTTTTAGCTATTTATTGTAATCATTAGCACTCATTGCATCCGTGGAATGGAGTTTAACAAAAAAACCCAAAACATTTATCAGCAATTTTAATATTTTGATTATTTTGTTTGCTTCTGTACTCTTTTGCTGTGAAGCTTCAGAAATATTTGATAAAAATAAACATTACACCTGTGTTTTAATCAGCATTAGGGTGACTGGTTAATGACTGAATTTTTATTTTTGTCTAAATGTTCCTTTAACTCCTGAAAAATGCTGCAGTGTTTTCCCAGCACAGCGTTCACAGCTGTATTTGCTCACATTTGTCGCCAAAACTTTAAATATGCAAAAACATTTGTACTGCTAATGAATTCCTCGTCATTCATCAATCTATTTGACATGCTTCAGATTTTAGTATCTGTGATGAATGTGTTTGAGAATAAAGATTGACGCAGAAGCTCTTGCACATTTAACTTTGGTGAAGAAACATGACAGCGCTGACAGGGAGCCAACTGCAGAACTCTGATTTAAAACATCACAAAGCGTCTTTTAGAAAGTGTAAAATGACAACAAATCTCTCCTATGTTATTTTCCTTTTAATCGTTTGGCAGCATTAATGTATAGCGTATAGTTTTCATCACAGAAATTAGCCATCTAGACAACTTCATGTCTGCCGCTGTTCCTGACGAGCTGAATTCTACACATCTGTCTTTATTTTCCTATGGGTTCCAACTGTCTATCACAATGTGGTTTCCAAAAGTTGCTGGGTATTTCTCAATGTACACACACAAATCTTTCCAAACTGCAGTAATAAATTGACTTTAGTATTTTTTTTTTCCTGTGGCTAACCATATACACTTTAGCCCCTCTTCGAGACATTTTTTTCTGTAAATATATAAATGCAAAATATGCGTCAATTCTTTTTTTTTTTAATAAAAACTATAAATTTCATTGACAGGAAATCATGGATGAGTCTGAGATCAATTGTTAATGGAATTATACTTAATGGCTTTAAAACACTCTGGCACAATCAAAGCTGATAAGCTGTGAGCAATGCTGCCTTCAAGCTAAATGACCATGACAGCGTTCACTCCTCTGTGGAGAGAAACACAAGTTTTCATTCGGGAGTGACGTGGGGGTAGGAGAGTGGGTGGTGGTTGTCTTGGATTAATTACGATGAGGAACTCCGAGTTTGGCGATCTTAGCATGTGTAGGGTGATGTTTTCTTCGGACCTCTTTTCCACAGGGATAGGTTTGCACTCATCTTTGATAGTTAACCCTATGTGACCCTTTCCAAGAGCCAGTCCCTCTCCCACCTCACTGCTCCTGCTTCTAATTAGAGTCTGTCCGCTAGTCCGACTGGGTGTAAGCAAACTGCCACTAATGCACTGGTACTTCCTAGGTACAGAAAAATACAGTGTGTGTGAGAGTGTTTATGTAGGCTCACTGTGGGATTATGATTTTCCGAGCAAGTTTATTTCTAATATGCAAAAAAATTCCCAGTTTAATCATTTTTTCAATTTACATGGACACTGACTAAAAGTATGAGTCATTGTGTATGGATTTTTTTATTAAGTGACATGTACAATTGCCTGAGGCTGCGCTGATTCAGTGAAATAGTGTCAAAAATGACAATTTCATTAGAATTAATACAAAATCATTAAAAAACTGAATGTTATTATGGTGGGTCAGAAATTGCATGCATGTGTATACTGAAAATAAAATTTGTAATGATAAAATGATAAAATGATAATTTTTTGTGCTTTTACATAAGCAAAACAATTGGTCAAGTATAGAAGAGTGGCTCAGAAGTACACACTTGGTCACATGCCTTTTTATACAAGCAATACTATATATATATATGTAAAAAAAAACATGCTGATGAGCCAGTCTAAAATGTTTTTCACCTATTCAGAAAAACAGCACAAGAGAAGCTGTTTTGTTGAACATTTTCTCCGACAGAGGCAACACGGCTGAAATTGCAGCTGAGTCATTACCCTGTATCACTGCTATCTTGGTGTATGATGAGACGTGAATATGTCTGACCTCCCCAGGGCAGCACAAAGGGCTGAATTCAAAGCGAGGCACCCAGGGGCCAAGCTGGCGGCAGGCCCAGCTGAGGAGCACCAGCTAGCCACCACCTGCATTCTGCTGCTCGCCCAATCTCCCTGGATATGAACCCCACCCCCACCACCACCCTTCCTCCTCTGACTTCAACTATTACCACCACCACCCCCTCCTTGCTCTGATGAACCTCATCTGCATCCCAGTCATATCCTACTCCCACTCCTACTATCTGCACCAGATTTGTCCATCACGCAGCCTGAATCCTATGGTCTCAGCTGCGAGCTTTTCTTTTATTCTGTCACCGATCTGATTTTCAGATCCTGCCGTGGCACTGATTTCAGTAATCTTTTATCTCCCCTCTGATTTGAGTTTTTCTTTCTTGAAACATTTGAAAATTTTATGTTTCAGGATGTAAATTACGATTTGGTTTTGAAGGATAATTTTGCTCTTTGATTTTTGTCTCTGCCTCTAAAATAAATGATGGGGATATAAGATCCAACACCACTCTTGTTCTTGTCTTTGAACGTCAAATTAATTGCTCTAAAAGTCCTCTTAAAGATTTTGTCACGCTTTTCAAAACACCAATTATCTTTTCAAGTTCAGCTATTAGTTGTGCAATGAATGTTGTTCATTTGATGAGTCTCTGATGAGAAAGAAAGAAGGAAAGGTCTGGGAAAGAGCAGTGACACTTAATTCAGTCATTGAAATAGAACAATAGATGGTGAAAAAAAAAACAAAAACAAAAACAAAAAAAAACATACAATCTGAGTTATCATTACGTGTGCAATTACTTGCCTTTAACCTCCCATGAGTTAAGCTTACACACAGCTCAACTGTTTCTCGCTGGTTCAACAGAATCAAGTTTGTGTCTCACTTGGTTCAATAGTGCCCCCTGGAACATATCTTGCATACTGCAGCCAACAGAGCTAGATAAGGATGTAAAACGGTGGAAGCCACCCCCTGGATCCATCATTCAGTCCCCCCATCTGCTTCCACGGAAGTTCTAGACAGGCAGCGGTAACTCTTACATGTTGTACATTTTGATGTCAGTATGGCTCTAAGACCAGACATATTCGTTGTAAAGATTATTTCCAGTGACTGACTTTGGATGACATATTTGTGTTTAGCATGCAACGACAATGGTATGGTAACAAGAAAAGCTGTCTTCATCTACTCTATTTTTTCTGCCAGAGTTGACTGAGGTTTAAATTTTCACCTTTACTATGATGACTGTTTGCAATTTATTTGCCGTCCAACTCAAATGTCACAGCCTGTCTGACCCTTGCCCTTGAGAAATAACAATATTAAAACAGAGAGCTGGGAGGACAACGGGGCCAGACAGTGAACACTGGGATGCCAGTGCCAGACAATAAGATGGCCAGACCAAGGATGGCAGGAATTCTCCCCCCAGCTTTAGACCTTGTCGGATCCCTGTCCTGGAATTCCTTAGCTGTCTGGAGGAGCCCTTTGGGGGCTGGCAGAATGGTAGGACGTGTTGTGGAAGTCTGTTCTGTTTCGGTAAGCCTAGGCAGGGGGTCAGAGTGGGTTGTGTATTGTGTGATAATATTGCATTTTTGACCTCTTCACACTCCCGCCATCTCTGCCGGAGTGTCTGACTCATGCAGAGGCATCAGCAACCTTTTTAGAGCCTTGTCTTAGATTCATGCCAAGACTAATTCACGGGCTTGTTATAGGCGACAGTGTTTGACACCCTGCATCAGCTTCCCATGTGGACTAATGGGAAGAGTTCAGCAAAGGTTAAAGGGTTAGTGTGCTTTATTACTTCTCTAACATTGATCACCAGGGAAATTATGAAGAAGGGAGGGACTGAGACCAGGCTATGGCTGTACAAGAGTAGAAGAAAACAATGTCAATGTGTGTGTGATTTTGTTAATGTTTATATGTGCTTATGGGATGGGTGTGTGGTAATATATGCAGTCAGAACCCAAGCAACACCCAAACATGTCACGCAGGTGCAGCATTCTTTCAACTGGGACCCGTCAGAAGACAAACAACATAATGATGCCCAGCGATACTAAATTTGGCTTTGGGATAATCTGCGGCTCTGCTGAGTTACTAAATGAAACAAAGGAGAATTTAAAGCATTGAGCAGTTGCACATGTGTGAAAGAAGGAGCTCGGATGGAAATCAGATCTTGCATTGCTGCTTCAGCAGAAATATCAAACAACTGGGTGGACCTTCCAAACCTTGGCAATTGTTCTTTGAAATTCTACAGACTCCTGTGTTACAGTATATTTACTGTGATGGCAAACGACTGATGAGAATGATTTGTGACTTGTGAATCAAAGTTGCAGAGAAAGAAAAACTTTGCATCGCTACTGACCTGTTTGATGCACATGAAGGCTGACACTTCACATAATGTGTATTGATCTGCGAGCCGCAGCTCTACTCAGAGCGCAGGCTGCAGCTTTGTATGCAGGACCAGTTCGTTCTCTGAGGGGGTGGTTCTGGAGGCGATCCATTATCAGTAATGGGTCAGGGGCACACAATGGGGGTACTTTGTAAGATCTGTTGGGGATGAACTGCGGTAGGCACAGGGCTCGCTTTGATCTCAGTGTGTATGTTCACTGGAGTGTGCCATGTCTGAAAACTGATCCGCTCCCTGACATTTCCCTCCCATAACCATCTCAGGAACTATATCTGTCCTCTGAAGGAAAAAAGACACAAATATTGCACAGAATTGACTTTCAGGAATGAAATTAAAAGCTACAAACAATAGATAAAGATCATATCATTGTCTTTGGTATTGTCTCACCATTGTATCAAAGATAAATGGGCTGTTAATACTCTGTGTGTGCATGTGTGCATGCAAGTGTGTATCTGTGTGTCTCAGATAGGAGCCTGGACAGCCCAGTGTTTGTAGTTTTTGTAGTCCTAAGGGCCCCAGGTGGGTGTGCTCACTTTAAAGGGCCCAGTGAACTGTGAGGATTTGAGACATGAGACTGTGCCGCCCAGCTGGCCCCAGGACACGGGTTCACCCGGAGAATGCAAGCTAAGAAGGGGGAACTGGGCTGAGAGTGGCTCCCATAAAACTTCGCTCCATTCCTCAACACACCAATCCCATCTGAAAAACTTTGCTCCCGCTTGTCAGAGGGAAATCAACCTTTATCTTGGAGTGTTTATTAGGAAGCAACTGGACTTCTTTTCTTGTTTGAAGACTTTTCGTCTCTCATCCGAAAGGCTTCTTCAGTTCTGAGGGTCAGTGCGGGAAACCCTGGTCCTTAACCCAGAGTGGGTGGAGGTAATCACCAAAATTGAAGACGTGGTTGAAAGCACCCAGACTGGGGGGGCGATCTTCTGGCTAGGCATCATGTGAGTCATTAAGGTCACATGAGCCCAGGTGTGAATCACTCAAGACTGTTTGCCCCTCACCCCTGGTTTCATGTGACATCTTGGGATCACATGGCCCCAGGTGTGTATGAGGGTTAAACCGCCTGGGGAGGGCTCCCAAGACAGCATTGTAGGTTGCAGACAAGTGGTGTCTTAGTCCACCACCTCTGTTTAGAGAAGGTTTCTCCAAGTGGACATAGATGGCCTCTTTTGCTCCTATTTCAAACCATCTGCCTTCTCTGTCTAGAACGTGGACAAGGGAGTGATCTTTCTCCTGAAGATGCAGATGTACAGCTGAGTCCTGTCCCGATGAGATGGCTCTCCTGTGTTGTGCCATGCATTCCGTTTTTCTCTTTCTGCCTCAGGTGGTTCTTTGTGACGCCTTTTGGACGATTTGACAATCACGAAACCGGAAAGAGATGTGCTGGCAAAAGGCCTGAATTTTGCAATCTCTCCACGACAACTACCAATAGTGGATCTCATCACAGCTACAGAGTCAGCGATTAAGGCCAACAAGCTGACCTCCTCTGAAGCCAAACAGATCCGACTTAAAGTGTCAGCCACCCTCCCCAGTGCAAAAACACCTCCCTCCAATATCACCATTGAAGAAAGGAAGGCAATTTCCGCACTGAGCAAGGATCCAAGCACCACCATCCTTCCAGCTGACAACACATCAGATTACCACACCAAGATAACCTCACTGCTCAGCGACCGTGAGACTTATGAGGTCTTAAAAACGGACCCCACCAGCAGCTACAAGAAGAAGGTGATAGAACACCTACAGAAACTGGAAAAAGACCACATCATTGACCGCCCTACCTATTACCGTCTGTACCCTGGAGAGGCCATTCCATGCATCTATGGTCTCCCCAAGATCCACAAGGAAGGAGCGCCACTCAGACCCATTGTCAGCAGCATCAACTCGGTGACCTACAACATCGCCAAACACCTCTCCGGTATCCTGTCCCGTCTGGTGGGGAACACACCATACCAATTCCAAAACTCCATAGATTTCACAAAGAAGGTACAGATCCTCACTCTGCCATCGGACGAAACCATGGTCTCCTTTGATGTCACTTCTCTTTCCACGTGCATACCCACCAGTGAGGCAGTAGAGACAGTTAAAAAACGTCTACAACAAGACAGCTGTCTACACACCAGAACTAACTTCAACCCTGACCAAATTCGTGACCTTTTGCACCTTTGCCTTTCCACGATGTACTTCAAATACGATGAAGTTTTTTACAGACAGAAACACGGCTGTGCCATGGGTTTTCCAGTTTCCCCCATTGTGGCCAACCTCTACATGGAGGAGGTGGAGGAGAGGGCTCTGAA
>KV751383.1:1436937-1458385 GCA_001698575.1 Mola mola | reverse complement strand
TTGCCCTTCCTGGATTGTGCGGTGTCTCTTGGTAAGGATGGTAACCTCAGCATCGAGGTCTACAGGAAGCCCACACACACAGACCAGTACCTCTTGTTTGACTCCCACCTATCAGGTACCAGATCTGGGGGATCCAATAATGCAGAGACAACAGGGAGCTTTCTGAATCAGTAGTCGTTTCATTAATAATGATCAAAACCACAAATTCAATTTATGCGAAAGTACAGATAAGGATAAGGCAAACTCGGTAATCGAAACACGGAATATAGATCAGACACAAAGAGACTCACAAGGATTAAATGCTGGAATGCTCGCTAGGAAGACAAGACAATCTGGCAAAGGAGGAAGGGTGTCAGGTACTGAGGTTTGTTGTAGTTTTTGTTTTGGGTTTTCTTGTTGTGTCCTCCTTCCACTCCCCACTCCCTCTTGTGGTGTTTTTCAGCGTGTGTGGCAGGAGGCGTGGCTGGCCAACTTTCCACCTTCCCTGGTCTACAGTGGAGGCACACCTGGTTCTCATTGTCGGTAATCAACCACTCCATAAAACCTTGGTCATCACTCCACCACTTCGCCAGATAATTCCGGTCTGTTCGTATGTGCCTCGCTGTGTTTCTTTGTTTCTGTCTGTCACCAGTGTGTTAGCTGCCACCCCTTCGCTCTTCGCCAGCCTCCCCGTGGTCAGCCGACTCCTGTCTGCTCTGCCGAGTGTTTGGAGAGCTGGATCTTTTTGTATACACCTTATCTTGCTGAACTTCCAGGGTTCATTAAACCTTTTAAACTGTTTGCCTGTGTCCGGCTCCGCTACTATTGGTCCACGTTAACTGAACGTAACAAAGAGAACACGGGAGTTAAATACACAAGGGAGAGGCAGACAATTGGACGCAGGTTGGACACATTAGGGAGAGGGAATAATCAGACACACCTGAGGGACAACACTTGACAGGACATGGGGAGTAAGACACAAAAAGAACTTCAAAGTAAAACAGGAAACACGAATGACCCTAACAGACAGACACTAGAGGACCCTGACACCACCATCCACTGGAGCACAAACTTGGGGTAATCCGGACCCTCAAGCACAGAGGGAAAACAGAAGGAATTGACACACATCGAGACAGCGCTCCAGACATGTGGCTACCTGAAGTGGACCTTTGTCAAATCGTCCAAAAGGCGTCACAAAGAACCACCCGAGGCAGAAAGTGCACCCCAAGGATAAAACACCCAGGCATAAGCTCAGTAATGTTGTGTATGCCGTTCAATGCACAGAGGAGTGCTCTGACCTTTATACAGTATAGGGGAAACCAAACAGCCCCTCCACAGACGCATAGCACAACACAGGAGAGCCACCTCATCGGGACAGGACTCAGCTGTACATCTGCATCTTCAGGAGAAAGGTCACTCCCCCACGTTCTGGACAGAGAAGACAGGTGGTTAGAAAGAGGAGTAAAAAAGGCCATGTATGTCCACTTGGAGAAACCTTCTCTAAACAGGGGTGGTGGACTAAGACACCACTTGTCTGCAACTTACAATGCTGTCTTGGGAGCCCTCCCCAGGCGGTTTAACCCTCATACACACCTGGGTGTCACATGAAACCAGGGGTGAGGGGCAAACAGTCTCAGAGTGATTCACACTTGGGCTCATGTGACCTTAACGACTCACATGATGCCTAGCCAGAGGATCACCCCCCAGGCTGGGTGCTCTCCACCACGTCCTCATTTTTGGTGATTGCCTCCACCCACTCTGGGTTAAATACCTGGGTTTCCCGCACTGACCCTCAGAACTGAAGAAGCCTTTCGGATGAGAGACGAAACGTCTTCAAACAAGATAAGCAATCCAGTTGCTTCCTACTAAACACTCCAAGATTAAAATGACCTGGATGACTGAGAACCTTCACAGACATATTTCCCGAAACTCAACCTTTCTTTGCTCACCCGTCTAATTTGCATCTAAATCTACCATCCTTGTCATAATTACTGTTTTGTTTTTTTTTCTTTTTTTAATTCAGCTGAATATGTTATAACTAACTACTTCAGTGAGACAGACTAGAGTTATGACCAGGAATATCCAAAGGTTGGTCAGAATTTACCGGATGATGATTGTTATTGCTTCCTTTGAATTGATGATGAGCTAATAATTTTATCAGGTCTGGGATCATTTTCAAAATTTCATTAGATGTGTAAATAGGGGCCTATAACATGTAAATAGGGAAGTATTTAACATAAATCCTATGTTGAGGAGGTTTTTCTTGTGGTTGTTTTTGCCATTTTTTCCTTCTTTGTATTTATTATTAATTTATTATCGTTATTTTTTTTGTTGGTTATATTGCAGTATTTTGAATGTTCTCTTTATAAATCCAAAATATAAACTAATATTTCAAATAAATTAATAGAAATAAAAATGCATTTTCATGATTTGCCTTAAAATAACTGGGTCCCCGATCAAGACAAACATGGTTAGAAATTTTCCCAATGTTTTGTTCATACTATCCACTTTTGGGTGCTATGTAATAAGTTACAATGTGTCCTGATGCCTCCAAAATGACACGATCATTAATTGGTTGCCGCAGTCTCAGACAGTGGTTTCTTGTTCAGCAGCTCTCTGTAGGCTCATATGCACATATTCAGATGATTACATTTGAAATTGTAAAAATTTTTAGGTGAAACCTTGCTACTGTTGTTTAAGTACAGTGGCAACATTGTATTATCACGGCAAAAATATAATGAGCTATTTTCTTTGTTTTTCTCTTGAGCCAACTTTTTTCCAAGTCAGCGTCAGTGATCAACTGACAGTCAAACACAGTTTAAATGTTGAATCAATAATAAAGCTTGGCTTTCTGTTCTCACCGCGGGTCAGAGACAAGGTCAGAACTTACATATATATTGTGTACACAAATCTGAGCCTATAAAAATGTGTTGAAAATCTTTTCAAAACCCTGGACTTGATCGCATACAAAAGTGGCGATAAAGAGTTATAATGAGTTTATAGCCTGCATGCAACTTTTAAAGAAACTATTACATTTAGCTGTTCCTGCTCATCATGTTCCAAAAATAATAAAGAAAATAGAAAACATGCAGATTAAGATTAAGATTAAAACCACTGGCCTGGTATTGTAATGGTCCCTCTGATGCTACCAGACCACCTCTGACCTGTCAGTAGATAAAGGGGGCTGTGTTGGGGTCCGATTGCACCTGGCACAGGGACATTGGCAGTGGATCCTTTGAGTTTTGTGGAGTAGGGGGATGGTCTAGCCATAGTTCTATCACATTCCATGAATGCTCATTTAGATTGGGTATGAGCCGTTTGGCAGCCAAGTCAAAGGCTTTTCATGTTCCTCAAACAATTCATGAATAGTTTTTGTGGTCTAGTAGGGAACATTGTCCTGCTGGGAGGTCCTGCTATTGCTATGAGAAGGTGTACATGGTCTGCAATAGTATTTGGGTGGGTGGTGCATCAATGTAACTACCACACGAATGGATCCAGGGCCCAAAGATTCCCAGCAAAACATTGCATTGTAATAAGATGATCATTGCTTTTCGCTTCATTGGTTAGTGGTTTTAATGTTGCGGCTGATACTGTATGCACTGCCCTCTTCTGACACACATTTCGACCTTGTGGATGAGGCAGTGTTTTTATATCCACTGCTGACTGTTTGATAGTTTTGATGTTTGTGGTTGCTGTAGCTGGTCACTGATAGTAGCAGACTAGCAGAATTAGCAATGTGAAGAAGCTTCTATTTCATTTCCACAGAGAATATATGAAATGATATACCTGCAACTGTTAGCACGCGTTTCATTTTATGTTAAACATGAAAAGTCAAAGGTGTCACTTGTTAAGAAAGAATGGTCGTGGTCAATAGTGCATTAATGGTATTTTCCAGTATTGGTTTGTAGCTAATGGACTGGGTCCCAGTCATTTTCAACTACACAGACATATCTGTGTAGGTTTCTGATGTTGGCATAAAGTTCCTCCGTTCCAAAGCTTCAGAAATTCTTGGTAAAGAGTAAGTTGACACAACTGTGCTACTTTATGAAAAAAGCTGCTGAAAAACTATTTGACTGATTTGAGCAACACTATCTGTAGCTGTTGTTTTTGGAGTGACTAAAAACAAGAGCTGACCCTACCCTGTCAAAGCCTTGTATCTTCCTTTGTGTCATAGAGCACTATTGTTATTCCGAATCATATCAGTCATAAACAATATTGCAGTGGTGACATGTTTCTTTATTACAATGAACAGGTTCTGGTTTTGTTTGTTGAGTTCATTTTGTATAAATCTTTCCTCCTGCCAATAACACATGTATTAATCTCCAGCGGAAATATGGACACTTTTGACAGAAACTAGCTGTTTTTGAAAATATATTTGTTATTTTGTTTTATTTAAAATATCTAGCAGGAAAGACAAGAGCCGAAGATAGGGTAGGGAATTCAGGAAAGTAATGAGCAACAAATTGATGCAGGCAATTGTTTCATCGCATGCATAATCTGCACACATTTTTTACAAATAAGATATGACCTTTGCTATTATAGCCCTGGTGGGCAATTAATGTAAAACTAATGGCTCTACATCATCAAGTCAACTCTGCTGTGCTGTCATTTTATTTATGTATATATTTATTTTAATACATTAAGTATGACAGTACATCATTGATTACAGATTACCGCTCATTTAATAAATCATATATTAGGCCTGTATTTTTAGCAAGTACTTTGGAATAATGCAGCATCATCATTTGTGCTCTGTTAAAGCTCATCACTTCTTTTAGATAAATCTTTTAAATAAACAGAAAAACAAAAATCCTACTGCTTTTGCAGCTACAATAAGTAATCTACTCTCTTTCTTTGACATTTTCTATGTGGATGATGGGTTAACAAAAGCTTTAAGGTTTCAATAATTCAGTCAAATTACACTGTTTTAACAAATCACATAGTCTCAGTCTCTTAAGTACTCCCATTAATTAAATAAGAGTCAGCAACAAAATCTCTATAATCAGGGTTGAATGCTACATCTTTCTTCATTGACAGATGGGCAAACCATCAAAATACCCATTCTACCAAAGTGATTTCAGTACTTGCAATAAATACATAACCCATAGCTTACGATAGTGCTTTTGGTATACTACCATCAGTTACCATAAGCAACATTTAAAATTTCAAAAGTATTTCATCATAGATGTCAAGTCATGTTACCAGATCTTTGGGAGTAACACCTTTGACTTTTCCAGCAGTTAGAAAACTGCAGCATTTATTAACATGCTAACCGATGCATATTCTGTCATTAATTTCAATTAAGAAGAACACAGAACTGTTCATTCTTTTCCTCACCTCCAGTCATATTCAAGAGAACTCTTCACTGCTCTCTCTCTCTCTCTTTTTTTTCTTATCAATTAGTGATTTTTTTTTTTTTTTTTTAAATGGAAATAAGTTTTGTTTAAGAAAAAAAGAGATTCTGCATCAGTGCACAGGCTTTCCAATTGACCAGTCAGTTTTTTGCTACTCCGCCTTTTAGTAGTTCACTGTGCAACATACGTCAACAAAAGAGGGAATGAAGGAAGGAAGAAAGGAAGAAAAACTGGATAGTACGGAACAGTTCTTGTTACCGTCCAAAACCTAAACCGAACATAACTAATTCTGGCTTCTTCGGAGAGAAGCAGTTTAAGTGCAGACTGAGTTCGAGACTCACAGACACTGAGGAGAGGTAGTACCTGTGTTAATCATTACAGTTCTGATCAGCACTCCGACTGCAGGGCTAACAAAGACAGCAGGTTCAGGGAAGGCATGAATTAGGACAGAAGTGAGAGGGAGGTCAGGCGTGTCTTGTGATAATACTTTGAGGTATTGGAAGACAGGAAAGGTTCATTTGCACCCACATCTAGAGGGCAGGCCTATATTTTTGGATAATTCCCTTGCCTTTTTCTTAATACCAGTTTTGAGGTATTACGGGACTAGACAATCCGGGCAAGCCTGTTAAAAAAACTTCAGTGGATGTTTTTCTTTTTGCAATATTTTCCTTGTCACTACGTAATTATTTTCTAAATCGTACTCTCTAATACTTTGGATTGAATGCGCCGCAAATTATCTCTGCTACTGCAATGAAAGCCATGTCCTATTTTCTCCACCTCACGTCTCCACTAACCTTTTGACACCAGCTGTACTGCACTGTGTGTCAGATTTATTTTTAGCCCTGGAGTTTGAGGAAGTCCATATAGATTGCCCCCTCCCAGGAAAAAAAATAACCCAGAGACAGTAGATGTGCAGCGAAACCCAGCTTAGTGTCGATACCAGGTTATAATGTTCAATATTTTAACATGAGCCTCCTTTCTCTTTTCTCCTGTTGTCTCTTCTCCTCTTCAAGAGTAGACAGGCAGACAGAGCCCGGGGGCTGTACCTCCCCTGCTGCGATCTTAGGTTAAGCTCTAAAGAGAAAAACATCGCCTTTGTTGACTTTTTTGGTGCATTTACTTCATTGCATCTTTATTTTACATTATTTAATGCACAATTTAATCAATGAATGATGATGATGCCCATTCCTTCTAAGGTCAGAGGTTATCCGAATATACTGTCAATGTAAGTTGCATGCTACCTACTTGAAATAAAACTGCCTTAAAGTGTAAATTGGCAATTGTCCTCCTCCTATAGGTTCTGAGCAGCATCACTGTTTTTATCACTGTAACAAAAATTAGGTTTGCAACTTAGCTACCATAGGCAGTCTGGTTACTGTTCACAGCAACTCCACAATTCCAAATGGAGCAAGAAACTCTGGCCTCAGAGCAAAAATTAAGGCAGAGTAAACACCATATGTATTGATAAGTAGGCAGGTCTTGTTACTTACTGATCTAATAGAAAAAATGTCTGTTTTGAATCCTCTCAAGGTCCTTGTGGTGAGGGGAACAGACTTTGACATAAAACCAGAGCTCTTCATTGTGTGAATGTGGTTGCCTTTGTTTCATCTTGGTTTCTTCTCCATCACCTCAGTTAATTTTCTTTTGCAGGTTAGATTTTCCATTGATATTCAATTTGCAACACTAACATAATTTGCTCCACACAATAGAGACCAGGGAAAATTGATATTTCGCCACAACCTGGATCACAAAACATGTTTGTGCCTGACACACCATGGACACTGGGTAACTGTCTAGAGACTACAAAGTTTTCACTTTGACTTTTACAAAGATGGAATTTTTAAAAATGTGAATTTATTTGTATAATGTAAATTTTACCTCTTTAATATAATAAAAGATCAGCAATAATTTTGCAGTATTTTACTATTTGGGTTTTTTTGCCAGAAAAAATTCTATAATCAATTGTCCTCAGTCTTATTTTGTCAAAAAAAAAAAAAAAAAAAGAGATGTCAGTCTTGCCTGAACTTAACAATGCGGTTTTTTTCTAAAGGATAGTGCTGTTCATTAAGTCATGAAATAAGATAAGATAAGAAAGAACATGACAACCAAAATTTCATGGCAAAACACAAGACTCAGTCAGCCATCTCCCACATATTGGTCCCATCTATTTAACCAAGTTAGACATTGGTTACACACTGTCAATCCTTATGTTTCCACCTTACTTTGCAGAAATCAAGGAGATCACCCAAGGCTGCACTGCTATATCCCGCAAAACCATAGCCATCTTGGTGAAATAGCACGGTTTTATAGAGTTCCTAGGGAGAACAGTGCCTCTGCTCCATCTGTATTGGTTCTGTAATACCCGACACACTGGCTTTTGCCATAAATTGGATCTTGATTTTTCTATGAAAAAAAAAATCAATGGACGCTGGAATGGTATAGCAAAAGTGCAGCATACAGGGAACCATTGTAAACACGGAGGGTGTCATCAGGCGCTGTATTTACTTCAAAATGCTGAGTTAAAGCAAAAATGTTGTCTATTGAAAGAAAAGAAGCACACTTTGCATATTCGGTGATCTGTGATGGAGTATTCAATTTATTCTCTACAGAAGAAGGAGTATTTTCCTCTATGTTCACAGTGCTCTCGGTGAGGTCTGACAAATGTCAATTAAAGGCCTATTTAAATATTTAGGCAACAATGTTTGCAAGTTGTCCCTTGGGTTCAGTTATCTGTGGAGGGCTAATGCAGCCTCAGCTCTCCAAGGAGCAGCTGAACGCCAGGCAGGCACTGTGGATCGTTGGGAGGCATCGCGGCTTGGGTTACAGTGCGAATTAAAGCTGACACTAAGAAGCGCTCCTCACAATGACCTGCAGAAAACAGCACACAAAAGAGTCTATTTTCAAGTTAGACAAAGGGGAGGTTAGTAGAGATACCTGAGCCCAGGCCGGCCCAGTCAGCGTGTCTGTGGAAAGAGGAAGGGCTAGTGCTGCAGGACCACCACAGCTAGGCACAGCAGGAGAAGAAACACAGTGAAAAGCACATTCCTGCGCAGTCATAACACCAGCGAGGACATATGACACACGTGCCTCACACAAAAATATCTGGAGTACAGGTAGTAATTTGTACAAAATCTTTTGGGGTATTAACGTTGTCACTGGTGTGACTGGCGGTGTTCTGTTTGTGGTCATGCACACACACACACACACACACACAGGGAGTACATGATTTCATAACAGTTGAAAACAGACAGAGATTGTCAGCAATCTGTTACGCTCCCTGGAAGACTTAACCATCTGAAAAACACATTTAACTGTTCAGATCTTTTCAGAAATGTAATTCTCCCTGTAGCAAAGCCTAACTCAATCATGACTATTGACATGTTGTGATGAAATTTACATTAGTGAAAATACTTTTGAGCTCACCACAGCTCTCTCGTAGCAACCCTAGACCCCCAACCCTGCCTGTGAATGCGGGTGAATTCCACAAGAGTTTGCGTTATCTCCTTCATCTGTTGTCACCATGGTCCTCAGCATACTTTCACCTCCATCCTAATCCCCCACTTCTTCTGAAAGTCAGGATGACAGCTCTGGCTCTTGTCCTCTTTCGGCAAGCTTGTGTTCGCTATTTCGATTTTCAACAGCATCCACCTGTTCTTGGATTGGAGTGGGGGAGGCTGCAGGTAGGCAGGGAGAGCTAATTATCTAAATAATATTGATGATCCGTTAATACGAATACACACAGGCAATATTCCCACTGATTCCAAACTCAGTTGTCTTAACAACTGATAACCGAGACACGTTTTTTTCTTTTTTTTTTTTATTTTGAGACAATCAATCATTTGACAGCATCCTGGTTGAAGTAATTACTTTCTGCAGATGTCTCCCAGGGTGTAAATATTTCAGAAGACAGTCAGATTCTTAAACTGGTATCTGAGGGTCACATCTCTCTCCAGTGTCGAACCTTTGTATTCATCATTTCTCTTTGAAAGAACTCAAAGTATACTCTACTTCATAAATCACAAAGGGGGAGCTGCAGTCATGGAAATGTGTTACAATGGAATGGAAAATGTTATCAAGCTCGGCATTTAGTAGTTTGGTAGGAAACGTTGCTTCCACATAATCCTCATTATATTGTACACAGGTAAATAGAGGACATCTGTCAACAAGTCAATGGAAACTAAAGGCGCCTTTAAATGTGTTATAAAAGATAAAAAAAACAGTGTTTGATGTACAGTAAGTAAGACGTAAGGAAGAGATATAGTAGATCAAATGATGACATATGATATGTGTCAAAACTTGCACGTTACTGGCAGCAGCTTTTATCAGAGAAATGTTGAAATCAAGAGTGCTTTGTGTGAACAAAACAGTTGACTGTGGACTCTCTTCTCAATTCAAACTCAAGAAATTGTAAACCGATCACATAATTACATTTTTTCTTTTGTCAGATTTTTAATACTGAATATCAAAAACTATAGAACTCAAAGTTAGCTGAATAACATCTTCACAAATATCACAACAGTTTACATGTTTTATTTTCTTGGTGCATCATCATCATCATCATCTTTATTAGAAGATCCAATGTCCATTATAAAAAAAAAAAAAAAAGAGGTGTTTTAAAAGCAATCTAGATTTTCTTTAAAAAGACAGAGCAGCAGCTTTTCCACAGCAGATATTTTTGACTTGTCATAGCCAGGAAAATGTAGGAATGTCACAAGCATTAATATTCACTTTAACTGTCCCAGTGGTCCATGATAGTTAGTCAGCCCTTTTCTACTACGATGACGTCAAATTAACTCAACACTGACTTAATTGTGCTTTTGCGATTCAGACATAAACTCAGACGCAAAATTAGAATCTAATCAATCCAGTGCAATCTAAGGACAGTTACTGTTCTGTATTTCAATGCATTTCAGAGGAAATATTCTACTTTTCTCGACACCGTATTTATCTGGGAGTTTTAGTTACTATTTATTTACAAATTGAGATTAAAAAAAAAGTATTTGGTCTACGTCATGAGTGCTGAAATGTGTGGATTTGCTCTATTTGATCTAAAAAAGCAGATTACATCCAAAATATAATGAACATTAGTTACAGTTCTGTACAAAAGAATTCACATTGAACACCTCACACAACTAGTTTGAACAAGTCAATTGTAACAGTATGAATTAATAGGTTAGTGGTGTAACTGATCACTAGTTGAATCAGAATAAATTTTCAATGGAAAGTTTGTGTGGACACATCGTAATGTTAAATGCAAAGCGTGGCAACAGTGCACAGTCAGACAGAAGAGCCCCAGCAGGAAACCAGCAGCTTATATGTCTCCGGTCTCTCCTGATTAACATGGATAACTTTGAGCCACAGTACGGGTGAGGATTCCTGTCTAATTGAATTACCGTCAGTCCCCCAGCCTCCAAATATTGTCTTGAACTTATACCCCTCTCTGTTGCCAGAAACTATTTGCATTATATATATGTTTGGGAAGGAGGGTTTTCCCCCCCCCCTTTTGCCTTAACTGCAATTTAACCCTCAGGAACTGATGTCCTAATGTTTCTTGCACAATATGTCAAACTAAAAAATACACACATGATAAAGTATCTTTTTCACAGAAACATGGTGGTTTAGGGAAACAAGATCCAAGCAAGTTTGTCTAAACATACGCAGGCTTTTTCTTGACTAAGAAGAACTAAACACCTGCTACCTGCTATGATTTGGTCCCATTATATAACATCTTCAAAGACTTCTCATATTTATAAAGCATAATTGTTGAAGACATGCACAATCTGAATCTAGAACTGCAATAGTACGGTGAAGACAGAATTCACATTCAGAGTGACATTCTCATGTCACTTATTACATTGCTCTGGAATGAGGTGCACAAAACATGGCAGCCAGCTCTCTCTCTCTTCCCCCTTAGGTCCTTCACAAGCCAGACTTGAGTACCAGTTTGTGCATGTTATCCACTTTACATCACCAGAAAACACAATAAGAGACACCCTCATCAATACAGGTCCCCAGTGGATAAACATCTTTGTTCTCACTTGTCAGCATCTCCCAACAGCTCCCTCATATAAAATGCATTTGACTTGGACATTAAAGTCACACAGACATGAGCATTCTATTAAATATGCATATCTCTGGTGTCCGTGTCTGATTCCAGAGTGGACAGTCTAAGATTTATTTCACCACTGACCCTCATTGCTTTTCTGCTTCCTCAAGGGGATTCTGCCACAGGCTACATGCCAAACTGCTTTAAAATTTAAAGAGGTGATGAAGAAACAGTCCAGAGGAGACAAAAACACATCAGTTTTGCCACAATAAGACTTTACTTTTTCTTCTCTCCAGCTGATAGGTTTTATCCTGAACACTCACTGCCAGAAATGGCAATGAGTTGACAACTGGCCATCCAGACTTATTGTTGTGGGAAAGTCAGCTAAAGCTTTCTGTGAGGAGAAATCCCTGCAGGACTTCAGGTTTGAATGAAATGAAGAAACCCTTGGCTTTGTTTCTAATGGACAGTTCTTTTATACAGAGATGTGTAGATGAGCAGCAAGCCAAGATTGCAGACACTAGAAACTTCATCATCACATGGGTGCCTTGTGAATCGTGCCTTTTAATGGACTGTACAACGACGACTTGTTTCTACATGGTTGTTTTTGTGGTCGTAATTCTGAACATATTTTTAATCCAAGGTTATACATTTCTATACGGAAGAATAGAATTGCTACCACACAAACATGGAAGAGAAGCTCATTTTCAGTTTTTACATGCATGAGGCATTATAAAGACCGAAAAATATGACACACAAGTGAGGAGGTTGCCCTGGTAAGCGGTTTTGTGAAATATATTATCAGGGATGACTTACGTACTGCACGTGTTACACGGCTAGCATGTTAGCAATGTTAGCTAAATTTGCTGTTGAACTTTTCAATTTGAAAACATACTGCCAAAGTTTGAAGCACTGTAAACATTAATATAATTTGTAATTCTATATTTTAAACATAATAACATAATAAATCTAAAATATAGAAATATGGTCACGAACTCACATTTTTAATGGCGAGTAACATTTGAAAATCTGCCACAGCAGAACATTCCCTTAGAAATAACTCTTCACGGTCAAGGTTTTGATTTTACCAATGTATGATTTTTTGTCGTTACCTTACGAAAGGCTGAAAATTGCTGATTGTCTGTCTGAATGCATAAGTACACAGAGTTATGTGGTAACGGGTTGTGAAGGCGCTCACACAGGAGAGACTTGTTTTTTTTGTTTTTTCTTCCCGTGAACAGAACACCTACATGTTTCTTGGCTCGGAGGGACTCTAAATGTTACCGCCACGTATGGGTAAAAAGGGTATTCAAATTCCTCCAAATGTCAGGTTGCCCCATATATCTATCATCATATATGTATCGTCTCTGTTGTCTTCACAGGAGCTCAGATAAAGAAACATCTTTCTAAAAGTGGTGGGCCTGAGATTCTTCTCAGAGAACAATGGAGGAAACCAGAACTCCTGTATTCTCACAGCAGCTCTCAGATTTTCCCACACTTGCTGATAAACTAATAAAAAAAAATAAAACCATCAGAATACCTCTGGAGATTCTTGATGCTTTGTGTTGACAATGACTTATATGTAGACCACAAATAGAACTACAAACATTGGGGGGATTTCTCCTGTGGGAAAAAAGAATAGTTTCTCCAGCAAGCACACAGGATCACTGTCTTGGTCCTCTAAGAGCTGACCCATGACTTTCAGTAGCACCTTCCTTTGCTCCAGGCCTTCAGCCTCAAAATCTCTCCTCTGCAGGATGGATTGAGTTCCAGCACCCTCTCCTCTCCTGGGACTGACCCAACCTGGGGAACAGGGGGCTTTCATGGGAGATCACAGGTGCTTATATACAAAATGGCAGTTTTCTTCTTCCATAATTCCATGTTACTGCATTACCAGATCTTATCATGAGGCCAGTATCTCATTCCTGAGGTTTTAGATGTTAATGAAAGATGCTTTGCCTCCGGCCACTGGGGGCTAAATCAACAAAGATTCTTGTTGGCCTTTGTAGGGGAATACCAAAGGCAGAAAGCAGACTGAGCTGAGGTCAGAGACAACGCATCAGGCGGAAGATGGAAATGCAATGTCTTAGCATGTCTGTTTGCAAACTGCTGTTGCAGTTCCAACCTTTTATTGTCAGAGCAGCTCGGTCAAATGAACTACATCAAACTACCTGTCGTGTTCCGTGTGCTTGTTTTGTTGGCTTTACAAGCAGTGTCAATTACTGTAGTCATAAAAGTCAATATCAAACTTAATATAGCTGTTAGAGCTTTTATAACTACTTATTTAATTACTTATCTATTTTGCGACTTTTAGCTAAATGTTAGACAACTTCATTTGACTGTTATTTCAATCAATAATTTTATTTGTACTGTTCTGAACTCTGTACTGTCGTATCCATTATGTTTACTTGGCTGTTTTTTTTGGGGTTTTTTTTTAATTTGAAGTTACATTCATTTGTACTCAATATTTCATCGATACTTTAAACTATGTGTACAGTTTATTGATTTCCTCCATTAACTATTATTATTGGCAATGGTAGTAGTGGTAGTATTTTATGTATATGCAGAGCTTTACTCTCAATTGTTTTAGTTTTTTCCCTGATTTAATAAAGGTTGTTATTGATTTGGCATTTTTTTAATGCATATTTTCTGGGGGCTTCTTGACGCAGCTGCTTGGAATCTCTGATTTAAAACACTTGCAAGCAGACTTCATATATTCCCCCTTGACTCTTTCTCTGGTTACACATAGAAATTGTCTGATGCTACGTGTCACACTGCAGACTTAAATAAAACTATAAATATTGGTATTCCTCGATCTATGTGGTATAATAAACATAATGAATACCACATTATTCTTTTCACTCATAATTCCTTTTAAGGCCCTTAGTGAGCTCTGGAACCAGACTGAAGTAACCTCCACAATAAGTGTTGAGCATATGTAATTTCAGCCACTTAGGATCATTAAACAGAGATCGTATTAAATATCGGTTCTAGAGAAGGAAAGAGAAAGCGAGAAAGAAATAAAGAGGAGATTTGTTTGTCAGTCAGTCCTGACCCCCTCAATCTCCTTAGCCTTGTGAAAGAGGGGGGAGAAAGGGTTGGGGTCAGCTTTCTGTAAATCTTCTGATGAAATGTTGACATAACAGCCAATTTTCTGTAATTTTCCTGCAGCCATCTTTCAGCAGCTTACTCAATCAGAACCCCCTCATTTCAAACAGCAGCACACTGCAACCTCTGACATGTAACTCATCCCGGGCTTCTTTGGCCTGCCAGAAAGACAGTAACAGTTGTGCCTTTTAGGTCAGGTGGATGCCGTTTAAGAAGCCAGCCTCATAAAGGAGCCCTTTGTCTCTCAAGCGGGCTCTCTTGGGCCCCAGTAAAAGGATAAGAAATGTAGTTAATAGCTCAGGAGTGGCCTAATCATCAGCTGCCATTACTGCTCCAATATCAGTGGAGATGACAGACTTATCAATAACAAAGGCCCAGCTGAAGCCTCCGCCGCTCTATCATTTGGATCTTTGCTCCACTAATCAAAGCTTTCATTTGAGCGAAGCACCAGGCAGCACACCTCTCATTCTCTTCATGCTGGGCCAGATATCGCTCATCTTTACAAGCCACTCTGTGTTCCCTCAACCCCAGGCCACCATTTCCACAAATTGGCTTAATTTCTCAGGCAAATATATAACACATCCGAGGGCTCATTATCTTCACAATGCTACTGATTATTGTACTTACTGGTGAGATTCTTTCAGCTTTTGAGGTCTCGTCAAAGGCGGTTTTGGTTGGAGTCCAGCTGATTTTTAAAATGAAATGAAGTTCTGCCCAACTGAATATCCTGGTGGTCCACCAAATATTTCATAGATACATGCTTTTTACTTCAACAGCACACTTTCTGAGGTATGTTTGTCCAGTGCAAAGCGAGGACTGAGGAGAAAGCCTGACCCGTGTGTGTTGGAAAACAAGACAAAACAATCTGCAGAGATGAAATAACTGCTTGGTCTCAGAGAGCTATTCTACCTTCGGTAAAATATTATTTCAATGAGAATGATGCATATGCAGTCTAATAGCAATATACATACTGGCGATTGTCTCTGTTCATTCTTCCACAAAAAGCTCCTCCATCAAGGAGAAACCTGAGAGGACCGAAGAGGTGCTCCTGCACCTGGACAGGTCGGTGCTTTCATTTACAGTCACAGCGAAGATCAGGAACTGACTGACTCAAACACCTGCTATTGGCAAAGATGTTCTCCATCAGTGAGCTATTGACTATTTCTGGACAGCGGCACTGGGAGACCATTGTTCTGCCCCAGCACCGACAGCCAAGGTATTCAGGGGCTCTTGGCACACAGAAAACAATGCGTTATTCACATTAAGCTTAAAAATTGGGCTACATAAATGACATTACCATACAAACTGTGGCTGGTTTTTGTTAACTGCAGAGCAATTTTATGGATGTACATGTTTCATAGAAGAGCCCCATACATTGGAATTATTGCAATTAATGGAATAAAACCGGAGGAAAAAAAACAAAAACCTAGAAGTGTCATTAGACTTAGAAAAGTTTATTATCATTATGTCCTTTTCAGCCAAAGAATACATACCTATCTTTCATATAAGGCATAACCTATGGACTCAGGCTTAACTTCAAACAGTGAAACTCCTTATTCGCTCGGCTCGATACATGATATGTGCTCTTTAAACAAATCATCTGCACTCTGCTCCTATATACAATCTTATATGCGAGTAAGGGGCTTTGGGGTTTTGCAATGTCATCTGGGATTAAAAAGGAGCAGCACATCAGAGCCCCAGGCCGCACCACCTGGAGCCCCATATACGATCCCTGGCGCTGCACCGCTCAAAGAGCAGCCCCGTTAGCTTACCACCAAATAATTCCTGGTCAACTAAATGACACTGAGCAAACAAAGGCCCCGTTTTATAAAAGATTACAAGTCAAACAAGAAGCCCTTTGATTGTGAGCTTGTTATCAATACCGTGATCATTCCTGCAGATCAACAAACTATCTCTAATCACCATGCATTGGCTGCACCTCACGTTGTGCATCAATCTGGTGGAGGGGGAAAAAAGTTGAGAATAGAGGAGTGATTTGTTTAACAAGGAGCACGTGCAATGACAAAGTGATTCCTCTCTGTGTGCTAAACACCCACCTGCACATAGATTAGGTCAGATATTCATCTGATCTGCCAGCCTGTCACTCACACTCAGGAAGGAAAAAAAAGAGGAAGAAGCACACTTTCAGTTTAGGTTTGCGCGCAGTAGACAGCTAATAAGTCTTTTTTTTTTTACAGAGAGGAAAAAATACACCCTTAAAAATGATCAATGAAAAGCAAAAATAAAACACAAAAGCAACTGTTGTAATCAGAGAGCAAAACTGAAATTCAGTGAAATACGACCAGAAACGTTAGCATCAGTTGTTATATCCAAGGCTCTACAGTTCACTGAGAGGAGCGTATCATAATGACCAAACATTACAAAGCAATATGCACATTGTTTTCTTAAGATCCTCCAATATTTTTTCATCGTCTTGTATTTATTTAATTCATGGGAAAACTGTAGAAATGCAGAAATTATTTGATCCTCCACTTACAGTAAATTTTAACATTAAATTTGGCAATCTTTCCAACATTTTCCTTATTTGCAAACTCCTAATCAGCCATGGTTCACTAGATTCACATGCACTGAGAATGAACATAATTGAGTACCAAAACCCTCATTAAGAGGTATTTGTTGTGCCAAATAGATCAAATACAAAAAACAGGAGATAATTTATTCATCACTTACAAATTACATAGTTGGCGATAGACATTCTTGTATAACACCATCTGATATTATACAGAAAAACATATAACAAATTCCCATTGCAGAGTTAATGCTGCTCCAGTTCTTCCTCATCAATTTAGCCTATGGCGCCCCCCCGTGGTGCATTTTTAAAAGTGAACGATATCGTCTCGATAATAAAATCGAATTGTGCAACTCATCGAAACAAATTTTGAAACAGCTCCTGGTGGACTCCAATGCGTCAGAAGTGGTATTCTCACCTCAGGTGCAGTGCAAAGGACACAATGGAACAGCTCTGGTTGTCTCTTGGAGACTATTTTAATTCTTCCGTCACTTAGTGGGCTGAATAGGATAGACTTCTTTTCTTTTTATTTAGATCTGAGATACTCACCAATGCTACGCGTGTGCCAAACCAGTACTAACAAATCATTTCACGCACTAAGTGCAGTAATAGAATGAGAATACCTTTATTGCCAGAAAGTTACTTTTAACAATGAGAAATATATTTAGTATCTGATACTATTTAACTTTTAACTCAAGTATTACTTTCATTTTTTTGGACATGATATCTGCACTTCCACTTGAAGTATGAGTTCACGTAGAGCTCCCTACCACTGCCAGTGTTTTGTATTGGAAGCAGATGCAATTGATCTGGTCTATGTATAATTCCATAACATGGGTGTAGTCACAAGATACGAGCATAAACTGCAGTGTCTGTTGGAAACAATTTGGAGACAAACTGGATATTCTGCATTCATATAGTAGAAGAGTCGCCCGATCCACCATTAAGAACACGATTTGTCAGACCCTTGTGGTGGGGAACGCGTGTATTAATGACGTGCGTTACTGACGTTTGCAGTAAACAGTGAAGTGATATTTTTCTGCGCTTGAAGATGCGCTTTTACCGGTCTAACACGTGTTTGTTGTTGTGGGGCCGCCTCTCTCCCTTTCCCCGGAATCGGGACCCAAACACTAAGTCGTTCTGGAACAAACTGTCATTACTCTGGCAAACTTAAGTGGAGACTTCCTGCTTCAGGATGTCTACCGATCGGCTTTTGCCCAACCGAGTCCTTATACGGTCACAGTGATGAGGAGGAACGTTACACGATCATCACTGTCTAAACCTGGACACCATCTGACTAACCGGGGGGGACGTTTTTTGAGTGACACCGTGATGGATCAATGATATTAATGGAGAGTTGTAATAAAGGTGGGAGTGGAACGGAGGTTTGCCCAAAAAAAAAAAAAAAAAAAAAAGGACTCTATAACATTATGTAGTTTCGTTTTCAGGTAGTTACTCTGCCTACAAACTCAAGTCTTTCTTCGTTTAAGTAAAGATTCTAAATTCCATCTGCCTCAACGAGAGTCGTTTTTCCACTTGAAGGAGACTACAAGACAACGCTGTCATGAGCAAGGGAGGGGCTGCTGCAAAACACCCTGATAGAATGAATGCAAAGAGCCAAAAGAACACTTCCTGTTGATGCAAAAATTGCAGCAGCAACTGTCTGACACATCTGGACTGGAGAGGGGGGGAGGCCTGGCTGTTAGCGAGCTACTGAGGGGAATGGACAACGTTCAATGCTAATCTGGAAACGGTGAGTTTAGTGGTCTTAAAATTTGATTCTGACCGGCGATAGTAATGCGTTTGTGACGTCGGTGCGTGTTTGCCTTTTTGCTTTAAGTATTAAGAAATAACTGCCTGTGACTGCATTAGCGATCGAAAGTCAGCTAGCCTTAGCCGCTATTTAGCATGGTTCTCCTCTATATGGAACGGCTGCTGGCTAAAATAGCGCTAGCTGTTAGCATAAGATAGTTAGCATAGTAGCTCTCTCACATGACAGCCGACAGTTTGTGCCTGTGTTCGACGTTGCAATTTAGCTAATAAACCATAAAACGCTATCAAGCTTTTGTGTTGTAGGGGGAAGCATGACTGTACCATAAGAGAAACCCACCATGCAAGACAAAAGGAACTCAGAGTTAAAGTTACTATTTTTTCCTAAACAAGCGATCGCGTCTAAGCTAGCTAGTAGCTAGTTAGCCAGTGCTTGTGTGCCGCTTGATAGTTGGGTGGTTCGGCCTTTTGATCGATCGAGTGTTTATATAAACTAACGGTAGTTCAAGCAGTGAGTTGCCGTTCAAATGAGAAATGGCGGAGAGAAAAAAAGCAGGTGGATGTCTGTCAAGCAAACGCAAACATTAGCTGCTCGGCTAAATAGAACTACCCATCTGTAGCTAATAAACATTTTCTAAGAGAATGGTTGGCCATAAAGTTTGGGTCACCGCATCAATGCTCCCAAGTTTGTCGGTACTGTGTACAGGCAGGATGGAATCAACAGTTAAGTTAGACTCTAATGTCATTAAGCGTTCGATCGTAATAGTAGCCGGGGTAAACCAGGCTTCTTAGTGAGGGAGAAAACGGGCTGGGTTAAATGTGTAACGAAGACTTGCTACACATGTCACCGGACTTTTTTTTATCTGAATAGCACCTGATGTGTTTTATTGTGTCAGGAACGAGCCTGTGAGGTCGCCATCAGTCTTTCTGACAGCATTGCACTTGGTAACGATAGTGAGTCTGTAAAGAAATTGTATGAGATGTTATGGCAGGAAAGGACAAAGTGCAGGGACATGGTGAGTTATTCTGTACAACTGGGTTCACCTAGGTCGCCGAGGACTGTTTCCTACTATTTCTGTGACATCCATTTGCTGTGAAAA
Source organism: Mola mola (assembly GCA_001698575.1). Taxonomy (NCBI): domain Eukaryota; kingdom Metazoa; phylum Chordata; class Actinopteri; order Tetraodontiformes; family Molidae; genus Mola; species Mola mola. Next base: position 1,438,498 of record KV751383.1, on the reverse strand, counting down.
GCCCAGTCTGCTGCTGTTGAAGCCCTGTTTGACACAAAAGTGCATTTTAACCTGACAGTTGTGTCAGAATCTGGTATACATGCTATAACTACAAGGCATGAAGACAAACCAATTACGACTTTTGCATGAGCAGGCGTAATGGCTTTGCACCCAGTCAACCTTGTTTCTTGTAGTCCTCTTTTTAGTTTTAGACAGCCAGCTGCAATCGGTGATTGCACACACAGATGCCGGGTTTATAGTAACACGTGGTCTGTCCTCAGTAATCAGACAAATTCAAAGCTGCTCTGGTTCTGTCAGAGCTCTTTCATTTTGCTGTGTGCTCGTGATCTAGTTACATTTATTTTAATTCTAACTATTGAGATTGTTCACTATTTTCAAAATCACCAGGTACAAGTTGAAGTTGTGTTGCTCTTAAGTGTTTACTTTATAGCTGTGTTACGTCGTGTTTATTATTATGGGAGACGTACCTGTAGCTATAAATTCAGGTTTTTCCTGCATGATCATAGCATACATTGATCATTTGATGGTTTAGAAACCCAGCGTAGCGTTAAATGCACCACTGTCAGCTGTATTTGCTGCAGTAGGAGCGTTGTAGGGTGTCATGACATGAAGACAGTATTGCAGACTGACATCCTGGCTAGTTAATTGTATTCATGAAATGCAGGGCAGTGTTTTCCCAAGACATTTTTTTTAGGCTTGTTGGTAAGATCTGAAATAAGGCATTCGTATAGCTGGGTTATATGGACAGAATCTTATATCACCATATGGATAATTTCATATCCCAACAAAGATATATATCACAGTATCGTACATTTTTTTCATTTCAGTAATAATGTCTATACAAAATAAAATGTGCAACCATGTAGGGACAGAAATGACATGCTGCTGTGTAAATACGATAAATAACATGAGGGTATTTAGTTTGTTTAATAAAAGGACAAGGTATAGACCTGTTCTATAGGAAAGGTATCCTTGAATGACTTCTGTTGTGATCTTGCACTATTATAGAAAATAAATACGAAATAAAATGAACTTGACCCTCGAGGGGGGGCAGGGAGTGCCTGTAATATAGATGGTAGGGGAAACACTGAAGAATATCTAGACCCCCAAATCACAGTTTTCATCTGAAAACCAATGTATCCGGGTGTTTATTAGGGCCGTTGATTGATTCAGATCAATTAGAATTCTACATATTGTGTTATAGAAATGCACAGCGACTGCTCTCTACAGGATGAGATCTTTGATAGAGGTGATGTCTTGACCCTGAAGCACATCTGCTGTTCCCACACAGACACGGAGCAGGAAAAGCCTAACAGACATTCAGTCTGACACTCATTGCTCACATTCTGACAGACAGACCAGGCGGGGAGAATATCATCATTCTGAATCCCTGTTTGTCCACAACATTTTAGTCTCGCCTGGTTAACGAAAATTTAACATTCATTTTGTCATAGTTTCTGTTTTCTAATTATTCTTAGTTCCTCGTCTAGTCTCTAGTTATGCCATAAAAGATCGTTGGCGAACATTTTTCGTCCTAGTTTTCATTAACTAAATGACCACT
>KV751383.1:1410336-1425982 GCA_001698575.1 Mola mola | reverse complement strand
TGCTTACTGGTGTTCTAAATGGTCAAAAATCCAGTGGTAGTTGGTAAACTGCAACACAAACTCAGTGGCACTGTCAGAGCTGCACCTCCAGCTGTGTTAAATGATGAAAGGGATTTTGGGCTATATAGCCACTGTTTGGGAGTGGGCAGTCTGTTGCCACGTTAAGGTTTGGTGGTCTCCTTTGGCTTCTCAGGCACTGAGACTGTAATCACAGTTGTTCAGGGCCGGAGGGGAAATTCTCAGTCTAGCTAGTGTCCCTTTTCCTCGTACAACTCCCTGAACTCTGTACTATTACATCTCTGGCTCATATATTTGGTGACAAGGCAAAAAAATCAAAACTTAGAACTCAGGGTTTATAGTGATAATAGTGGTTTCATTGGACATGCATCTGATGTCCATAGTACAATTGTGCACTTCTCTTCAGGTGGGGAAACACGTCCTCAGTCGGTGGTTCCCAAACATTCTGCCTCAAGGTCTCAATGAGCCCATATTTTCCACAGAGCTGAAACTCGAGGAACAGTGGAGACCACAAGCTGAACATGGCAACAGAGATGCCATGGCTCCTGTTTTGTCCACTCTACACACAACCTCACAACCCAACTGTGAACCTCAGAACTCTACTGTTTTGTACAACTATGAAGTAAATGAAGCTAGCTAGAGCTGATGTTGTATCTATTGCCATTTATGTTTATTTTATAGCATGATATAGAATATATTTATTCAAATTATATATTTTACTCATAATCATTCTGCGCTGCTTTATTTTGCTTCTTAAGCTTGTAAATTGCTTTTTTATTACATAAAAAATGTCAATAGAATAATGCGTTTATAAAATAAAGACGCTGATTTGGCTCTTGATTTGTCTTTTTATGTGTCAAAGAAGTGTGTTTGGTATTTGGTGTGAAAGGGACGAGAAAACATCCTGTAGTTATGTACAGTAGTGTTCAAAATAATAGCAGTCCAATGTGACTAACCAGATTAATCACTGTTATTAGTATATTTTTTATTGCTACATGGCAAACAAGTTACCAGTAGGTGCAGTAGATTCTCAGAAAACCAACAAGACCCAGCATTCATGATATGCACGCTCTTAAGGCTATGCAATTGGGCAATTAGTTGAAAGGGGTGTGTTCAATCAGTGAGGTCATCAATTTTGTGAAAAAACAGGTGTGAATCAGGTGGCCCCTATTTAAGGATGAAGCCAGCACTTGTTGAACATGCATTTCTCTTTGAAAGCCTGAGGAAAATGGGTCGTTCAAGACATTGTTCAGAAGAACAGCGTACTTTGATTAAAAAGTTGATTGGAGAGGGGAAAACTTATAAAAAGGTGCAAAAAATTATAGACTGTTCAGCTAAAATGATCTCCAATACCTCAAAATGGAGAGCAAAACTAGAGACACGTGGTAGAAAATGGAAGACAACCATCAAAATGGATCGAAGAATAACCAGAATGGCAAAGGCTCAGCCAATGATCAGCTCCAGGATGATCAAAGACAGTCTGGAGTTACCTGTAAGTACTGTGACAGTTAGAAGACGTCTGTGTGAAGCTAATCTATTTACAAGAATCCCCCGCAAAGTCCCTCTGTTAAAAAAAAGGCATGTGCAGAAGAGGTTACAATTTGCCAAAGAACACATCAACTGGCCTAAAGAGAAATGGAGGAACATTTTGTGGACTGATGAGAGTAAAGTTGTTCTTTTTGGGCCCAGGGGCCGCAGACAGTTTGTGAGCCGCCCCCCAAACTCTGAATTCAAGCCACAGTACACAGGGAAGACAGTGAAGCATGGTGGTGCAAGCATCATGATATGGGCATGTTTCTCCTACTATGGTGTTGGGCCTATTTATCGCATACCAGGGATCATGGATCAGTTTGCATATGTCAAAATACTTGAAGAGGTCATGTTGCCTTATGCTGAAGAGGACATGCCCTTGAAATGGGTGTTTCAACAAGACAATGACCCCAAACACACTAGTAAACGAGCAAAATCTTGGTTCCAAACCAACAAAATTAATGTTATGGAGTGGCCAGCCCAATCCCCGGACCTTAATCCAATCGAGAACTTGTGGGGTGACATCAAAAATGCTGTTTCTGAAGCAAAACCAAGAAATGTAAATGAATTGTGGAATGTTGTTAAAGAATCTTGGAGTGGAATAACAGCTGAAAGGTGCCACAAGTTGGTTGACTCCATGCCACACAGATGTGACGCAGTTATAAAAAACTGTGGTCATACAACTAAATATTAGTTTAGTGATTCACAGGATTGCTAAATCCTAGAAACAAAAAAGTTTGTACAAAATAGTTTTGAGTTTGTAAAGTCAATGGCAGACACTATTTTTTTGAACACACCCCTTTCAACTAATTGCCCAATTGCACAGCCTTAAGAGCGTGCATATCATGAATGCTGGGTCTTGTTGGTTTTCTGAGAATCTACTGCACCTACTGGTAAATTGTTTGCCATGTAGCAATAAAAAATATACTAAAAACCTGGATTAATCCGGTTAGTCACATTGGACTGCTATTATTTTGAACACTACTGTATAATGTGTTGGAACAACGTATGAGACTTTGAAAACATCACTAACCTAAACTTTTGTAAGAAACACCCTCACAATCCTATGAATGGCCCATCATCATGTGTTCACTTGAATTTACTGAAAGTGGATATTTATTTATCAAAAAGATGCACCTGCAGTGGCTAAATCCTGGATGTACTTACGATCATTTTTCATTTCAGTTAATACCCTCTGCTTGCTTTGAAACCATGTTTGATGCACTCCAGATTGCTATAACTGAATTAATGAGCTCAACATGTGGGTATTTAAGCTAATCATTTTCTCAGTTAACTCAACAGCAAATCCTCCCCTGGTTAGGAATTATTGCAATATGGAACATGGACTATCTGGTGTTTGTGCAAATGTATTCCTCCAGAGGGCACTAGAGATTAAAAAAACACCTTGAAAGGTCACTAACTTTCAGTGCCCAAAGCTGTGCAACTAATCCTAAACAAGAATTCTTGAGTATTAAAACACAAGACTGTTTTATTTCACTATTAATCAACGGCCACTAGTGTGCAAAGTACTTTATATTTGTTTTTGATCATTTACAAAGCAAATGACTGCAAATATATTTTCTTGTATGCCCCCCCCTACATTTAGTGCTTCTGAATTCACAAAAGTCATCCAGGCCAAGTAGAAGAATATAAAACAACACATTTCTTCAGTCGTAGTTGGCTGGTAATAAAATTAATTTATTACTAAAAAGGCTCCCTTTTCCTGCCACCTGTTCAGTTAAATCCTTACAATTGCTCCTGCTGTGTTGAACAGAATGCATCCAGAGGGACATACATAGAGTGGCATAGCTGTGCACCCCTCCCATAGAGTTAATACTATGTGGATTTTTATTTATTTAAAAAAAAAAAAGTCATGACAGCAGGAAATAACAGGAATAAAACGTGAGAGATCACCAAACAGGCAAGATACTCTGGCACTGGAGAGAAGTCCGAGGAGGGCATATAGTGGGTTGATTGATGGTAAGTGCAGGGCAGGTGTGCCTCGTCAGCCATGGGAGGAGGAGAGCAGAAACAAAGGGCAACAGGACAGGCAAAACAAAAGAGCAAGCAAAAACATAAACCACGACAGTACATCCCCCTCAAGGAACACCACCTGGCATCCTACCAGGCTTATCAGGGTGTCTATGGTAAATATCCTCGATGAGGTCCAGGATGAGAGAGTGGGAAATCTATGAGTGGTCCTCCGTACCCCTCCCACTCCAAAAGAAACTGGAACCCCTCCGCCTCGATGTCTCACGTCCAGGAGACGTCGGAACGTGAAGGCAGGGAAGTCCTTGATGAGCCGGGGGGTTAATAAGGCTAGAGGAGGGAGACGTGGAACTCTCGGTGAATGTTGAAGGAGGGAGGGAGAGTTTGACGGCACAGGGGTTGACAATACGGTCAATGGTATATGGGCTAATGAACTTGGGGGGGGGACTCGGGTGGAGAGCCAGACCTTCTGACCTGGGCTGTAGGCTACCGCCACCACATAGGATGCTGGTAGGATGGTCTCTGGAGTGGAGTCGTCTGAGGCTGGTGCAAACTGGCGAGAGAGGGCGTCAGATTTAACATTACGGGACCCGGGCCGGTAGGTGATGGTGAAGTCGAACCGTCCCAGGAACAGGGCCCATTGAGCCTGACCTGAGTTTAACCTGCAGAGGTAAGGTTCTTGTGGTCAGTCCAAACTACAAATGGATGTGTGGCTCCCTCCAGCCAGTGTCTCCATTCCTGTAAGGCCAAAACCACAGCCAGTAACTATTCCCCACATCGTAGTTCCTCTCTGCAGCAGACAAACAGCGAGAAAAGGCACAAGGGTTCAGTTTCTGGTCACTAGGAGAGCGTTGAGAGAGTACAGCCCCTACACCCGTATCAGAGGCATCTACTTCCACCACAAACTGACAGGAGGGGTCTGGGTGAGAGAGCAGGTCCGGAGGCGAATACAGCCTTGAGCCTTTGGAAGGAGGCTTCAGCCTCAGAGTTCCAGTTAAACGTTACCTTGACAGACGTGAGGGGAGCTGCAACCTTGCTGTAGTCCCCAATAAAGCGGCGGTAGGAGTTTGCAAAACCCAGGAAACGTAACGGTTTCCTGGAGGCCGGAGTCGGCCATTCTGCCACGGCCTTGATTTTCTCGGAGTCAGCCCTGAGCTGTCCCTCCTCCACAACAAAACTTAGGAAAGGTACTGAGGAGACGTGAAACACACAGACACACCTCCACTTTCACAGAGAGTTGATTCTCCAGCAATCTCCGGAGGACCTGGCGGACGTGCTGTACATGCTCTTCCAACTTCCTGGGGGGGGAGGAGGAGAAGAAAAAAAAACAAAAAAAAACAAAAAAAAAACCCAAGATATCATCCAAATAAACAAAAACAAATTGGTTTAGCATGTCTCTGAGCACGTCACTGACCAGGCATTGGAACATAACAGGGGCGTTAGTGATGCCCTTTGGACTCACTAGGTATTCAAAATGGCCGAGAGGGGTGTTGAAAGCAATTTTCTACTCGTCCTCCTCCCTAATCCTTACCAGATGGTATGCGTTACGCAAGTCCCGCTTGGTGAAAACCTTGGCTTCGTGCAGGGGGCTGAAAGCAGAGTCAATTAGAGAGATATTTGTTCTTTACAGTTATATTGTTAAGGCCTCGGTAGTCTATGCAGGGTCTGAGGAACTTGTCTTTTTTCTCAATGAAGAAAAAAAGCCAGCATCTAGGGGTGAGGAGGAGGACTGGATCATCCCGGCAGCAAGTGAGTCAGAAATGTATCTTTCCATGGCCTCACGTTCAGGCTTGGCGATGTACAGCTTGCTGGATGGCAGAATCGACCCGGGGATGAGATCAATGGCGCAGTCATAGGGACGGTGAGGCAGAAGAGAAAGGGCACGGGCTTTGCTAACTTTATGAACGTGATGATACTCAGAGGGCACGGACGATAGGTCTAAGGGCTCGAGGGTGACGGAAGGAGTGAGCGGAGATAAAGGTGTGGCGGAGCAAAGGCAGCGAGAATGGCAAAACAAACTCCAATTGATTATAGAAGGTGTGGACCAGCCTGTGTGGGGTGTGAGTGGTGAGCCATGGTATACTGAGGACGAGTGGAGTATGAGGAGTGGGAAAGACGAGAAGGGTGAGCGACTCGTGTGGTTACTGGAAAGCAGGAGCGAAAGGGGGATGGTGCAATGGGTGATGAGAGAGAGAGAGAGAGAGAGAGTATATCTTTGGGCTCATCCTGTCTCACAGTGGGGATCTCAGCTTGCACAACAAACGCAGAGTCGAAGTTGTCGTCAGCTCCGGAGTCAATCAGGACTTGGAGTGAACGAGATGTTTGTTCATGAGACAGTACCTTTCAGTGCGAGGCAGTTGGTGGGGGTCTGCGGAACGGCTCTCCAGTGCCCCCCCATGGCCTGGTGAGCCTCCCCTTTTGGCTTTTACTGGGCAGGCAGTGGAGGAAATGGCCGGCAAGGCCACAATAGATGCAGAGGCACAGGTCCACTAGACGCTCCCATAAGCTTCATCCTGGCCAGTTACATAGGTTCATCAGGGGCTGAAGCTAGGGACGGAGCCGGCGGGGCGTCATTGGTGGCAGTTGTGGGCGGAGGAGCAGCACCCAAAGGAGGGTGGTGGATGGGGCGATGGGAAGCCTGGAGGAGGGGACCTCTCCTACCTAGCCTCTCTCTACGTCTCACCTCATCTGTTGTCTAGGCGGATGGCTAGGGAAACGAACTCCTCCAGAGACGAGGTCTCATCGTGAGCAGCTAGCCCATCTTTAAGATCCTCCCTAAGGGCTTGTAAAAAGATGCCCTGTAGGGCACAGCTGTCCCACCCGTTCTCTACAGCCAAAATCTGAAAATCTATAGCAAAATCCGCTACACTAGCCAACCCCTGCCAAAGGAGAGGCTTAGCGGCTTCCTTATTGCGTAGCCGGTGGTCAAAAACCCAAAAGCTGAAAGTCAATAGCAAAATCTGCTACACTAGCCGAAGGGAAAGGAGACGCTTAGCGGCTTCTTTATTGCATAGCGGGTGGTCAAAAACCTTTTTCATCTCAGAAATGAACAGGGGGACAGAGCGACTAACTGGAGAGCTGGAAGAATGCAACGCCACTGCCCAGGCTGAAGCTCTTCCTTCCAGTAAATTCATAATGAAAGCTATCTTGGAGCTGTCGGAAGAGTATGTGAGGGGTTGCTGGTCAAACACTAGAAGACATTGGTGTAAGAATTATCAGCAGGTCCCTACATCACCTGAATACCTAGCGGAGGTGGGGAGGGCTGGCTGATGCAGCAGGTGGAGCTGGAGCAGCTGAAGAGGAGCTGGCATCAGTCAACTTGAGGCTGGAGAGCTAGGCTGATAGTTGGTCCATGCAGTTATTCAGCTGGACCACACGGCTTCTGAGATCACCGAAACATCCGGACACGTCACGCAGCGCTCGGGCTCCGCCATGCGAGCACCCTATAAACCTCTGATTCTGCAGGGTCCATGTGGCCAGACTATTCTGTCACGGGTCACAAAAATGGGACCCCAATGCAGAAACATATCAGGGTAAACCAAGTGTTTATTTACAGAAAAAAAAAAAAAAAAACCCCAGCAGAAATAGTCCGTGAAGATACCGGTAACAACACACGAAGTACAACCAAAAAGGGAAACGGAGACCGAGCTCAATGTTCAAAAAAAAAAAAAAAAAAAAAAAAAAAAAGCAATAACAAGGAGAGAACAAAAAGCGAGGCAAAAACAAACAAGTCTGATTCAAAAATCACAAGAAGAACCAAGGGCGAGGCAGAGGCGAGGCTGACTGAGGCACGGCGCATAATCTGAACAAAAACAGAGAAAAGACATGATCAAAAACCAGCCACAAGAGACTAGGAAATAACTGGAATAAATGCGCACGCTCACTAAACAGGCAAGACGCGCTGGAGAGAAGTCCAAGGAGGGTATGTATAGTGGGTTGATTGCCGGTAAATGCAGGGCAGGTGTGCCTCGTCAGCCATGGGAGGAGGAGAGCAGAAACGCCCACTGGGAAATAACACAGGGAGGAGGGGCAGGGGAAGCAGGAGCACAGAGAGCAACAGGACAAGCAAAACAAACAGCAAGCAAAACATAAGCCATGACACCCTGAACTAACACAAATTAGACTCCCATGAGATATTTCCCCTGTGTGATAAGAATTTTTTATTTTTGAACCAAAATGGAAGACTGAAAGATTGTACTAATAATGACACTTACAAATTAACACAAATTATACATAAATCATGTGTAAATGAATATACTCTCAGATCAGTAGCAATTTTGGTCCCCTCAATGGTGACTCCATAGCTATGGCCTTGGAATAAAAACTATCTAGTAGATGGTAGTATGGAAGAAGATGAATCAGGTGTAGGTTCTACCTGCACAACAAGAAAATATCAGGAAATTTGTTTTGTTTTTTTTACAACTAAGAAGCCACCTCAGCTTGTTCTACATGAGCAACAAGCACTGCTGTACAGGAAATATAAGTGGTAATTCCAGACAAGTTAGCATTATTAACACCATAGTCCCCCAACCTCCAAGAGAATGCAAAAAATAATGGAATGAAGCACCAGAGCCAATAGGTAAGATAACATTTCCATCTTATAGTTGAATATTGGTGATGGTTTGAACTGATTTTGCCCCAATGAGCTAGCTGGTGTAGCCTGGCAGCTGGTTTGTTTGGTTTGCATTATTCCTTATAATATGAAACTAAGCACCTGTGACACAAGGAAAGCTTTTTGCTCCATGTAAATATTTTTACTCTGCTGCACATTTCAAGCAGATAATGGATAGCAGCCATGTTTACATGCAGGGTAAACACAAGTGTTTCCAATGATGCTAATTAAGGGTTAGTTCAATTCAGGTCAAATAGAGTCACAGCGCCGCTCTTGTGCAGGTTGTTTTCATTGGATAACCTCTGCCATGATAATGGGAACAGATCCTTCATCAATTTTCAATTACACCTGTTTTATGGTAGTAATAGCAGTAGTAGTAGTGAAACTTTAGCAGGTTGTCAGATTTCAAATCCGATTATTTGGAGTTATCAGAGAGCACTTGTTGGCAGCTGTGACCAAGAACACCCGTGAATATTAATTATAGTGGATATTAGCATCACAGAGATACGGAAACCATGGGCTATCCAAGTAACGTTAACACTGTTATCAAAAACTCTGTAAAATTCTAAAATTTTTTGAAAAATATAGATAAATATATATAAACAATTTGCTAATCTCAATTCAAGGCATTGATGCCACCATTTCATATAATCTGTATAAGACTGTATTTTCTTCTATGCTTTATGCCCCTCCACATTGTTACAGCTTCATACTCTTAAACAATTAGGAAAAGGCTAAGATAATGGAGTTTGACCATGTGTGCTTCACTGAGTTGACATGATATATTAACCAAATCCAGAAGAAACAGGAACATCTGTCATTTTCTGAGAAACCACTCCTTTTCCCTTACAAGGCTTTTCATAATGTTCATATTTTCCTTTATTCAAACTGAGTCAATGTGTTGCACTGGAGGAGATCCAGGACTCACAGACAAGTCATGGTTGCTGGCTTTAAGACCACAGCTTGTTTCTTATAGACTATGCATCAACAGGTAGTAGGAGTACAGTAGTCATAAGTAATATCAGTTCGTTATCAGCATGAAGTTTGGTTTTGAAAAATTGGCAGATTTGATAGGAATAATACTTTTCTTGGATTTCTCTAGTTGGCTCTCACAAAATATGTTTTGCATAATGATACAGACTGCCATTACTTTCTTGCTGTGTGTCATATGTAGGTTTCACTTCACTTACATGATGGTTTTTGGTTGCAGTCAAAATCTGATTTAATTGCATCTCACCGAAACATTTTTTCAAATGGATGTATCAAAATAATGCCAAATTATATGACCTTTGTATGTGTCTGTGATCTGCATATATTATGTGCAGTTAAGAAAACTATTTGGTGAAAAGGTTAAGTAGTATGGCTCTTCTCTAACTGCACATTAATGTGGCATGTACCAAACTGATTGCATTTACTGTAAATTACTTTTGTCTTTTTTCAGCAGTAAAAAGACTTCACTGACAAACATTTTGATAAAGCATTGAAAAATGGCGAAGGAGAATTCCTCTCGCCTATCCCTGAGATTTTCTGTAAGTTCTTTACAGAAAACTATGACTTCCCAAATCTGAATATCTCCACATTTGGAAATGAGTTCAAAGATTATAAAAGAAAAAAAAAAACTGAATTCAACTATTCCACCATTTATGAAAGTCATAAAAATAAAATGAATATTCTCCCAAAGAGATGCCTCACCACATTGTTATCTATTGCTATTTTTAAAGAGTTCTTAATAACTCTCATATGCATCACAATAATTTCACAGCAGCACTGGGGAGAGGTTTGAATAAATGGTGTGGAAAAAGATGGGTTTTTTTTTTGTTTTGTTTTTTTTTTTACAACATTTGCTTGGATTTCACTCTTTTCTGTTCCATAGTGCTGACTGCTGACTGTGTTTGAGTCAGGCTGGTGTCACCTCAGTGGAATAATCCATTACATAGACGTGATTCATGCACTGAAATTATGGCATAGCTGTGGTCGCTCACTATATCCGTGCGAGCCTTTGGTAAGTTTTGACAAGATGGGGTGACGAATGTTGATGAAAAGAATGGAGAAAGGAAAAGGAGATGACAGAAAGATATATACACTCTGCGGACACGTCATGGATACCGTAAAATCTTGATGGCCGTCCCAATTCAAGTGGGAATATTAGTGTAAGTAGTTGTTTCAGACATGGAAGCAGCGACAAACCTGTGATTTTAAATTAAATCTGAAAAAAGTGTTATTTCACCACTTAACAAAGGACAGCTTGCCAAGCCTGTACATTTGGAAACCCATCAGCACATCGCTGCCTCCTCTGATAAAGATTTTTGGTTTAGATTGTGCATACATTTGCTTTGGAAGCAAAATGAAAGAAATGTGAAACATATTTCTTTTTTAAAAAAAAAAAAAAAACACATTTGTTTGTGGTTTACATAGATATGATGTAATGTATCTCTTTGTGTCCATATAAAATTAGTGAGTATGATGGTGAAACAATGTCAGCTTTGTTGTACTACTGCTCATGCACCTGGATAACATGTCAGCATAGTGTTATGGTTGTTTTTTAGGATTTGTGCAGAGGGACAAGAATGCCATATTTTCCTCAGCACAGCAATCATTCACGCCTGCACAATGTTTCTGTGACTGAATGGAACACTCTATTTATAAACCAATCTGATGTTGTAGAGAGGTGTTTGGTTTTGTTTAAGTTTAGAAAAGGTTTTTTTCAATTTTTCAAACAGACATGAAGTGTAATGTACAGCAGCTACTCTCAACTAGTGGAGTTCATCTTATGAGACTCAGAGCATTATCTAAGGGCTTTGACATTTATATCTCAGATTTTCAGAGATGTAATATCACCGGGTTTATTCAAGACAAGTTATGAGCGTCTTATCAGTTGTTAGAGCTACATTTGTTTGGTTTTTGTGTTAAGGCATTACATACACATCTTATATGAGTTTAACTCATTGGTAGGTTGCTTAGAACAACTTTTAATCAAAATCAGAAAGAACCAAAAGACATCAGAACCTTGCAGACCTAACAACAACATGTCGCATCAGAAAGGCTACTCTCAGGGGGAGACCAGCAAACAAACTGGTCTTCAAGCTGATATAAAGACATTCTGAAGAATCTGGAGCAATTGAGGACAAAAAGTGTGGACCAAGAAAACTGTCAAAATTTGAAGTTTGAAACAAGAAGTCCACAAAGACCTGGCTCAGGATCTGGCGGTCTCATTGGGATTCTATGATGAAGTTTCAACACTCTGAAGAAGCTTTAATCAGGAATGGATTTCGTGGAACCAATAGACTTTTTTCTAGAAGGGAAACAGAGAGAAAATATTAGGATATGCTAATATCCTATGCTAATATCAGTGATAAAACACTGACAGTCGTGAACTGATCTCCATAGAGTCCATTCCTGAATATTATAGAGGCAGTATGGGATCATCTGGACTGAGAGATAAATAAAAGAGAGAAGAACTCTGGGAAGTGCTGAAAGAAGCCTGGTATAATGTACCAGGAGATTAATGAAGAAAAATTCCTAAGATTCAAGATGTGTTGTTTGTTTGAAATGTGTTTCTTTATTTTTTGTTTATTAAATTTTGTTTACATATTTCCTGCATTTTATGGTTGTTCCTTACTAAAGAGACTGGGAAATAAATTTTGAACGTCATCATAACTGTGCTAAAATTACAAAGCTGGAGTATTTTGCACAGTACTGTTTACAGAACAACCCTACCTCATCGGCCTCTTCAAGCTTGGGTGTCTACCAGATGCCTTGGAGACTGAGGGTTCCGTTCAGTATCCTGACCACAGTGTATACCTAGGAGGCCTCAAATGTTTTACCAGAACCTGCTGGAGCGTTTCTTCCAGTTTGGTGGTCATAGCCTCTTAAACTCGTATCGCCAATTGGAATGTTTTGTCTTTAGCCTTCCACAGCTGTTGTTCCTTCAGACTTTGTTATTTCTTTTGTTCTTTTCATGCTCCTCTCTTCTGATGTTACTGTCAGCTCCGTTTGCCACTTCTAACACAATTGCCCACCATGACCTGGGGACTTCTGTATTCAACAGTGATGTTCCTGTACCCTATCCCCACCACAGCTCGCATCCCATACCCTGCAGCTACATGTTGGGCCGTCTCAGGGCCACCTTTGCACAGCCTGCACCCTGGACACTGTCTGATGTGGTAGACGCCTGCTTCTATTTATCTGGTGCTCAGGGTCAGTGCCTGTGCTGCCATGATCAGAGCCTCTGAGCTGTCCTTCAGGCCAGCCACCAGTACCATTTCTGAATGCCAACCACTTCATCTTTCTGCTGATTGTACATCCCATGAAGTAGCTTGGTCTTCCAGAGTACAGCCTCTTCTTCCTTATTTCTTTCTGTCTCCAGCTGTCTCAGGTACTGTCCTAGCAATCCATCCCATTGATTTAAGTGCATGGCAAACTGTTAATTAAATGGTCCATACCTTTTTTAAGTATAGCTACATTGTTCCTTCTTCTCAACCTAAAAAAAGATTAGGAAAAAACATACCGTATATGCGTTACCCTCTTCTGGCACCCAACGTTTCCACGTAGTGGTGGCTTTAAGTTTAAAATCACTGAGGATTTAAGTTTGAGTGTTTTGACCTTTTAAGGTTGCTGTTGCTGGTTAGGAGCTGAATAACTCAATAACAGAAAGAACTCAGCAGTGTTGGGCTGCCACTTTAAAATTTTACTAGAAATAGAAATGGGAAATACATTACCTGTTTCACCTGTGTGCCTGCACCTTGGAGGATTTTGTCAACTTTCAGTTTGTTGTAAAGTTTTTAAAAGTACGATAAACAGCCACGGTTTTTACTGTGAAATGTAACCATTACACCGTTGCTTTTATAGGTGAGAGGAATCAGTATTAGAATAAAAGTATTTCATTTAAATTTCCTTGTAGTATGTTTAATGATGAATTTTAAATTCTGTACCAGGTGCGCTGCTATCTTTACAAGGATATGGACTTCTACAGATGTGAAACAACAATACACACCAGCTTCAAGGTTCAGGTCTGAAGGCTCAGGAAATGTGGTTCTCTTTGTGCTGAGTGAGCACTTGGTTTTCCATGTCGGTTCAGGAGTGGGGGCTGTGCAGGCCACCCTTACTAAAGGTTTTCCATTCTCTGACATGTACGGCATCCAAAGAGTCTTTTGTTTCTGTTTATGGAGACAAAACGCCATCCTCTGTTTTACCATGATGAGCCTCATCATGGTAAAACAGACCTCAGATTGACAAAACAGACCTCAAGTGGTTTTGAGATGTATTTACTATTAAAAAGTAATGACTTATCTAGGAATACAGAAGGATTTGGTAGAAAATGTATTTTAGTGTGTCTTCCAGCTGCCACAGATGACAGTCTCAGTGATAAATGACTTCCATCGTACCATCCAAATCCTCTTTGTCATGGGGAAGAAAGCGTTTTAGCTTTTAATTCATGAACCAGTTTTATCTTCCAGTATTTAATATAGGACAAGTGTTTGTTGACCATAATGATGCATTCTTATTTTGGCCGGACAAAATGAGGAAATTCAAATACACACATCAGATTGTGCTACGTTGATAATCAGTGTCTTCAGACAAAAAAATACGACCCTGTGATTGTCTTCTTCAGTCAAAGGGGTTCATAGTAAATGGATTTCAAATGCTCTCTAAACTCTCTAAACTCTCTAACCTTCTCTCAGATTTGGTCACAATATACGACATTAATGGTGCTTGGTTCATTTCAGAGGAAAAGTCATTTTTGCTTCAATTTCCAGGTGCCTTTGGAAATCTCACTGACGATTAGTAAAGTTGGTTTCCCCTGTCAGTGCAGGGGGACTGCTGGATGCGTTAGTTTTACGAGCCTGACACATTTTATTTGTCAGTCCCTGGTGTGCTGATTCCAAATGCAAACACTGTACTTGATAAGGTATGAGACTGCATGTTTATAGTTACCTCACAACAGAGTCTTTTTGTAGTTTTTAATCATTTGTTACTGTACTTCAAACAACTGTTTATTTTTGTCTTCTGCATAAAATGTTGAGCTAGTAATGTGAATAAAATTGAACAAATGAAGGCGCTGGAGTATAACACATTTTTAAAAATCTGTCAGAAGCTGCTGTTGGTGCTTGGTAGATACATGTAGAGCTCCAATGATTAACAGATGAATCGATCAAACAAAAAAATAATTGACAACAATTTTGATAATTGAATAATTATTTCAATCTGCTTTAAGCAAAATTATTAAAATTTTGTTGGTTCTAGTTTTTTAAATGTCAGGATTTGCTGGGATTTGTCTTGTCATTTCTGGCAGTAAATTCAAAATCTTTGGGAAAGAAGCAATTAGAAGCAATTAAAGTTGTGATTAATCACTTAATCATGAAAATAATTGGTACATTAATTCATGACTAAAGTAATTATTAGTTGCATCTGTAGAGAAATGTACAAAACTGATTTGATTATTTTAGTTTGTCTAAGAAAACTCTTTTTGTCTTTTTCTGTTTTATTGTACTTCTTAAATGTAAGGATATGCTACTTTATTTGTTATTTACAGTATGAAGAATCCTACAGACAGACATGTTATACAGCTCTGTTTGAAGTTACTTAGATTTTTTATTCATATTGTCTCACACCAATATGTTATATCTAAGTGCTTCTTTACTGCAATTAAGATTTCAATGAATGATAGTGTAGCGGCATATCTGGTATAGTCAACATAATGGGTTTGTAATGGGTTTATAAAATGGGTTTATAACCTTTAACCTTTCTTGTAGTAGTAGTAGTATTAGAAAGAGTTTAGATAAAACCTGTGATTTTACTACAAATTGAGCTGCAAAAATGATCTATGAAAGTACCAAAGTTCAAGCTCTTACTTAGATTTTAGGAAAATGAAAGCTGTAACACCTGCTCATTGTCTACACTAAGTGTGTTTAACACCAAGAGCAACATAGAAGAGAAAAACAAAATCTGTACATGTTTTATTGCAACTTAAGAGTGACATAACAAGTTTTAATACATTAAATTACAAATATCTTTTTATGTACAAAAATATTGTTTTGGATCTATTGACATCAACAAACCACTAAAATTATACAGTAAATACAGTGCTTGATTCATACAAGCAAAATTGATGGATACCTGCTCAAATAATTCAAGATTTCAAAACAAGTATGTGTGTGTGTGTATACATATATGTATATGTATATGTATATCAACACACACATACACACACACACACACACACACACACACGCACACATATACAGTATATATGTATATATATATATATATACTGTATATATTTGTGTGTGTGTAGGTGTGTGTGTATATGTCTCTCTCTCTCTTCCATAGCTTTATGGAATTGACAAAACTGAAAAGAACAAGTCAATACATGTTACTGTTCCTCTAAATTTACACATTTGAAAAATGTATTTTGAATGAGCATTAGTCACTGGATATGTTTCCTGTGTCAGCCTTGTGCTTGTTGCAGAAAAAAAACAAAACTATATTCTTAAAATA
>KV751383.1:1395803-1410157 GCA_001698575.1 Mola mola | reverse complement strand
ATACATATATCATCATTGTCATCTGGCCTCCATTAAAGAAAAAGGATAAAGACTAGGAGAAGCAAACGTTTTTGTCTAGTGAGAAATACAGTACCGTACAGTAATACAGTACTCTATGTGTTCCTTGGATGCTCAGTGGAAGGTGTTTGGGTTTGGTCGGATCATCATGACCACTTTCTTCAGTGAATAGGCCCCTCCTCTGAACTCAGCCCAGTAGACTCCATCCTGGTAGCGGCTGCGGTAGTGACCTCCTCTGTACCAAACTCCATTCAAATTTGAATGGGCACAAGAGTTGTACCACCAGCCTCCCTTCTGATAGTGGGCACAGTTGCCTAGAAACAATGCAAAAGGGAAAAAAAACCAAAAACTGTCAAGCTGTGCACATAGAGTTCCCCTAAAGTGAAGCCAAAACATCTTGACTGCTTCATTTTAGCAGATGGGCCAAACTAAAAATATTTTTTTTTTTTCAATAATCGATTTCTTTCTGCGCCTTCATTGCCTGATCACTACTATGAAGATTCTGGCTCCAAAGGTCTCACTATGGCTCATTAATGCAAGCTGGAAGCACTCGTATCCAGGATATTTTGACTTTTTTTGGAAGGAAAGAATAATGGGAGGAAGTTGAGGTGCATATTCATACACGTCAACTTGATGATAACATATGCTCCATCACTGCTTTTAAGCTGCCAAAGTCTTTCAAGTTTAAACTTTCTAACATTTTAATATTTTTACCTGTGTATGCATCGTGATCTCTGTCAAGTGTTGTGAACTGTTTGCCGTTGTGCCATGTGAGTGAGTCTCCAGCGTTGCCATGGTAACGTCCCACCCTTAACTTATAGAATTCAGCTTCGGGTTCCAGTCTGAAGCTGGCATATTCTGCGAACACCTTCCTGCCCGACCAGTCCTCCAGAGTGACTAGTAGTTTGTAGTTTGCTTGGTTAGTCAGCCAGTAGATATTCTCGAGACCCAGCCAGTACTCACCATCAATATTGCCAAAACCTTGCTGTGAAAAGACAAGTAAAACAGTCAGATCCTGTCTGAATGCTCTTCAGAAAGCTTTGAACATTTAGTTTGCATGTCTGTGGGATGATTTCGTCATCACACATGTTCTGGAGGTAATTATGACTTTAGCTGTTCAATGGGGTTGTTTATAGTAAAGGAACTTTAGTTTATTGTTGAGGAACATTAGTATAAGTGAGCCCTCTCAGTCAAGTTTGTAGCTCACTT
Organism: Mola mola; assembly: GCA_001698575.1. Classification (NCBI taxonomy): domain Eukaryota; kingdom Metazoa; phylum Chordata; class Actinopteri; order Tetraodontiformes; family Molidae; genus Mola; species Mola mola. The sequence goes on along the minus strand of KV751383.1, from coordinate 1,408,930 downwards.
TGGGTATCCAGAGTTTTCCACAGTTTTTTATTATTCAAACCACAGCGGGATACAGTGTATATAGTATAAATGCAACATGATGTATGCTGTTTAACTTCTTTGTTCTTTCTCCAGTCATACTGTGAGTTGGTTTGTGGAGTCCCTTACCCTACACGTGCTTTGAATCATAAAAACACTCCCTCTGATGAGTGAACAGTGCAATTTCAGATCTCCTGTGGTTTAAGGGTTTTTGTAATATTTGGACTGAAAATGAATGTTTTCCCTGTGTGAGGGCTTTCCCTTTGAAAACATGCAAAAATGAGTTCCTCTGAATGAAAATTTTGTTCTATACAGCTCTGATTGGAAGTCCCAGAATGAATAATTCAGAAAAGAGGTTATTTTTACCAGAACATTAGGATTCCTGACATAGCCAATGTTACATTTCACAAGTCCAATATTCTCACTTTTGTATTTCATTGTATGAAGTCTTTCACAGAGACCAACTAATGTGACTGGAATTAATGAGTCATAAGGCTGTGTTGGTGACTGCAGCTGGTAAAACTTCAGACATTTTTAAAGTTAAACAGTTAGCCATTCATCACTGGTTCACATCTGGTTAGTGTCAAAACAGCCTACATAAGCCACCAGCTCTAGATTCTGAGGTCCTTGATTTGCTGTGAGGTTGTCATACCTTATATGTCTCCCAGTTCCTAAAAAAGTTGACAGAACCATCAACCCGCCTCTGGATCACAGTCCAACCACCTGGGTCGTGTCTCTGGTCACACCACACCTGCATAAGCCGGTTAGCGTTCTCTGGTTTCACCAGGTACATGCCGCTGGCAGTGTGGCCATCCTCCAAAGCCTGTAGACAATCCTTAAATGGACCTAGCAGAAAGATGGCGGGATATGCGGAATGTGGTCAGTAACAACTTTATATCAAGAGTAACGAGAAGGAAATGGAGAAAAGCCAGAATGAGTTCTGCCATAGGGAACCCCATTTTTTTTTTAACCGAGGCTGTCATTTCAACAGTGGAATTGACTTTGGCTGTTTCTCTCACATGGGAAAGGGCAAAGGCAGTCCTTACCAATGAATGGATGAAATGAGCTGTATTTCTTTTGTTACTGTGTGTGTTCAGTTTATTTGTCCTGAGTGAACAGCACAAATCATATGAAATCTGATCTTTTCAGTACAGATTTGGGCCATGTTGTTGTTGTTGTTTAATTATATGTGAATTCCTGCAGTTTTTACATTACTTGTCTGAATACCTGAACTGAGTGTGTTGTTGTGAGACTCTTGTGCAGAGACGCTGACAAATATAATTAAATGTTGCCTTTGATATCCTGAAATATTGGAATTAATGTATTTTGGTAAAGCTAAGTGATGTCACAATCCCAGCACAATTTTGCTGATTTCCACTGCACATCATCTTATAAATGACCAACTTTAATTCAGCGGTCTCCATTTTTTTCTTCCGTGCAGCAAATTGCTGCACTTTGCTTCACATGTGTTGTTCGTTTGCTCATGTGGGCCATTCCAGGACTGCGACCAGTTCAACTGGATTCTGATATTGGACACATTTTAAAATAGTGTGAATAACCAACAAAAGGTAGATCAATAAATCAGAATTAAGCAATTGCAGAATACCGCAAGTATTTTATGTTATACGCACATAATTCTCATTGGAGTCAATCCACTATACGGCCTTAGTTCATGTTTGTAGAGGGATTTCAATACAAAAATAATTTAGTTTGTAAACCTTTGTCAGTTAAGTCTGCTGGACCTCTTTCCAAATTAAAGTGACTTGTGTAGAGTAACAGGAAAGCATCTGCACCATATGATGAAGATGCATTTTGTTGTTAGCATGAATACCAGATTTTGCAGCATCACTTCTACACCATTCTACTGCAGGGCAGGCCAATATATGTGAAATAGTCTTGTTATCTTAACATGAGAATATGTATCTAGTGAGAGCATTACAGTAAACGTATGGCATTTTCTGAAGTTATTAGAGTGTTCTACCTATTCTAATATTTGCCTTCACCCACTTTTGTCATTTAATCCACATTATCATTTTATTAGATTTTTTTGGTGTAAATCAATGAAATTGGATTTTCCTTTATGTTTTAACAATTTTATCCCAAATTCCTAAACACATGGACAATTTCTAATGGGGCAACTAGCTCCCCTGCTTTGAGATTTCACACTTGTGTAGTTTGCCAACCGGCACTGATTACAGGGTTTAAATACAAAAGAGACAAATGAAAAGAGAACAGGGGGTCACGCAAAGAGCTAGAGGTGAGGGCTGGGGTGCATCAACAGCAAAAGATATAAAGTAAGGTTTATGAAGGAAGAAAAAAAGTACTACAGTATGTCATGATATCCAGACAGAAGTTTATCTTTCTTTTATTAAATCGCTCTGGATGAGATCTTTCTCTCAGCCCACTCTCAGACATCCATTTTCTCTCCGGAATGTCTCTGTTAAGCAGATACAAGTCAGAGTCGCTCTTCCCTGCTCCCCTTTGCTCTGCCTGATAAAGACTGTTGCTTGGCTGGAACATATGACTGATTCTTGCCTTGGTGCAACTGGAACAAATGACATCACAGACTCACTGCATCTTGTTCTGTTCATTCTTTACGCCCTCCCATCCTTTTTTTTTTTTAAAGACTATATCGCTCCGTTTCTGTGGTTTCAGTTCTTTTTCTTCCTGCCTCCATTCCTGCATTGTGTGGACCTCTCTGCTCATGTTAAGAGTTTATGTAAGGTTTTTGGGGTGTAAGTTGCACGGATGTGAGCAGGAAATTACTTGCCTCCGTCCAAAGATTCTGTACAAAGGCCACCGTTCACATTCAGTAAAAATGGCCAGCAGGATCACATAATGTCAAGAGAAATAGCTCTCAGTCATGCTCTGAATATGTTGTTCTTTTTTCCCACAATTTTATACTTGAAGCCCCCTAGTGAAAGGGAAAGGCAAAAGACTATTTACTGCAAAAAAACACCCGTCACATCAATTTTAAAGCTTTATCTTCTAACATGTGTTCAAGACCTATACTGGCATGGATTCGGCTATCAATTTAGGCACATGTATTTACATTGGTCATACGCTTTGTGCTTTTGTGCGGGCCTGAATGGCGGCAATTAGATGATATGCATCTCAAAAGGCCATAAACAACAGCATTTCTGTTCTCACCAAGAGCCCTTTGCTCTGGGTAAGTGTGGGACTAATTTAAATTGGCTAGAATATTAGGTGCTTGTTGCTGTCTTGTAATTAATGATTAAAAGGTTTAAATTAGAGAAGCAATGATTTGTCCATTAATTAATTTAGTCAAATTGTCAAATATTTGCTTTTTCCAACTTCCTTCAACGTAAGAATTTCCTCCACTTTATTGTCAATTCTCTGAGTAAAAAAGTGTGTTTGGTGTGTTTAAAAAAAAAAAAAGGAGCCTTTATTTTAAAGCTTATACTGGACTCACCAGAGGGCTTATCAGTGGTGGAGGGGCTGTGTGTGCCAGTGGGCATCGTTGGAAGAACAGGCGGAGATTTTTGGTCGCTCTGGATCTCGTTGCTGATTGGGTTGTTCATTCGTGGAAGGACAGGTAGCTGGTAAGGCTTGTTGAGAGGTGGCGATGGTGGGGGTGGCTGAGGCCGTGGCTGAGGGATGTTACGAGGAGGAGGGCGACTTTGGCACTGTTCCTCCAGCAAGGCGATAAGAGTTGACTGATTTGTGGCCAAAGAAGCCAAGTGCTGGTACTTGTACTCAAGATCTTTGTATCGACTGGTGAGCTGCTGCATCTCAGACGTTTGGTTCAAGATCTTGTTCTCCAATTGAGCCAGTTCTAGGGCATTATCTCTTTTCCTGATGATCTCATGGAGCAGCTGCATGTACAGCTGGGTGACTCTGGAGTTCATGTTTCGGCTCTCCTTCCTTAGAAGTTTGACCTCATTGACAATACCTCCATCCACTTCTACCAGCTGCTGTAGAGTCTCAATCTGCCTTTTCTGTTTCTGTAGCTCCACATTTAGCAACTCTAACTCTTGTTTGTTTACCCGATTCTCCAGCATCGCCTCAGGCTCCTTGGAGTTGACACAGATGGCTCCGGTCACTTTTTGTTGAGGCACAATGAAGGTGTAGGAACACTTGTCCTGCTGTTGGTCTGCTGGAGCACGTTTGCTCCTTCCAGCGTAGAAAAACTCTTTCTCTAGAGCATCCTCACTAGTCTCAAATTCGTGGGTCCTGTCCCTGCCATGGCTACTTCCCGACAGACTTCCCTGAGTCTGTTGGACCCCACAGGCTAGTCCATAAACAAGAAGGAGCCCCAGAAAGACCACTGAAGGGGGCTCCATGTGTCTGTGTCCGATGCAGCAATGCCTGAGATTGGGGAACAAAATGTAGAGCATGATTTCATTGTATTAAAAAGCCTCTCATAATTGACTCACGTCTGTTGTTTGTAAGCAGTAGCAGACGACTGTATGCACATATTGATGAAGAATTTTTTTTTTTCTAGCAAATGAAATCTGAAAGGTGTCAGGTTTGGGCTGTGGGCTTATTTTGACAGCACATCAATCTCTTTCACAGCTATATTAACTGAGACAGGAACAAAAGCCGCCCATCAGGATTCATTGGTCCAGTCCTCCATTACCTACAAGGCGAAAAGAGGCTCAGAAGTCCTGTGCACACACTCACTGACGCAGGGCTGGAGGCCCTTACAGCTAATAAAAATATGACCCCAGTGGCTACTCTGACTTTCCCCGGCAGAAAATGAATTATATTTTTTGTAATATATAAACCAATAATCTGATGGTGTGTACACTCCTCATATCAATACTGACATGAGCATGATTTTGATGTGTAAATTGCCAAATACATCCGTTCTGGATCCTGAATTGCTGAAAAGTTGAATCTCCTAAACTGGCCACAGTAACATGCTGTTTTGAATTTACAAATCACCTCAACTGCTCCGAAGGAAAATAATTTTCTAATGATGTGCTGATCGCCGTAGTCAGTTGTATTGCTGTTGGTGAAGTGTGTTTAACTTAGTTTGCTGTGCTGGCTCAGGCTCTGTTTGGGCACTTGCCACTGCTTGTCCTTAACACACAGAAACATTCAAATCTGCTCCCTACTGCAGCCAGGGACTCATTCGCTTCTGGAAAATATGAGACACTACTAACAGGTGATGCTATTCGAGGAACTGTATGGAATATGGATCGTATTGTAAAAGTTCTGTACATAGTCCTTACCAGAAGAGGGAAATAAGTAGTGTTCGGACCAGAGATAGACTGATTATTGGCCTGGCCAATTATCAGGTCAATATTCAATATTTTTTGGTTAATCGTGTCATGGTGGGTTTTTGTTTCTGTGTTTTCCACTACAATGAATTAAAATATTATTATTGTGAAAAGTAAGAAAACTAAAACTGAAGTTATAGTAAAGAAAAAAAGTACAATATTTTCCTCCAAAATTTAATTGAATGGAAGTATAGTAGAGCAGAAAATTAGAATACTCAAGAAAAGTATTACAAGATTAAAGAAAGTTGCCCTAAGTTACTCAAAGGTTAACATTAAGATTTTCAGTTTTTACAGCAAATTTATAGTGCTTTGAAATATCAGTTCGGTGAAAGAATGATAATATGTGTATTGAAAAGTGAACATTTCTGTTTTGTCAGCCTAAAAACTAGCATGCTGAGCATGCATGCATGTAAGTAATTCGAGGTGTCATATAACATTTGTTTCAGTATTCTTTTGTACTTTAGTCTAATTCATATCCCTGCTTTAAAGATTACAGTCAGGAATTTGTGGCGCATTTAAAAGTTAATGAGAGTGATCCTCTTAACTGTTAGCAGGAGAATTTAAAATGTAGACCTTTTATTTAAGAACAAAACAGGCACTTTCTGTCAAAGATGCCATGTTATTAGGGGATGCCACTGAGTGCTGAAAAGAATGTAACTCCTGTGTAAGGCTACCAAGGCCTTGAACTCCTGGGGCACCCTAATTGAAAGCTGCTGCATATTGGATTACAGAGAGGTCCTGTGTAACACCTCCCCGGTGTCAGAAGGGTCCTGTCCAATCGGAAAGCATTATAGAGAGGCCTATAGAGTTGCTGGATTTTGAAGCACCCTGTCTGGATTGTCAATCTTACAATATATTCCCTAACGTATTTTGTGATTGCTTATCGCTGTCTGAAAGATAATCTACCACATGATAGCCAGCGCACATTTGGGGAAAGATCAGAATTGTTTTTGTCTCGTTAATCTGGGCGTGCTGCCAGCACATTAGGTTGGAGACGTGGAGAAGAGAAATGCAGTTCTCTCTAAGAGCATGACCCTCAACACATTCAACCTTCTTGGCTTTATCTGTCTAGAATAGAATGTGTAAACACTTCTTTTTACTGGGGAAAAAAAAAAAAAGAAGGGCCTTCGCACACCAGCTCTTATGTAACCTGTCAGTCTTTTTCATATTTTATTTTACCTGAGATGTACAGCTGAACATAACATCTGATGCTCCCATACATTTTGTTAAAACAGCACCTGAGTACACAGCAGAAAGATGATAAAGATTTAAAAAAAAAAACTCCATTTCAACTTTACCGTGAAATAGCCGTTTGTCAGACCTGTAGGCCTTTCATACTAATGCTGCTAACAAAGCTAGCCTCTATGACCTCGCCTCACTGTGCTGATTACAGATACAGAGATATTAGAGTCTAAATATTTTTCACACAATGCAAATAATTTCGTCCTAAAAGTTATCTCTAAAATGATCTTAGAGTCTCACAGATCATCGTCTTAAGCAATCACTGATAACAGGCTACATATAAGCCTGCACTAATTTAATAGAGTACCACAGTGCCTGTCCTTTGTAATGTGCTGATGATTGTGGTCTTGTGGACTTGGTCATTGGCTCCTGTGGTTTCCTGGAACATGAGCTCAGAAATGCCACGTGTTTTGCCCCCGCTATGGAGGAGACCCATGTTGGATGTCGTTTGCCCAGAATCTCCTGCTGTAGGCTTCACTACACTTAAAAGAAGAGAGGAAAGTGTTTGCAGTTTGCTATGAAATGCATGTTTCCGTGTGGCATATGCGTGTCTGTGAAACGACACTGGTGGGGTTCAGACTCCCAGGGACTGGTGAGAGTCCCATCTGCGCCGATGGAGACAGCCTGTTATTAACCCATCCACCGTCTGCCAGAAGGAACAACAGAATGCCTCCTCCTCCTTCCCCTTCTTCGCTCTTACTAGCCCCCACAGCTCATTATTGTCCTTACATCAGTTCACTTTAACAAGCTGCCATTGACTGGCACATAGCTGCAATGATTAACTGGTATTGGGAAGCATTGTATACTGTGCTCAGAGCCTAAAAGATTGATGTGGCACAAATAACAACTCTCACTGTAATTTGATTGGCAACTCCTGTTGGGTAATTTCTTCAAGACTGCTTCACACCAAAATGTTTTGGTTTTACTGTCCTCAGGTGGTAAGTCTGTGTTTACACGACTCCTCCTCCTGGATTTTACTCAGTGTTTAATCAAGTGTGATCAGCGGGTGCAGCGGCTCCAGACTCTTTTGGTCATGCTCAGCACATATTAATTAGAAGGTGGGCAGCCTTGCTCAGACTCATATCCCTCACCCCAGCCCCTCTCATTTCAGCATGAGCATGGCATTCTTCACATTCTTTGTCACCTCATTAGAGCAAGCTGCCATACACACATGGAGAGTCGACAGCGGTGGCAGACGTAGAGGGCCTGACCCTCTAGACGCAGGACCACTACTCCCCTTATCCCTGTGGAACCTTTACAAGACATACTCAATTTAGTGACCCAATTCTTTCCCAGTGTCCCACTTTGATACTTCATAATAACATAATCATCTCCATCTTAATCATCCACAATAGCAGATCACAACATGACTGCACAGCACCTAATTTGTCAGTGGCTGAAAAGAAGTCTTTTCCTGGCAGCCCCTGGATGACACCCGATATGTGTTGGATCAGAGTCAGATTCAGTTTGCTCAAGGTAATCTGCACTATTACATTGCCTAGAGGAGAGGGTGACCTCATTCTTTCCTCAAGCATGTAATCCTTGTAAGTGTGTAACATTCGGAACATGATTAACCTCAACTATCTGCTCAATTTGGAAAGTACAGCACAGTAATTGTTTAGACTCTCCAAGGAGCAGGGGTGTTCTTGTTAGGTTCTCTGCCTCATGCTGGCCTGTGCGTTCTTCCGTACCTCTCTTGTGATCTGAGTACAGACTAGGAGGCAGGGGGTCTTAGGGATTGTTTCGATAAGTTCTAGCACAGTACCTCAAAGCCCCCTTATCCAAACACTGCCCTAGCAACAGAAACAAAGACAGGATTCCAGCTGCCTGCTTCCCTGTACTGCGCGCCCGGGAGGAACATCCTGAAGCTGCTGACTGTGTGACATCAGTAGCAAAGAAGCCCTTATCCGGCTCACCAGCATCTCTCTGCACCAAACCAACCCCCCTCAGCCCAGTCTGTCAGTCATCTGTCCAGTTAGACATTGCAAAGTAGAATTAGACACCGAACAGTTAGCCAAGTGCTACATAAGAGCTACTGAATTTAAGATCAAAAGACATTTTGCAAAAATTAGCTGCTTGAGAGTAAAATATAAAAATGTACAGATATTACAAGCTCACACTTTATGTAGGAAATATTTCTCATCTGCTTGATTCTAAGCTCAATAACAAGGTATGGTTTGAATTATGTAATATCCACAAGTGCATAAACCAATTAATAAGTCAACGGTTACTCAGTACTTACAAGATGAGTGTAAAGAATTGATGAGGCTTCCTCAGTTGCCTTGCCCCTCTGGCACAGCTGATTCCAGTTTCTCCTGGTATAAAGTCATTCCAAGTGTGAAAGCTCACGCTCTCTGCCTGTCCACTAACTTTTTGTCGCCTCAGTCCATTCACCAGCAGCTGAGATGTGCTGGTGTTTCAAAGCCTATTATTGAAACACTGTCATTAGCCCAACCGAAGCTCAACTCTCCAGAATCTCTTCAGCGAACCTTGACTTGATTGTTCCAGAATCCGCTGGGAAAACTTTCATATACCAAGCGGATGGTGGAAACTGCTTCCTGATGAATGAGAGTCGAGGTCAGGTTTGAGTACTGCCTGTGGCCCTTTAGGAGAAGACTGTCACTTTCCTGTGGGCTGAATCCATCACTTCTGCCTCACAGCTCTGAGAGGCTGTCTCTCTCAGCTGCACCTCTCTCTCTGTCTCTCCCTCTCCCCCCCCCTTCTTGGTGCCTTTAAATGATGAAAAATCCTCTAGCGGTGTTTCAGTAGGCAGACAAATTAAGCTCCCCCTCTCTCTTTTAAAAATGAACACATACTTGTTTAAAGCAACAGTCTTCTTCCTCCACCCCTCCTCCTCATGGCACAAAGGAGATCCACAAGCATGCATGACATGCACTCACACACCCTACTCAAATTTCCAACCCCCTGCCCCCTGGCCACAGATTCACCACCACCACTATTTCTGGCCTGGACTGCATGGTTCTTCAATCGTTGAGCAGTACTGATAATACACTGACCAGATCCTAATTGGTCGTGAATGATCACTTGCCCCGAGAGAGACGGAAAGAGGTTGAGAGATAGGAAGCAGATCCAGGTGTTTGACTTAGACCAGGTATAGGTGAGTGCCTACTGACCCCTCTTTATGGCCTGGAGGTGAGCTGTCTGAAACAAAGCAGCACATTTGAACTACGTCTCACTGTGGGGATCATTACATCATTACTTGAAAAGCAAAGCTGTGTTGATGGATGAGAGAATATGAAACATGTCCTCCTGTCACAGTGGGCTGCAGGGTGTGCCAGTAATTATTGTAAACAACATAATTTTTTCAAACAAGCACTTGGTTTAGAGTACTGTTGCCTTGGCTGCTGGCTGTTGTTTTTGTGTTGTATCCCTGCTTTCAATTAGATACATTTTTTGTCCAATGTTGTCATTGAATTTCCTGTTTTTACTAAGATTATTCAATACTTACTCGTCAGTGCTGGAGGAAGTATTCAGGTTATTAACTTGAGCAAAACCTCACTGCAAAACACTGTTACAAGTAAAACTCTTGCATTCAAAACTAGTCTAAAAAAAATATACAACTAAAAATAATCATGGAAATACACCAAGAGTAATTTAATTAAAAGTGTGTAATGCAAAAAAAATGGCCTCTGTAACTGCATCATAATTACTGTTATTATTAGATTATTGTACATGCATTATTGTGAAAACTATCATATTATAAGTAACTTTATCATTATTTCTTTATAATTCATTATTATTACAAATGTCGTATCATTTATTGATTGAGTGGTTAATCATGAAACATATGGTGTAAACTAAAAAGTGCCATGTTGCCCGCTGAACTGTAGTTAAGTAGAAGTCTAACTGACTAAAGTTACATTCCAGAATTATTAGTTCTCTAAAAGTTTTCTATTTAGTGCCCAACATTACATAGTGTTAGACCAGAGGAATTTACACATCTCTAGCTGCTATTAAAATTATTTCTTGATGTGGTATTCACAGCACAGGATCTAAACAAAACACGTTTATAGTTTGGTGGAGTATCATGAGAGTTGTCTCAAAGTGTTATTTACATTATAGCCACGTTCATTGACTTCTTTTCTCTCTCTGAGTCTCTCCTGTAGCAACATGGGACCAAATTAAATGCAGCTTTACTTCACAAACATTTATGGATTTCTTTGGGTTTAAATATTGTTAGAAACATTTGGTATAATATAGGGACATAACTCAAGAAAACATATCAATTTTAGACATCATTACGCCAATATGTTACATTTTATATATTCAACTGCATTTCAAATTAATGAAATTAAATTTCAGTAGAAAGCAGAGTGTTCAAATCGTGCAAACATTTACTTGAATGTTTTATTGTAGCTTTGTGTTTAATAAAATGTCTAGGTTTATTTGTTGAGTTTCTTTTACAACCATTAGGCTGTGGGATTCTCACCTCCAGGGTATAAACACAGACAAGGTACAAATGCTGACTTTTATGTTCTGTAAACCTTTAAAAGTGTTGGGATGTGAATTAATGAGGAAGGAAAAAAGCTGTGCGTCTGTCTTGTTTTTGCTGCATCCCTCTGATTTAAGTGTTAAATTCTATTAACATGAGTAGTTGTGACTTTTTACAAGGAAATTCAAAAACTTCAAAAAATGATGGGCAAAGCATTGTGTGAATTTTTATGGCTTAATTTTTGCAGTCAATATGAATGCATGCTTCCAAATAAGTCCTTTTTTCTTTTCTACTATTTTCATCTATGCACTGAAATGTTGATATTTAGCATTTTCCATTGTACTGTTTCAAAATTCCCTCTTATATAAGTTTCTGGATTTAACTATGTATTGGCCCCAGTGCTTTTCCAAAAATCCAGGCTCCTTTACAGGTTGCAGTCATGTGTTTTCTTTATCAAGGAATCCTCTCGTCATTGCACAGACGTACTTCAGCTTTGGGGAATTGGACCCATGCATTATTTAACAAATGTAGAAGGATGGAAAAATGATTTGCTGTAGGTAGCGTTTGATGTCAGAGGCTAAAACATCCTCTGGGCAGTATATGAAGAAAGAAAATACTGCTCACTACAAACAGTTGAGAATATAACTAACTGAGGTGAGAATGGACTTTTCAAAACTGAAATGTCCATAATGAAGAAATTAATCAACACAATAAACACAGTCCTTGTACATATTGCATAAAGAATTTTGCTAGTCTAATGTATGCCCAGATCATGTGTGGTTCAGTATTTAAAAGCAGGTGGCTGGCACTTTCTTCCATTCTTCTTGCAGTGAGTGGAGCCATCTAAATGTTTCCCCTGAAGAACCCTGCAAGAATGTGCGACTGGCTTTTTGAGACAAGGTTCCTGGAATAAGATGCTGGACGAGCAAAAAGTTAACAAACTCATTTCATAACATCTGAGAGTGAGCCAGCTCTAAAGAGCAGTGACATATTTGTGCTGAGTTAAAGCACATTAAAGAGATTTTTGATCAAAGTGGATGTTATTAAATTAGCTCTCGTGCATCACGTTTTAGACTGAAATGCTTTGTTCAGTTCTTAACACCCCTCATCTCCTTTCTTGTCCTTTAAATGACAGCTGCAACTGAGTTTGTGGCTAACTGGTGAGCGGCGCACTTACTCAGTGGCCCGGCAAGCTGAGCTGCTACTCACAATATTGAGTGTCCCCAGTGACAGTGGGTGTCATCCAAAACCACAGTGTTGGTACAGTGATTAGTTCTCTTTCCATCTCTAATCATAAGGAGGTGGAGGAAAGACATATCATAAAAATGTTGTGGGGAAAATGTTATTCCCATATTGAAATAGTAACCAATCTACACGTTTTAAAGCTGCTAGCACCACACAGAATACCATGGAAAGTGGCTTTGCATCAGCAATGTTTAACAGATGGACTTCTGTGTTCATCTGGAAACAGCAGGAGGAAAGTTTGCGTTATGATTCTAATTTGTAACCAGTTATATTTCAAATGTAGAGTTTTAGATGGGATCGGTATTACACGATTAATAGTGCATAATACCTAGTAAATGTCTATTTGAATAAAAGTATATATTTACAAAATAATAGTCACATACATATTTCTGGTTTGCCCTATGTAACTATGTAAAAGCTCACACAGATCTGAAAAAGAGAAGAGGGACATGCAATAAATAATATAAAATGTGATCTTTCTTAACGCTGTTTCTCGATGACAACTGTGGTTGAAAAAGAACTGAGGAGCCCTCTTCGAGTAGAACGATCGCTTGGTAGGAAACAGGTCTAATAGCTTGTGAGAAAAATAGGAGCGCTTGAGAAGGATGGATTTACAGCATAGGCTTTTTTCCATGAGCTGATGGACCTCTTACAGAGGTAAAGGGGAAAGCATGACTTCATAGTTTTATCACTTTCAGGACAACTTGACATTCTATTTGAAGTCTTCTGAGCAAAATAAAAAGTCTGTAGATAAATTCATGCAGTTTGATTATTTAAAATTGAGTAAACAGGACAGTAACAGAAACCAAATATGGACTCAGTTGTTGGCTCTTTTTGACTGTTTCAGGAGGACATAGCAGAAAATCTGACTCGGTCAAATGAGTATGGAGATTCCTCACCAGCTCAGCACTGCAGTTGTAACA
>KV751383.1:1356002-1388813 GCA_001698575.1 Mola mola | reverse complement strand
AGCTGGCACACTTTCCACAATTCATCCCAGCAGGAAGCAAATGCAGTTTGGATTTTCCATTTGCTGTCCCTGCAGTGACTTTAGTGTAAGACAACAGCTTATGAATCATTTGTTATTGTATCTTCTGTGAAAACAGTAGTCAATCAGTTGCCGGAAGGCTTTGGTTGTCTCAATGTCAAAAACAGGCAGGAGTCATTGTGCTTTGAAGGGAAACCTACTTGCTCCATTTGCATCTGTGTTTTGATTACTTCTCCATGTGTGAAGAGGAAGACCTTGAATGAACACGGGAAGCATTCCACGCAGAGCAAGACCTCATAACAACACCAGTGCCATCTATTACGACTTTACTGGCAGGAGCAGGGTCATCTAAAAGCTTAAGGCTGAACGAAAACTCAGGTTTTAAATGATCCGGAGCAAGGCCAACTTGCTACAGTGAACGCTACCTGAAAACCCGAATGGTTACCTGGGGGATTTCTGCCTTTCTGAGCAGCGCTCCGGCAATGCTCCCTTATGTGCTTGCCAAGACAAAAGCCCACTTTAGAGAGAGGTGGAAAAAGAGTAGCCTAGGATGGGGGCCAAGCGGGTAGTTGTGGTGAGCTAAAATTGCAGTCTAAAGCATATCTCCAAATCGCAGAGCCCAGAGGATGGAGGAGGAATCCTCCTAGTGTTATTGTTTCCCATGTTCTTCCACCACATGTAATATTTTCCAGATTAAGGCTGCTCCTTGCGCCTATACTCCAAAGACAAAACACAGTTTTACAGGAAAAAATCAGAGGAACCACAGAAGGGGAATCGCTTTTTTCCACTGTACATGAGATAATGTCTTGCCAATCGTTTCTGAGTTCAGCTGACAAAGTAGAGTTTCATTTCCATTTTTCACAGGAAAGTTACTCCAAGAACCCATGCTATATTAAGTCATATTTAATAGTTCCTATCAAAATCATCCTATTCTTAATTGGATTCAGCAGCTTACAGTAATGTAATGTGACTCCAGGTTTTAGAGTTGATAATGAGTACATGCATTCAGACCCCTCACAACTTGTCTTAAACCAGAAGCCTTATGGAGAAAATCTGGCTACACGAAGTTTAGTGCTATAACCTAAACATGGTTTACGTGGAGCGGTGAGGCATTTCCTGGACCACATCAGAAAACAAGACGAGCTTAATAACCGCTCACTTCTCAACACATGTATACACTTAGCATCGTCTCAGCCACTTCCAGAGGCCAGCGCTGAGCTCATGATTTGGTATGTTTGGCGTGAGTCTTTGCAGGCTCTTTGTACTGCACAGACAGACGAACTAGCGCTGCACTCCTGCTTTGGACACCCTTAAGCTGTATGTGTTTAGTTTGGAAATTCACCTTGGAAACATTTCTGACCATGTAAGCCAAGTCTTTTGCCTCTTCCACACTATCGTGTGGAGCAATGAAAGAGATGATTTGTAATTGATTATGAAGACTATTTGAATGAAGACCAAGCAAATGTATCCTGTCCACCCCCCCCCACTGCCCTGTGGACAAACTGGGGTCAGGTTCAAAATGCTGCCCTGTGCCCCTGGTTCTCTGCAGATGAATGTGTACAGTACACGATTTAGACGGTCAAGTGTTTAATTTCCTCCAGTAGATATAATTATTGTCCTCTGACAGATCATTTTAAATGTCACATGTCAGAGCTGATTACCCAACGTCAGGACATAAACTTTCTGGAGTAACTCAAAAGTTATGTATGTATGGCAGCAGCTGTGAAATCTATCAAACAGCTATCAAATTTCATAAAAAAAACCTGACAGACAATTTTGCTTTGGAACAACAAGGTGTCATAAGTAGAACTTCATAATTTTACCCGTTCCTGCAGATAAAATGTGGCAGATTCATTTTCCATGAGCACTGTTCTTGTAACCCCACCTGGTGCTATTTTCCATGGTCTTAAGGTAACAGTTTGTAGTTTACTCAAAAACTTTAATATTCATTGTAGGTACAGCACTTAAACCTAAGTGTTCATTTACGCCACCGTTTGCAGAATATGCTTGATTACAAAAACAAAAAAAAGAAAGCAGTATATTTCTTACTTAGAAAGTAATTAATCTGTTACAGTAAAGGCTAGAAAAGAAGCACTGAGCACAGAAAAAAACCTATAGCTCAGTTACACTGCTGGGTTTAGGATCCAGCATCAGGATCCAGATAAGAGCAATATACACAACATTTTTCATGAAAATCTGTCCAGTAGGTTTCCAAAGTTAAAGTATTTCCATGTTGGAAATTTGATCCACATCCAGATCATCACCAAAAGTTAATCACTTTGTCCTTGTATCACAAAATGTTACACACCGAATTCATTCAAATTGGCCACAACTTTTTGACTTATGGGGATGATGGATGGAGGTAGTATCAGAAAGTGTAATTTGTATTAAAGATTATGTTAAATGCAGCGCATTAAGCTTGTATTGTGTTACCTCTCTATATAAATACCTTGAACTGAAAGAGAGAAACCACAGTTACCTAACGTTTGTCAGTCAGAGCTTCCATATACTTTGAGCCAATATTTAGTTTTGACAGTTTTGCCAGTATTTAGTCAGCTATTTCCACTGGCCAGGCTAAATGTTGCCATTAAAAAGTCCCAGACAGACATTATTACACTTGTATGTCTGTACAGTCAGCATTCAAAGATGATGCAAACTCTGTTACAGCATAGAGTGTTATGCCATCTTCCTTATTCACATCAGTCCATCAGTGTCTTTAGGTTTAAGGCCGGTTTTGCTGTGCAGACATTATCTGTGCTTATACTGTATTTCTATACTTATTACACAGTTAATTTTTGCACATTGCCATTTCACCTTAGGCTGAGTTCACCATGTATCTATAGGTAATTGACAGCTTAATGCTAGATTAAGTCCTTTGAGCCCTTTAAGTGACGAAACCAGGCACACAAGGTGAGCACAATATGACCCAGTGTTACAACTCTTACAAGGCTCTCCCAACCACCCCATGCACCATCACATCTCAACATTTGTTTCATCTAACCTATGCAAGCATCCGCCATGCCTAATGTACTGTACATACAATAATGCATTACTCATCTGTTATCATTGCAATTCATTTTAGGCACAAAATATAATTAGAAACCCATAGTGAGTCAAGTGAACATAGCAGAGACCATCTCTCTCACACATAATGCAGGGATACATGTGTGTTTATGTACACGCAGACACACAAACAGGAGTTTTGCCGAATGAAATAAGTAAAAATGACCACAATAAAAGCGGACACCAATGTCCAAAAGCAAAACACAATACAACACTGGCAAGCGAAACATAGCTTACTTTTCATAAAAAAAAGTTCTTGAGCTAATTAATTATTTCCTTACCACCTCAGATAAAGTCAAGATATTGTGGAAGATGGTGGTAATTTAGCTGAAGTCCTTGCTGTTTAACTTGAATTCAGCTCTTTGTCTACTTCTGCTAAATAGGTTTCATATATCCCAACGTAAATGTTAACTTTGAAATATCCAGTCAATTCTGGGACTTTTGTTAATTAGTCTCTCTCTGTCTTTCCGATTTTTTTTTTTTCCATTTTCTGGGCTCTTTTTTTCACATTTCTTTCAAAATATGTTTGCAAATGCTTTTTTTAAGTAAACGTCTGTTCAAGCCACAACTCAGTATACCAGCTTAAGAGCAGCAACCCACGGACACATGGTCCTTTTGTCAAACACAATAGCTTTTCAAGATACTAACCAATCCCCAAACCCTTGCTTACAACTGAATACCACAGAAAGTTAAGCATATTGTTCTCCCTGTGAATTATATCTACCCTTTGCCCCGCAGGCATGTTGTTGGGCACCAGGTCTTAAACTCCAATAAGCTCATGCATTAGAATTGTGGTGCAGGCAAGACAAGACAGACAGTCAGGACCACATTTATAGTTTTTGCAGTGTGTGCAGTTGACGTAGACAGCTGCTTTAAGTAGCTGTTTAACCGCTTCAGGGTGTTACGTCTAAGGATCTCTCCTCAGACTTTGGTAGTAGTTGTTCAGATCAGGGAATTTCAACCTTGCAGTTTTTCTCTAATTTTCCTATTAACTTTTTCTTTGTAATATTTTTGTTGGATTACCGGCTTTGTACTCCCTGGTCTAAATTTGGTCAGTAAATTTGCAAATGTATGTAGACTTCTTCTTTCCCACAACAAAGAAAAAGAAATGCAGTGTTTGAACTGGTCAAGGACCTACGTTTTGACTGTTTGTTGAAAAATGCTGGTCTGAGAAATGTTTGTATGCCATCGACCAAACACAGTCAGCTTTTATGTGTTTAGTCCTTAAACTACCAGGGTTTTAGTCTTACTTTGGTTATTTTTCTGACAGATGTATACAAACAGGCTTAGTCCAGTGTTTCCATTCCTACTATTCTATTGACACATACAGCAAATAGCTGGCAGCAGCTAAACTTTTAGCTACCAGGGCTGTAAAGTTAGTACATATAATTGGACAAGAGTTTAAGATGTAAGAGTGTATACCTCAATAGTACAGATTTTTACTACAGCCAATTCTCGCTTTCCTTCCAGCCAACACAGGGGGTCCCAGACTGCAGGTTTGAACTGCAGTCCTGAACAATGAAGCGGGAGAGCGGATGGAAAAGACATCTCCACTGAGACAGACTTTATTGCTTTCCAGGGCCGCTGTCCTCTATGAGGTCATTTTGGAGGAATTTAAGTAAAAATCAGGTCAGAGTACTTGACCTGTTTGTTTTAAATCTTACACCTAAACCTTTCCATTTCATTAAACATATAGAAAGGCAGCTTGAATTTCTTCACGCTCAGACTTACTGGAGCTTGTTAAGGAACAGGACTTGTGCAAGCACCCGCTCTGTCTGCTGGAGACTGCAGCAGACCTAGCTTTGAGAAACCCAAGATTGCAAAAGTGAAAAGCAGTCTGGGCATAATTTATAATTTCATGACCTAATTAGGTCATGAAATTGTACGTGAGAGTACAGCAAGCCTTGGCTAACACACTTTTGTATCAGGTTTTACTTAAACATGTCTGCCAGTTTTCATGTTGCTTTGCAATCATATAACGCCATTCAGTTTATAGATGTGTGATGTTTCTCTGGGACCTTAAAACCAGTGTGCACTTGAGTTCACAGCATTAGTTGATGGGTAAAAAAATGATTGGGCAATGGTTTTCAAGACTGAGTAACTCTTTTACAAGCCAAAATGCCCAAAATCTTCTGTACCTAGCTTTTCAAAGTTTTGTTTTTTGTCTTTTTAATCTGAATATATCTGTAGGTTATTGATTGTTTGTTTGACATTCACTTTTATGACATTTTAGAGACTAAACAAAATATGAGAAAATGCGTACAGTCGAGGCCATTTGCAAGCTATCAGAAAAAACTGGATATTTTTTTTTTTTCATTGGGATGCATTTTCAACAATTGTTTTCAACAATACCAAAAATGCGAATGTCTTCGGATTTTCATCAAGGAAATCAACATTTTTTTTTTTTTTGCCATCTGTGAGTGAAACATATTGTAGTAGTGCAGTTGGAGTGCTGGAGTAGATTAGTACAGGACAATAAAATATCCAAGGGTTCATTACATGCGGGATGAACTATTCTTTCTTTTCTTTTTCTGTTTTTTAAAAAATACTATGCTTAAAGGCAGTGTCGTCACACTTCACTACTTATCGCAACAAATGTATCATATTTCGTCATTGTAATCTGTGTGTTTGGTTCTTCTAATATTCGACAAAACATCATGTATTGCTTTTCCTTTTTAGCTTATTCTGAGTTTTTCTTCTACATAAAATTACACGTAAATTTTGGGGGCCAGTTTTTCATCCCCAGAATCAAACACAGAGGATGTCATAGTCTTTTCTAGACAGAAAATCAAAATCTCATCCCATTATTCAAGCTATACTGTTCAACACTGCGCACATCTTATTGACTTTCTCAAGTTGGGAGACCTGGAACAACATGAAAAAAAACTTATGGTTTTCAGTTTCCTGTGTCTGCAGAGCAGCTGGACTAAAGCATTGTGATTTTAACCTTGCTGGTTTATGGTTCCCTTAGCCTTTCAATGTGTTATTGTCAGTGACTGACTGTGAGCCCTGAAACGATAGTACAGTGCAGCCTAATTGTCATAATTGCTGTTTTGGTGGAATGTTGCTGAGCGAAATATTAAAGTTCAGATTTTATCAGTAGACATGAATGGACTGGTAGATCAGACACTGCTCATACCAGATGTTCTACTAATTCATTCAAGCACTTGATCCTCAGCTGCTGCTTTGGCGGCTGCATGATGAGCAAGCGTGCAAAGTCTTGATATGTGAAAGAGGATAATTCATGATATGCAGCTGATGTGTCCACACGTACACACTGTGCGCAGAGAGCTTCTTCCCACCAAAAGATATTCTTGTGCTCACAACTGGTGGGTCTTTAACCCCTTTACGCTGATCGTCACAAATTCGCATCATACCACTTGCATTAAGACTGCAGCCAAAATAGACTCAGCTTGAAAACTTGAGCTTGAGCGAAAACACAAATAATTATTTTTTTTTAAATAATTGTAAATAAATTCAGGCGTCAAGGGGTTAAGGAACCAAAGTCTAACATCATAATGATGATTTGATAATGATGAGAGCTCCTTTTATCATTATTTTGAAGTCTTTCATCTCTGTGGTAACAAAGTCAGCCACTATGCGTTACAACAAACAAAGCAGTTATAGTTGGCCATAGTATTTTATACAGTATAACTGCTATTATGTCTCACAGTGAAGTCACGGGTATTTGTTGCCTCGTTGTAAAATGTTGAGAGGACAAGCTAAATATAAGTGTGTATTGGATTTCAAGCAGCATGAGATGGTCAGCGCTGAGAGATGAGTCAGATAGCATGTTGCAGCCTTGGGCTAAGAGCGATGGTTGTCATCTCCTCAGGGCCCAGCCCATTTCCTGGGGTCACAGCATTGGAGGTCAGGTCTCTGTAGAAGTCAGCCACCAGAACTCCCAGTTCCAGGAGGAACAAGTTTGATCCAACGCATCATGGACATGCACAAATAGAGCAAAAAACAGTTCAGTGTTGGACGGCAGATATCTTAAAAATTGGGTTCGGCCAAGGCCAACAGTGCTTGTAGTGTGTGATGCAGTCTGTTGTGAAATCAGCAGTCTCCTGCTAAAAACTACAGTAGATGGACTGTGTCTTAAAAGTGGCGCCGTTATTGGAGACCTTTTCACTTTTTACTCTAAATGCCCATTCTTCACTTGTGATGTAATTCGCCTGTATCATTTGTTGACGCCCTGTGTAATGTCTGACCTCCCATCAGAAGCAGGAAATAGCTCCTCCAGTAGTGCCCTTGAATGCTTGTGAGATCACTTTTTCTAAGCCTCGTTTTCCACTCACTGCTGCATTTTTATCACTTCTTACTTTTGTAAAGGAGAAATATCTCCAAATTACGATAACTGACTTTTCCTCAAATGATTACACAATAGGTAATTCATGAGCACAGATTCTCCATAGCTGCAGTGCGGCTGGATAAAGACAGATGCAGAGCTTCAGTTGTTTTTCCCTTTAACTCTGAGCTGCAAAGTTATTTATGACTATGATATTTCCATCCCATCCCATTCCAGGCGTGTGGATGAAGTATCAGGAGTGTTGTGCTCTACTAGTTACGACTTGCTGGTATTGATTTATTGAAGGTATTTGTGTATCGAAGCTTATCTTGCAGTTGAGAAACAGTAGTCTCGCAAAACGTCTGCAGATTGGAGAACAGCTGTCGAAAGCCCTCAAACTGAACAACTTTAATAAGTCATTTTACAACTGTGTGATTATAGACGTGGCCTAGCAGAGGCATCTGGCTGAACACAGGGAAGATGAGCATGGTTTCTATTTGTAAGTTTCGAGTGTTGTTTACATCTTTTTTCCCTGTTATGCATACATGGTCTATGTTCAGTGTTTCGATGGCAGCATGCAGCTGAACATGAGAATCTGAAATATTTGTTTGTTTCTCTCTTACAGGTTGTGATCCTTAGTTTGCAGCCAAGATTGGAGGATTAATTTTTTTTACTTTTAAAAAGAACTGCAATTATTAGTTGATGGTTGATTAATCAATGTTTGATCGAAAGACAAATTGATTATGACTATTTTGAATAATCGATAATCGTTTCAAGTATTTTTCAAGCAATATGAGGATTTTTGGGTTTTGGAATCTTGGATGGACAGTGATGACATTTTTTTCATACTTCTTTTTTTTTTTACAATAGACTAATGAATGATCAATTAATTGAAGGCTAACCTAGATAAAATACAACTGGATACAGGTTCTATGCAGGTAACTTAACTATATCTGTGATATTCATGTTAACATTCATCAATTTACAATCCGTGTTGAATCAATCAAAACTGAAACGCAGTGTTGCATCTGCCACCGTGTACTGGCGTATTTGTTACAACATGAAGGCATTCATAACAACACATGCACTGCTTTCATAAAAGAACCAAGAACTGCAATAAATGTCTAAAATTATAGGTATCATTGAAGCAATTTGATATCACTGAGCCATTTATTCGGTTTAAGGTCTAAAGTTTCAAAGATGAAATATCAGTTTGTGCTCATTTCAGATTTGAAAATTGTGAAAATGTTGTAATTGCCCCTTGTGCATTCTCCATTTCTCTTACTCCGTAGATAATAGTGCCAATTAAACTAAAAAAAAAAAAAAAAAAATCCTATATGGAAGCACCAGTTTACCTGTTGCAGGTCATTTGTTGCAGTGTAGCTTTTCCAAAGTGGTATTTTTGTAAGATAGCCTAAGGTGCTCTGGCTTTAGCGTGAGAAAGTACTTTACCACCGGTCTTACACAGCATGGGTTTGGTCTGTGACTAATCACTGGAGCAGGATTGACAATTACCTGTCCAACAAGGGCAGTAAATCGCAGCAGAGTGATTAGTGAACAACTGTGGCTTGAGAAAATGGAGGTTTAGGCCCCACTAATGGAGCAAGCATGAAATAACCTGAGGGGGCAGCAAATGTGTTTCCACTGTTAAATGATAATCATGGCGGAGGAGAGAGTAACCAATCTAGTAGGAGTCAAATAACCAGGGACAGGATTATAGACAGGCTGCACAGTAACGGTAACAGTTCTTCATTACATTTTAACTAACCTTCTTTTTACTTGTATTCAAGCACATTTTAGTCTAGTTTATCTAAGCCTGGAACATCATTCTGCTTGGAAAAAAAATGCGAGTGTGAGGAATCAGTAGATCTGGCATATATAGCTATATTGTATTGAATGGGCTGATGCCAATGATGATATAACCATAGAGCAAAACCCCAAACAGTAGCTTTGAGACGTTGCGTGGAATTCAACCAACTGTGTGGGCTTTCTTTCTTTCTTTCTTTCTTTATTTTCCAGTGGTAGAGGTCTTTTTACATCTTCCAACCAGAATTTGATACGCGTCTCTTTTTCCACCATCTGCAGTCCAGGGGAGTTTTTTGGTAGGAAGTGGGGCTTGGCTGGCCAAACGGGAAGCAGGATGGATGGAACTAGTGCGGCAAGCCTTGTGGTGATGAAGTCAGCGTCTGGCCCACATTAAATGTCAACCGCATGCGCATGCACTCATACAACAGCTACAATCTAAGCCAACATATTTAGAGCACATGAGGACTTGATCGAAGTCATCAGCAAACTGTCTTGAAAGCAAACATTTGAAAGAAGCTGTGCCGTGTGTGGCTGGCAGAAGTTGTTTGTCCCAGCAGCAGTGATAAATGATGATACCACTGGCTGCATGTTCTACAGACAACCATTTGAAGTCTTACACAGGGCTGTAAAAGTAAACACTGGTCCAAAACTCCTGATGTTCTTGGCAAACTCTTCCCTTATGTGTACAGGAAACAGAGTGATGTCAAGGAGCGTACCACACAGTATGCTTGTTTTTTATTGGTCCACTGAGAGGGATGATGGCACTGAGTGCAGTGCTTCATTCAAACATTATTTCATGTTTTTAATTCATCTCCATGAGCACATGCAGACATTTCTGCCCTAGATATCAGCCTTTAGCCACTGTAAAGCCTCTCTGCTGCTGTAAAAGTTACTGCTTTTAATTAAGATTTCAAAGGACATTTCACTCTACAATCAAAAAGACAGTTTTCTTTGTAGTGCTGTTTATTGGTATAGATTATTTTGGTATGAGTTGCTCAGTTTTGGATATATCAGCTGTAGACATGTCTGCCTTCTCCGAAGTATAATGGAACTAGATGGTTGTTTGTTTATCCACAGTAAGTACCTTCTCATTACAGTGTGAGGAAAGACATATACTTTTGATAGAACACTTAGCTAGAAAATGAACATGCATCTTGAGTAACCTCAGAGATTGTTAAAGCACAAACTACCCCAAATTATCATTTAGGCACCGGAAAGCCTTTCTGCTGCTGGAAAACTTACTGCTTTAATAAAGAGTTCAAGGGACATTTCACTCTACAATCAAAAAGACATTTTTCTTCATAGTGCTGTTTATTGGTATAGATTATTTTGGGATGAGTCTGCCTTCTCTACATGGTTGTTTGTTTATCCACAGTAAGTACCTTCTCATTACGGTGTGAGGAAAGATATGTACTTTTGATAGAACACTTGAATAGAAAAGGATAGAAAATGAACATGCATCTTGAGTAACCTCCGACATTGCTAAAACATAAACTACCCCAAATTACAATTTGTCCGCATTATTCCACACTTACGTTTCCGCAGTGGCCTGCCTGCACATTATATATGTATATTACTCTGCTGCTATGGTGACCAAGTAAATATTACCATAGCATCCGTTAGACCTGTATGGACAAATTTCCAGCAGGGCCTATCGTAATTCTCTGTGTAAGAGTACACTTAATGCTGATTGTCACATTCTTTGGAAGTACGATATGAAGCACGAAACTTAATATGTCATCTGGAAAATACATTTCACTTTTATAAATTTGTCTTCATACCATGTTGACAAAGAGTGTGTGGAATCCTATTAATGGTTTAAAAACATGTTTCCAAAATCTTTGTGTTGAGTCGCTACACATTTTGATTTCATTTGTCTTTGGGACATTAGGTGATGCACATCCTGTGAATTAATGCTCACTGAAACATCAAAACTCTGACTTTGATAGGGACACATTTTTAACACTTCAACATCGGGTTCTTCAAATCCTCTTCTACACTTTCAAAGATAGTTCTTTGTCACAACATCACAGTATTACTCAATCTCTCCACACATATTCACACACAGAAGAGTTATGATGCTGGGTCATTACTCATGTTCATTTTATGGTTTTGGCATTTAAAAGCCGTTTTGTTGGTGTTCTTCAGTGACACTGAACGGTTACAAATTATTATTATTATTGTCATGTTAGTGTAGTGATTTTAAATGTACGTACATATCTATATGCAATTTATCTGCTTCTTTGAAGCACAAGGTTTTATAATCAGCGCTTATAAAAAAAAAGTACCACAAAGACACAGAAAAAAACCCTCAAATAAATCATGTTGCCAATTACAAACTGACTTGTGTCAGTTCTTGTTAGAGACGAAAAAATATTTAAACTTGCATTTAGTTTTTGCCATTATTAGGCAGCAGAGATAGTTGTACAACTATTACATTGACATATTTCTTTATTATTACCTAGAACCTGACTAACTAACAGTTGTTTGTTTACACATACAAGTACATTAGTGTTCACATAGTGTCAGGTTTATGATGACATAGCATATATACAGTAATTCCATGATTTGATTTACTTTTTCTTTTTTTTACCACTTTGATTGCTTTTAAGTTGTCCTGAGGGAAATTTTTGAGCCTCATTATTAGGGAGTGTTGTCATTGTTGATGCTTGGAGCAGGACGTTTACGGAATTGTTATTTTTACAGCCGTAGTGTTTCTGGCAATTGATTTACTATACACAAACACAACTTCACTGAATTATCGGGAACTGGATCAGACTTCATGGAGAAAATGTTCTTGTTCTCTGTTTTTGCTTGAACCTTTTATGATTTACAACTCAGTGATTTCTGGAATTAATTGCCAATGATCCACAGTGTAGACTGTCACATGCTCAGGAGCTGGTCAGCAATGTCAGATGGAAACACAGCATCTGATATGAATCAAAGCCAACACCTGGGAATCCAGTTCCAGGGTGGTTTACAGTTTTCTGACGGTCAGACAGCTGGACTTACAGCTGTTTCTACACAGCTCAGTTGTTCAGTAACAACAGTCAAGCTAACTAACTCATCAAACTGGCTTCTTCACAATATGGATAATTTTATCTCCTTCATCACAACTTGATTTATATTTGTTTGTAGTGTCTTTCTTGGTTCTTGGTTTGCATGTAGCGAATATAAAGTGCGAGTCGACGGACTTAAAAAGTTGCCAGCTCAGGCCCAGCCCTTAAAGATATTGAGTGCAGTATTGGTATATTTAGGATACACTGGTGTTTCTGTGCAGAGTTTGCATGATCTCCCTGTGTCTGTGTGGGTTCTGTCCGGGTACTCCGGCTTCCTCCCACAGTCCAAAAACATGCAAACTGGGGCTTAGGTTAATTGGTCACTCTAACTTGAGCGTAGGTGTGAATGTGAGTGTGGATGATTGTTTGTCTCTATATGTCAGCCCTGTGATGTACTGGCGACTTGTCCAAGGTGTCCCCCGCCTTCACCCGAAGATGCTGAGATAGGCTCCAGCCCCCTCTGCTTATCCTAACAGGATCCTAACAGGATAAGCGGTAGAAAATGGATGGATGGACGGATGAAGTTTTTGAGAAGACTTAAAGTGGAAGGATGCATTTCTTTGCTCACCAAATTTGGTAATGATGGATGCGCTCTGACCCCCTTTGCTTCTACCTACTTAAATGTAGCAGTGCTGTGCTCATTAGTGCATCTCTCCTCACATCCTGATTGTGTAAAGCAGTAGGAGAGAATTTATTAGCAGCCATCACTCAGCCTTAAGCATTTCTTATCACTAATACTCTGTGTTTTATGGAAAATGGGGCTTCCAGTCTGCTTGGCAGGATATAAAATGTGCTACAGAGAATTTATGAAACCTTAATGAATAACTGGCTTCCAGGATCGTGTGCAGTCCTGCTCTTTATTTATGTTATTATTATTATTATTATTATTATTATTATTCGCAACCATTGTGGGTTGTGCTGTTCACATATATTTCTTAAAGTCCTAATGGCTCCATTCCCCCAGTTAGCGCCCTGGTTCAGGGATCTTAAAAAGTATAGCTCAGATTGTTTTGATTACCTTGACATGTACCATTGTCAAAATATTTGGATTTAATATTTTATTTAGAAGTTATCAGTTATCAGCAAATGGCTGTTCTTTACTTCCATGAAAAACACAGAATACATATTGACTTTAGGCATTTGGACAGTTAAAATTGATTTGATCTGCTTGTTACCAATCTATATTAGGAATATTTTTGTGGTTAATTATAATAACATGTTTATGGTATTTTTGTATGATGCATATTTTATTTTGGAAAGCAAATGAAAAGCAAGTTAGCTGATTCTTAGAACGCCTTGGGCAAGAATGTTTTATGTCTGTGGGGCTAATACCTGTTGCCATTGACTTACAAACAGCCAGGATAAGCTAATGATCGCATCAGAAAAACAACAGAAATCAAAACAATTTGAGATAGCTGAACACACACTAAACACACTGAGGCATCAATAGATACACTTCCTCACTGAAGCTCATTTCTTCATGAGCTTTTACTCATTCATGAGATTGAGCAATAAAACACAGTTCTGATTTCCCTGTTACAGATGGCAAAATGTATACGCTCTTCATTCTTGTGTCAACGCGTCAAAAATATGAAAATCACATTTAAAAGTGTTTACATATAATATGTGGTTAGTTTTCTCAGCTAGCCATTGATAAAAACCTGTTGCCAACAGCCAACATGTTCATCCCTTGATACCTGCGACACACATCATGATTGAAATAATCCGTCAACATTGGGTCTGAGGATTTCTACAATCAACCAATGACAGTCCAGACCCAGACCCAGTCCTGGGTCTTCCATTTTAAAAACCTAAACAACCAATCCAGGAGTGGGGTTTAACGTTGTAGTGACAAAACTTACCATTCTGATGAATCAAATTGTAGGCAAACGTTGTACAAATAGCTCGTCCTCTTCTTCCTCTTCAAGGTCTTTGGTATTGTGCAGTGTATAGTAGATTAGTTTAAAAGTCAGAAATTGACAGAGCAGTAAGAGCTCAGCTTTGCTCCACCTGCAGGTGATGGTGGGCAGAACGGTGAGTAGAGGTTTAGCCCATTAACAGCAGCACATTCATAGAGCCTCACAACCTAGATGATTACAAGATATAGAATTACATCCAAAAGATCACACTTGTCCTAGCTGTTTCATCCCTGGTGCGGACCCCCCTTCACTGAAGGCACTCTCAGTGTTGGATCACAACAGTTGGAGAGCAAAAAAAAAATC
This sequence comes from Mola mola, assembly GCA_001698575.1. Taxonomy (NCBI): domain Eukaryota; kingdom Metazoa; phylum Chordata; class Actinopteri; order Tetraodontiformes; family Molidae; genus Mola; species Mola mola. The sequence continues at coordinate 1,374,357 of KV751383.1, read as the reverse complement.
CTACTCCAACTGCTGAGCAGTTGTGGTGTTGTACCTAGATTTAATGTGAACAAAAATAGGAATTTAACAAAAACAAAAAATTAAGATTATAGATTAATAAAATTAATAAGATTAATAAGATTTCCTGGCCAATGTCCTGCTTGCTTGGTTTTGGTGGGAGTGGACAATATGGCCTTAAAATAATATCACCAACAGCGATAAAAGCAGGTGAGAGGTGGTCCTGGCATTCATGTGGCTATTACTTTGACATGTATGACCCAACGTATTATTATTGCTAACCCCCCCCAAAGCCATTTTTGACATTGTGGAAGCAGGATACTGTGCACCACAAATGACATTCAGGAATGGCTGAGAAATGTGAAAAAGAATCAGATAAAGTGAATAAGAGTTCTTAAAATAGGTTCTGTTGCCTCCTTTTTGTTTTTGTTGTTTTTTGTTGTTGTTGTTTTTAGTCTTCTCCTACATAAACTTGGTTTGTTGTAGATCTGAATGCTTATAACCAAACCACTTCCATACTACTGACGCTGGTCTTTATGGTGAAATCCTTATCAGTAGAGTCAGTATAGAATTTTTTTTTTTTTCACTACCCATTCCATTATTGCTTTGTGTAACAGTTTAATGTCAAGCCGAAATACTGTCATTATCACATTTTTTAAAACATGTTTACAACTAATTAAAACAGAATATTTTATAAAAAAATTATATTGTTGTATAAAATAATAGGGAGCTTCCATAAAATTGTGATACATCTTTACCTCGACAAAGATGCTTTTAAAACAGCAAGGAAACAGAAGTCAAAGCTTTCAGTCAGTATGAGGGAGACTTGTAACTTGTAACAACTTGTAAGGGAAAGTTATATTGGTATGACGTTTTTGTGTTTTAACTGGAAATTATCTATTCATTATTCCAGACCATTTCTTTCCTTTGGAAACATTCAGTTTCCAAAGATTCACGTCCATTCGCTGCGATTATCTATTGCAGTACGCATGTTGAAGGATTACTGTAGTAACGTTTTCATTACTTAGCTCAGTGGCCATGTAAACCAGTGGTCATGGTGTTTTACTGTTTGGACCTCTGACTTATTCTTAACAGGATTTACCAGAAACCATTTCTTAAATACTGGCCAATCAATATTCAATTTTTATCCGACTATAAATAACCACGTCTTGTCGCTCAGCTCATTGGAATTATTTTGAATTGAGCTTATGTCAGGGTCGGCTAGTGTAAAATGTCTGTCTGTCCGTTAGGGTCATTCGGTGTTTCCTGTTTTACTTTGAAGTTATGTTTGTGTCTTACTCCCCATGTCCTGTCAAGTGTTGTCCCTCAGGTGTGTTTGATTATTCCCTCTCCCTAATGTGTCTCACCTGTGTCCAATTGTCTACCTCTCCCTCGTGTATTTAACCCCCGTGTTCCCTTTCACCTGTGCCAGATTGTCTTACCTTCCCCGTGAGCAGTCCAGCGTTTATTCTTTGTGAGTTCCTCGTGTCTTGATCTTGTTTTGTTTCCAGATTATCGAGTTTGCCTTATCCTTGATCTGTACCGTCGCATCATTTAAATTCCGGGCTTTGACTATTGTAAATAAAACGACTACCGATTTAGAAAGCTCGCTGTTGTCTTTGCACCTTTGGATCCCCCAGACCTGGTACCTGATAGCTTATACCAGAGAGTGTAATGGGATATGAGTCATGAGCTAAACAGTCAACTGGACTGAAGTGGCAGAGGATCTTTGTGTACAGAATAGGTTTATATTTAAACAAAACTAATTAAAGAGTGTATACGCAAAGGACTAATATTTAATTACTGTCACTGCACACAATGATGGATACTTGCTTCACTTTCCAAACAAAAAAGGCACTTTGGGAGAGCAAAAAACTACTTTAAACAAAGATTGTTTTCTATATTGTCTTACGAAGACCACTGATTGACAGGGCACAAGTCAAAGAGAGACCACTACCATCCACAACCACTCTGTAATTAGCATAGATGCTGTGCAGTTTATCTGGCCTTAAACAGGATGTATAGCAAGAAATTATCTCAAAACCAGACTTTCTTTTATGTAAGTCGTTCATGTTGTGGTCAATAGCATTTGCAGCTGACAAATAATACTGGTGTAAAATTAAGCAGCATATAACCAAGACTGAGATAATGGAAAATACAGACAACAAAAAAAATGTTTTTTAAATTTTCCACAAGTATCTGATGGCCTTTTACAGCAACTTGGAACTTTTTAACTTGCAAGTGTCAAGCAACAATAATGCATTTTGTGGTTTTCAGATGATTTCCTTTCTCAAATGAACAGTAATGTATGACTAGTGAACAAGTGACATCACCGATTAGCACCATACATGCTTAGGACGATGTGCCCTTTGTTGCAGATGCCACACTACAGAAATAGCAAGTGCAGTCCATACCTATGTCCAGTGTTTAAAGGAACAGTTTACCCAACAGAGCGAATATCAGTCAATATGTACTTACCTCTATGCAACTGCAAATCAGTTGATGTTTATTTGTACACAAAACATACCTGGATCTTCAGTATAACAACGTTTCTGCATTCTTTCAAACAACTGAGGAAGCTTGGGAATTGTTTTAACCCCCGTCCTCCAAATAACACTCCTATAAACAAACAAAAATAGCTCTATATAGCTGGTTAAAGCTAATGCAAGCCTCTGAAATCCCCAAGGTCCCAAAGTGACTTGAGAAGAGATGTATGCTATTAGCAAGCTGCTACAGTGAAGAATGCCCAACTTTAGCTGTTCAGGACAATGCTGCAATGCTATATTGGTGAGAAGCTGCAGGAATTATTTGTAAAACTAACTGGCTTTTTAAAAGTGTGGGGGCGGGTAGATATTGACTGAATTTCTGTATGTGTGAACTGCTGCTTTAATAACTGCCTGATTGCTGTTAACACCAGCTGTTCGAGGATATCAACTTAAAACATTCGAGTACATTCAGAACAGCACCATTAAAACTTCTGTCATACAAAAATGTTAGGAAAGAGTACAAAAATATATGGATGTCAATAGTTATGTGGCTGTAAGCCACACTTAGGTTACAATGCTTATAGATCTTTATTCAATCGAACCTTCTGGGACTGGCTCGTGGAATCAGTGATGTCTTCAAATGACGTCAATAAATTAAAATAATAGGGGAAAATATTGTACAATTTCATAACTGTTGAAAGACTGCAAACACATTAAAATAAACCTGTCCCATTAATGTGACATTAATATTTAAAATTAACATACAAAATGATAACAATAACATCAAAACATTGTGGGGGTTCCTGATGGACACTAAATGACTTCAGTGCTTCATTACATGTTTTTACATTCTCCGTTTTCAGATAATGATTTGACCAACAACTCATTGTGATTTAATGAACAAAATGTTTTGTTCATCAAGCATGTCAGTTCAGATGTTCTGCTCTATAATGAATTAAGCAGAACCTAGTGAACAAAAAAAATGTCTTCTCTCTTATGAGGTTTTACACTGTGACATGTTTGTCATAGTTGGGTTTACAGCACCCAATTTTATAAGATCCACTGACTAACAATGTCGACCTTAACTTGTGTATTACAAGGTCATTGCATGACCTCGTGCGTCCAAGGCATAGGTATTGTGGTAATCCACTTCGAGACACAGTCAACTGTATAGCAGCACAGAAGCTCAGTAGGGGTATATAGAGATGGAAATGTAGATGATGAAGATGCTCTGGTAAGTAATGCGGCCCTGCGGTGAGATGGTGGTAGCCTGCACTTTCAGCCGCACGAGTCCTGGTCTGTCCAGAGCCTGCAAGGTGAAGATGATCCCCCTGCCTGCCTCGTCTTTGATGCCAAACACCTGGCTCATCGCACCTGTCTCTGACCCTTGCTCGAGCATGGTAAAAGATGTGCGCTCTTGCAGGACGCCCGACTCTGAGAATGCAGACAGTCGTACCACGTTGTGATTGGCTGGAATGCCTGAGGGGAGGGTCAACAGCTTGTACTGCAGGAGCAGGGAAGAACCTCCTGTGGCACAGTCCCGAAAGCAGGGCCGGTAGCAGGTCCTTTAGGGATCAAGAGGAAATAGGAAGTGGTCACTGAAACATAAAAATAGCTGCATGCATATCTAAGGTATAATGTTGATAGAATAATTTTACCCCGGGCTTCTTCCACTCTTATAGGAAGCAGGGCAGGGCGTATCCAGGCACTGATACCCCCCTCTGGTATTAAAACACATCTGATTGCGTCCACACTGCACACCCTGTTCTACACATTCATCAATGTCTACAGGTAGAGAACAGGGACGGAAGTTAAGCTGTACCATTAAAGGGACAATGAGGATTTGGCGGTTAAAGTGGGTTGAAAGTTGTACCTTTACAGCTCCTGTCATTGGGTAACAGCTTGTAACCAGGCGGACACAAGCACTGGAAGCTACCAATGGTGTTCCTGCAGTCGTGTTGGCATGGCTTCCTGAGGAGACACTCATCTACATCTGTGTGGAGAAGAAGATAAGGAGCCAACTGTAACTAATAGCTAATTTATAGTTGTACATCAGCTCTGCACAGAGTCTACTGCATAGCCTACACATGTGACCTACGACATTTTGGAAGTGTCTATGTGGATCTGTAATTACACCACCAAAACAGTAGTTGAAGATTGGACTTCTATGCCGCTGCAGTGAGTCACTTCCTTCTTCATGTACTTGCTCTTGTCCTAGCAAATAAGGATGACTGAAACACATCTTGTTGGACTCAATGAATGCTGAACAACAGTTGATTATATTGAAGTAGACTTGTCTACACTGATGTTTGTGGAAATGTTTGCTGATAGGAAGACTCTGCTGGGGATGATACCAACCAAGAGTACCAATCGCACTTGAGTATAAATCCGGCTTCAGTGTATTTGGTTTATTTGTGAACTCACCAACACACTTGCCATCTCTGTTGGTGTACCCTAGAGGACAGCTCTGTCTGGTAATGCGAGATGCCCCATGGGACCGGGATAGGATCGGCCAGCCAAGAGACACCAGCTGTGGGCGAAGTCTCGCTCTGATTCTGGTGCCATTGGTAAAGGTCTGCCCTCTCTCCAGCCCTGCGCAGGACCGACCATCTCCGAGCAGCACAGTACCAGGTGGGCAGAGGCACCTAAAGCTGCCAGGAACATTACGGCACTGGTAGGCACAAGGGTTTGGTGTCTGCAGACACTCATCAACATCTGAAAGGCAGAACAAGGATCACTCATTTGAGAGTGTTATTCATGGGATTGATGGGGGGGGGGGGAAATGAGTCATGGTAAACATAAACACGATGCAATCAGTTACAACCTGTGTTTACCAACAATAGTTTTAGAAGTGTTTCTAAACCATTCTAGGATACCCTTTTCATATCCAATCATGATACCAATGAATGTTTTTACCTGTGGAATGTTGCAATTTGGAGCATTCCACAACTTTCCAGTGTTTTGCTGTCAGATCTTGTTTGAAATGTGGTAATGCCATCAAATTCACAATAAGTACAAATTTAAAAAAATAAATTAAGTTGATGAGGACAAAGATCAAAAATCTATTGAGTATATGTCAAGACGGGGTTAGCAAAATTTCCACAGTCTTATTTTACACAGCATTCCCACATTTCTGGAAACAGTGTTGTAGAACAGACACAGTAAATATCCTACCCCGACATGGGAGACCTACACCCTGAGATCTATAACCTCTGGGACACAAACAACCGTAGCCTCCAACCGTGTTCTGACAGATCTGAGTGTAGCGGCACATGTGACTTCCATCCTGGCACTCGTCAATATCTGAAAAATATGCAGGCAACAAAAATTTATCAGCCAGTCTGACACAACACATAACTTTTATCTGGGTAGAAAATTCCTCCCTTCCCATTTAGTATAAAACTTAACAAAAAATACAACAAACTAGACCATGTTTGTGAGGACCAGTTACCTCCAGCCAATGGTGCTGTTATTGTCAAGGTCTGTCTTTTAGGGTCAGTTAGTGTTTTCTTTGTAATTCTCCTTGTGTTCGATCTTTATTGCGTGTTCCGATTACTGAGTTTGCCTAATCCTTGTCTGTACCTTTGCATAGTTTTGAATTCCCTGTTTGACCTTGTTATTAAATCGACTACTGATTTAGAAAGCCCCCCCGTGTGACTCTGTACAATTGGATCCTTGGTTTCCCGAACCTGATGGTTGTGGATTATAATACAGCAAAATGAAGATTACAGTACTATAAACTTGTTGTCTCCTGTTATAAAAGGGATCTTTGTTCCAAAAGATCAAGTTTCAAAGCCCTTAAGCATATTAATCATGACAAGATTGCCCTGTATCTGGTAAGTACTGTTTTGGTATTGGATTCAAGCTATGCAAAGTAGAAGGAATATTGTCATCTGTTCACCTCAGTCTGGTTATAGATGATCTTTTGTGAAGAAGAATTGTGAAGTGCACGTCTGTGAATAGTAATAGATGTCTGTGAATAATAATGTCCCATTTTTCACGCTGTGATGAAGAGTATTATGTACGAATTCATGTTGATATGTTGAGTTGGGATTACTAATGACGCTGCAGTTGCAAACACTGCATTATGGCTAGAGCTAGCAGCCTGGCTACTGTACAAAACAAAAGCTTAAGCACAAAAGCAAGAATTCCAGTTGGACCTATAAACTCTGATCTCAGTTCTGTGATAAAAACTGAGTACACACCTGGTTGCACTAAATAATAGGCAGGTCTTATAGACCTTCGTCATGGCAGCCATTTTGGCATGGAATTGCAGGTAAACACAGGTATGAGTCATAAAAACAATTAAGCTTCTGTTGGATTTAGTATAGAAAAATTATCCACTGAGCCAACATGCACAAAAACAGCACATTAACACTGTTTGACCTGAATGGAAAAGACGCTTCATTAGTATCATTGCTAACATCTGTGTTTACCTCATTTTTCTTGCCAAAATGGCTGCTGTGAAAAGGTCTCTAACTCAATTATCTAACAGTCCCAGCAGTAAGTGGAAAATATGTATTCTTTCTATCTTGTTTTAAATCAGTTTCTATTACTCTCCTTTTATAGAGTTGTAAAATTTGTTCCATGGATACCTGTTTCAGGTTCTGCAGTAGCTGACATGCTTTTTTGTGCCATAGATCAAACATCCTTTCTCTGAAAATGCAGCATGTTGGCAGCATGAATAGTGTAAGCAAGGCATACAGCGAACCAGTATGGATGGTGTCTGTTTTCTTTAGCAAGTACACTGATCAATGTATATTTACATTATAACTACAAATTAAATGAGAAAATTTGTCAGTTTCCTCTTTAAATTGCAACTACATATAAGCCTTCCAGCGCTTTAATGAGGCGCTGCTATATATATATGAATGTATGTGTGGCTAAATGCTACAATTAGAACCTCCTAAATAAAAAAAATAAAAAAAGGCATTGAAGTATGGTAGCCACTAACCCACACAGGCTCCATTCTCTGCTTTGGTCATGCCTTCCAAGCAGCTATCGAAACACTGGTATCCTCCCTCTGTGTTACGGCACTCCTTGTTAGCCGGGCATATATTTCTCATGCACTCATTGATGTCTGAAAATTTCAATTCAAAAATGCAACGGTGTTTATGGATTTTTAGTTATTCCCAGCTGTAAATTTCCATGACTTTATGTTGTGGGAGCTGATGGGAGGTGACTGACCAATGCAGCGATGTCCTGACAGCTTGTATCCCGGGTGGCAGATACAGCGGAATGAGCCCAGAGTATTGAGGCACTGGTGCTGGCATGGGGAGACAGCAGACTCTAGACATTCATCCACATCTGAAACATACAGTTGATGCATCAAGCTAATAACATACTATGGACAGCACACATGGGTATGGTAATCAATTCGATGTACCTTGATAAGACATTGAATAGACATTTCTATAGCCAATATCTCCTAAAACAGCACTGCAGGTAAGAGGAAAAATATGCATTTTTGATTTTGGGGTGAACTGTTCCTTTAATCTGGATCAAAAGTGACTTGCCTTCACAGCTGGTCCCTGTGATGCTGGCCTTAAATCCTGCTCCACATTTGGCCTGGCAGCGATATGCACCCACGGTGTTGACACACTGCTGGTTGTAGTGGCACATGTCCGAGCCTTGGGAACACTCATCAATATCTGCATGGTATTAAGTGAAAGACTGATGCAGGGCTTAAACTGGTGATTTTACTTTCTTTAACTGAGAACATTGTTGAACATCTGGTAATTAAGCACAAAACCTCCTGCAGGCATGTTGTCTCATCTCACCTTGGCATGTGTTGCTCTCTGTCGACACCATGAAGCCAGAGGGACAGGCACAGGAAAAGCCTCCCATGATGTTGTTACATGAATGAGAGCAGGGGGACTGGAGGACACACTCATCCTCATCTGTTTTATAACATATTTAATCACAATAACAAAACTGGTGCAGTAACAAATGTTCAAAGACAAATTGGGCCTAAAAAATTGAAAGCAGCATACCTGTGCAGTAGGAGGTTTTGTCAAGTATGAAACCTTTAGGGCATGTGTCTTCATATCCATCTGCCAACAGAAATGTTTTAATGTAACTGTCACATCCACTCACATAGTTCATGTAATGCAATGAAGTTTCCAATTATGTTTTTTTGATTTTTTTTTTTTTTTTTAGACCTGGCATGAGAAGACTGGCAGTAATGTGGAAGTCCAAAGAGAGACTAAAGATGTTGTAGGCGCTGTTTATCCCAGACACCCTCAGCAGCTGGAGCAGAGGGCCCTGGCGCTCCTCCTGGCCCTCATAAATAATGGTATGATTGCAGCGCAGCACCATTGGGGTTCCTCCTCTCCAGTGGGTCTGCGATGACCACGAGTACAACTGCCCTTGGCCTGTCTGCACGTATGACTCTTCAAACCCCTACAGCACATAAAAGAAGGTCAGAGAAGGTCAAAAATTGATCTGGTGAGACCTGTTTCAGATCAGATTTACTGACAGAAGTGAACACACCTGGAGGCTGACATGAGATGATGATAAAGATGGAGGTACAAATCCATTAATTACAATGTCAAGCAGTAAAACTCCCTCAGAGTCCAGACCTCCAGCCACGTGATTCAGACGAAGAATCTCTCCTGTTCAGACATCATTTACATAACAGTGAAATCACAAACGAATTTAAAGTACAGAGGCAGAGTTCTAAGACTTCATGTGCGAGCCAATGAATGTGACTGGTAGTGAGTGGTACCCCCTGGTGGTTATTTTATAAACTACAAAAAAAAAATCATAATCATTGGTCATATACATACACTTTGACTTGTTTATATTATTTAGCTGTCTTTAGCACAAGGGAAGTAAGCTGTAGCAATGACACTCTCATTTATAACACATGTTAAAAAAAAAAAAGTCTATAAAAGTAGGTATAGAAATAAGGCAGCATAAAAAAAAACAACCTCATTCACATTGTCTGATTCCATCAGGATTTAAAGGGATCAGCTGGCTTAATTTTAGGTTTTGCAGATTTTTCCACTTGTGTAGAGAATGATAGATTATAGCCAGTTCGTTGATCTCAGTACTGACATGGGGATATTTGAGAACTAAATATTCTTGGATCTGTTGCAATGTGAATTTGAGATATGCTTTGTAGATCAACCGCATGCTTCTCCCAATGACTGCCACGCAGCTGTCTCATATAGTCAACACTAATGTGCTCAAAAGCCATCTACAATTATAAATCTGGGGGCAGATAATAGGTGGAATGAATGCAGAAGTCATATCTACAAAGCCTTTATGTGTTTCAGTAAATATTTGCATCATGTAACAGATGAGTTGAGCAACTGGCTCCTAAGCCACCTAGAAAATTATATATAATGATTCAAAGGTTTAAAACATAAATTTGCTGACATTATTGCTAAACAAGTAAAACACTGATCAAACCTCACCAGTGTCAAACTCCAGCTGGGACTCCTGTCTGAACTGGCCCTGAGTAAATGAGTAGCCGTTTCTGGCTGCTCCGCTCTGCAGCACAGTGGTCCAGTAGATTGGAGCAAACACAGACACCAACACGCGCAACAAGGGACCTGGACAGAAACATAACCCACTGACCTACATAAACCACATATGTGCAGTTGATGAGATTAGGACCAAAATGCAAAAATTAGTTTTCTGTATTCACTTCTTAGTGAAAGAAATCAAACGACAGAACACTTAATACTCAAATCTCAATTCACAGCTATCACTTGTTTAGTGATACTGTGTAGCTCTGATACTACAATTACTTACACTCAAGACATGTCATATCGTTGGAATAATTACATTTTTTTCCATAATTGAATTTAACTGGTAAAAATATCTTGTGAGGTAAAATATTCATGGCTTATAGAGTTACAGTCAAATATTGCAATATTTTAAGATGTGGGTTTTTTTAAACTGTATGCCATAATTATCAAAATTTTAAAAATGCTTGAAACAGTATATGTTTATTGAGTCTTGGATATACTATCTGTTCACTTATTTAAGTAACTGATGAAAACCATGGTGCTGTAATTATTTGAGATGCAGCTATAGTCTACATACTGCAACATGAAGATATCAACGAAGGGGAGTTAGTGTGCCCTCACTTACCCATGCTGGGGGGGATGTTATCCAGGCGCACCTGCAGAGTGCTGCTCCCCTCCTCCTCATTGTCTGTGATGTTGACCTCCAAAAAAGAAACTCCAAACTCCTTCTCGTTTACCATGCCTATCAGGCTGCCTCTGGTCCTCCGAGGGGTGTCTCCTGTCATTACCAAATACACAGACCATTACTGCATTTACTTAGACTTTGACTGATTAGTAACTTTGTTTTTCAATCAAATATCCTATCTATCTCTTTGATAATGCTCTAGAAAAACTCATATACAAAAATGCTTATTTGGTGTTTGTACATGTATAATGATTGCTAATTCTTACCAGGACAGAGTCCAACTTGACATTTCTTAGAGTCAATACTGTGACCACTGCATGATCGACCGCCATTGGCTGGTTTGGGGTTGTTGCACAATCTGATTCGTTCTTGGAAGCCTCGTCCACAAGAGCTACTACATGGACCCCATTGCTCCCAGTTAGAATAGCCTCCATTGACTGAGAGAGGAAGTCAAGTTTTGGGTAAGAATATTTACAAAAACAAAAAACAAGAGGCTTATAGGAAAGTTCTTGAAGAGAGGAAAGTAACAACAGAAATCATAAACCTACTTCATAACATGAAACCAAAAACAAACGGAAGCCATACTCAGAGGTAAAATATGTGTTAATCCTGGCATATATGTGTGTGTGTATTTTTCTTAATTAATTTCCCGTTCCATTACATTGTGTGTAATTCTGAGCATAGAACTCACCCTGAACCTTGAGAGTAATGTTCTTCTCCGTTGTTCCCGCCTCACTCTCAGCCACACACTGGTATTCCCCATCATCCTCAGCCTGTAGATCAAACAGGTCAGGGAGGTCTGGCTGAATTGATACTCTGAAGGATAATTTTTTCTCTCTCTAGGGCAAAACTTCGCCTTCGATCACATAAAGTTTGGTGTTAAAATATAGCTGACATCAAGTATTTTCTGCTTGACAGTCGAAATTTTATTCCACTGTTAAAATAGATATTATTGGGCCAGAAAAATGGAATTTGAATTGGAGTGTTCTGTGGGAAGGACAGTCCTCAGTCTGTGAGAAAGTCTCAACTACAGGCTGTGCAATTACCGCAGCAGTTAGAGATCTAACGAGGTTAGAAGCTAAGGGAAGTGGGACAGAGTCTGGGAACATCCAGCTCTCTGTTCATCTTGTCCCTCTATTGCTAATTCCATTAGCCTTTCTGATTAAGCTGAATCTGATTTAGTTGGGATGCTGCAGGACAGATGCACACTGTTCATCCACCGACGTGGAACGCAGATGAAGACATGATAGGATGAGTGCTGCTCCATAGTTCTCCAAGAAATTAGACATTTATTAATGAAAAAAAAAAATATATCATTTATCATCATCTACTCAGAGACTCAGGTGAAGTTTCTTATTCCACAAAACATTTGTGGCACTCGACAACAAAACAACCTAATAGCATTCTTCTAAAGCACTAAAGAAGCTGGGGGCTTGTAAAAATCTGTAAAAATGTGTTGGTTTCTTAGGAGAAAGCTGCGATGTTGTAAAGCTCCAGAATTGTTTGTTAGACTAAAGTCAGTCAATAATAGGTGAACTGTCTGTTTAATCATTCAAACTTGAGAGAATTAAGGAGCAAGACAGCTGCCCTAAAATGTCAGAAATAAAGAAAAATATTTATTTACAGTGATGCTGTAAATGACCAAGGAGCCATTGTGAAGGGTTTGCATTCTGAGGGAGCGGAGCAATGCTTTCCCATCCCGGAACCAGAGGTGGACGGGGCTTGGGTCTCCGTGGATTGGACAGTCAAGCATAGCAGAACCACCCTGGATGATGGTCTGAGACGTGTGGGCTTCACCCTTCAACACCGGAGGTTCTGGATACAGCACATATTTAAAAGATAAGGATATTTGTAGAAAGCTGCATTAGCAGCCCTGATTGAGTCTTGACCAAAAGCTCACCTCTGATACGGACAAATGACAGCGCTTGGATGGAGCCCACGCTGTTTTGTGCTATGCACACGTAGGTCCCAGCATCACTCATAGTCACATTCTCAATGGTCACAGAGCTCCTGCGTGCCTCATCTACTGTGGCACCTGAACATTTTCAATCAAACCATGCATAAATGTGGCTCAGTTTTAACTCCCAATTTTGCATTAGGTTAAACATCGAATGCTATTTCATGTGATCAACAGACACCCACTGTCATGGTAATACTTTAGTGTTGACGTGTAGATGTAGATGTACCTCGGTAAGGACTGTTGTTGACAGTCCAGGAGATGAGCGGAGATGGTGTTCCCTGGGCGTGGCAGGACAGGGTCAGGCTCTGCCCTTTGTTCAGGGTTACGTCACCTGGCAGCTCCTTGAAAGTGGGCCTCATGTTGATGGACAGGTGGATGTCTTGTTTTGTGGAGCCTGCTGCATTGGTAGCCACACATGTGAACACTCCAGCATCCCTGGACTGTTTGATGAAAGCAAACAAAACTGATTCACGTGCTCAGAGGTGTCATTTATACTACATTGAAGAATGTGCGTTGTCCTAAGGCTAACCTCAGCCCTCTCAATAATTAGCTCTCCTGATCGCAGGACGGTGAATTTGCCTGGAAGGCTAGGCACGGCAGCACCGTCCTTCTCCCATGATACTCTGGGCTCTGGTGATCCCTGAGCAGCACAGGGCAGCAGTGCCTGAAATCCTTGAATGACTGATAGCTCTGTCTGTGCAGGAGGAATCATGGGTGGGACTGAAATGCAACAACATATTTTTTACTCAGTATTTAACATAAAGTAAGCCTGCTACTCTTCACATTATTGTACTCTGTATCACCTTGAATTACCAGCCTCATGTCATGGCTGGCTCTACCAGCAAGATTTTTGGCTGTACATGTGTAAAAGCCTGCATCACTGCGCTGGGTAGAAGTTATTGCCAAGGTTCCATTGGCAAAGACTCGTATACGAGCGCTGTCAACCACAGGCCTCCTCTCCTTATGCCAAGAAACTTCAGGCTGCGGCTGTCCATCAGCCACACACTCGAGGCTGACAGGCCTGCCTAGCACTGCAGTGTACTCCACACGATGCACGCTCAGCACGGGTGGAACTGGACAAAATATAAGATGATAAACGTAAGTGTAACCAGTGGAATCCATGAATGTGTTACTGACACCATGACATGATGGCGCGGCTCCACTTGTGAAAAATTCTCCTGTGACCCAAAAAGTATTTTTCCCACCATAGAGTTTTGACAGAAAAATCATTTGAAAACAAAGCTATAGCCTGATTGGATGTTACAGGCAGGACCAGCAGGAAAAACACTTAAAACACATGCAGTAGACCACGTACTCAGCAAGTAAAGTACAGCCAGAAGCTAGAAAACTTTGATATATGTGCCAGGCAAACAATTCTGATTGGACTACTATCTGTAGCTCTGGTTTTTAGTTCTGTTACATATCTATAGTTGAATCTGTCACAAAATTGGACTCATGGATAAACATGTGGAGGAAGAACTGATCATTTTCCTCCCATATGTGAAATCAGAAGTTAACGTTACCTTGGAGAACCAGATTGGTCCTGCCCACAGCTACTCCAGCATCGTTCTTTGCCAGGCACTGGTAGGTCCCGGCATCACCAAGCGTAACACGAGAAAACTTCAGAGCTCCATTTGAGAGCACGGAAAGCCTGTGACCTGTCATCAAAGAATGAAATCGCATCACATGAGCCAGAAAATCAGATCAGAATCAGACAAAGTCCTCTGAATATCCAGTCAGTCCGTTGATAGAGTGGACTGCCTAAAAAAACATTGGAAGTATCAAGAATTTTCTCACAGTCATGGACCTCATCAAATCTACTATACATTAATCTTAGAGAGAAGATTCCAAACAGGTTGTCTCAATTGGACTTTTTCCATGAGCAACCAAATGTCAAGGTCGGCAGCAATATAATCATCTGAGCTTGCTTGTGTCATTACCTGTCGCTACCGGGACTCCCTCTCTTTGCCAGGTGATGGATGGTCTGGGGAAACCTTGAACCTCACAGGGCAGAACAGTCCCATGATGCAGCACCACTTGCACTTCCTCTGCCATTGGCCTGATCTCTGGGGGCTCTTAAGTTCATTAGAGAACAAATCATGTTATGTGTGTATGAGTTCAACCAAATGTTCCCCTCTGGCTTCACAGCTCATCTATGATGGCCCACCTTGCACATTGAGAGAGATGTGTTTGTGAGCCACTCCAGCTGGGTTGCGGGCTGAGCATGTGTACCTGCCAACGTGACTTGGCGTAGCCGCAGTTATCTCCAACATCCCTGCATTGAAATATATTTCTTGTTAGAGATACATACAATTAAATATCATATTTGGATTGTGCCTTCTTGTTCCAGCAGAGCATAATCTACCAGATGCCTTACCGGTGGGAAGAACACGGTAACTTCCTCCCCTGGAGCCCAGTTTGGCTCCACCTTTTGTCCAGGTCACAGTGGGCTGAGGGCGTCCTTGTACATGACAAGGCAACACCACAGGAGACAGTTTTACTGCTGTGACAGTTGTGACATCGTCTTCAATAGATGCTGGGACTGAAAGAGCAGAAGGCAAATCCATTAATTCACTCATCTTCAATAAGTCTCTACTATCTGCTTATTGTACAAAACTCAAAATCAATACCTTGCAAAATGACCTCAATGACCCTGCGCTCCTCCCCAACGTCATTGACAGCAGTGCACTCAAAGTAACCTTCATCCTCATTGGACGGTGACAAAAGAAGCAGGGACCCAGAAGACAGTAGCCTGGAGAGAGAAACACAATTACATAAACGTTTAAAGCAACCATTAGCCCAAAAATAAAAAGCCAATCAGTATCTACTCACTCCCTTGAAAATGAAAAGTCAGACATGTAAACATTCTCCTACACAACTGAAGAAGCTGGGAGACAGTTCCAAAATTTTAAAAAACAACCAAAGTATGGTCCATAAAATGGATCCCAAATTGATTGAAAAAGATGTTTGTTAAACTAAAATATTCACTGCAGCTTCTATACGGAAAGCATTAGTGTGTGCCGCCCCCAAGGAGAACAAGAACTTAGGATCTCTTACATACCTCAGTGTTGACCTTCTACCCTTGTTAATCTCGAGTAGCACGCATAAAAGTGCGTGTTCAAGCATTCATTTAACTTCTCATTCATTTAACTAACCTATCAGTATGGGGGTGAATAGATACAGACTGAATTTTCTTTTTTTTAACTGTATGGCTTAGGTTTTTATGGTTTTGTGATTTGTAGTGTCAACATGTTGTGTATTCAAAGGGGTCCTGCCATAGTTTTGTCTTTACCTGTATGCACCAAGCTGCTGGTTGTTATCCAGTGGAGTGCCATTCCTCCTCCAGGATACTTTTGGTGGGGGTATACCTGTAGTTTCACAGCTCAGAACAGCTCTAATCCCTGTCGTTACTGTCACATTGAATGGACCTGGACTAATGGAAGGACCCACTGACGGGGGACAGAACACAAGATATTTAAGCATGATATAAGCACTATAATCATGACCAGAACTAACACCAGAGTTTGCTAAATTATCCTGCCTGTGGTACATAAAGAATGTCATAACGAAACTTTATTCACCAAACACCCGCAGATCCACTCCCCGGTGATCTGACCCGGCCTGGTTGGACACAGTGCAGTAGTAACGACCAGCATCATTCAGCTGAACCCCATGTACACGCAAGGAGCCCTCTGACACCATAGTGTGCCTGAAGCATGCAGGAAAAAAGATAAATGAATGGATAGAGAGTATGTGTGTGTTCAGTATAACACGTAAAGAACTCAAACAAAACAAGGCCATATGTTTGAACTTACTTATTGTTATCTTGAGTTATGGGGAAACCATCCTTTCTCCATATGACCATAGCTGAAGAGTCTCCTTCAACTTCACAAGGTAAAACTGCATCCTGGCCGACATGTGCGGTAACCACTGAACTGCTTGTCTTTATTATAGGTGGTACTGGAGAAAAAAAAAATTCAACATCATATGTGGAACTCTTTAACAATGTACTTAAATTATAATATTGCTGACAGGCCAACCTACAGAGAATCTCCACTGTGAAAAACAGACTGGTGCTTCCAGCCATGTTGGTGACCACACAACTGTAATGGCCGCTGTCCTCAGGTTTGACTTCCTGTATCTCCAGGTACTGCCCTCCTGCCAGCCGCTGGAGTCGACCGCCCAGCTGATGAAACAGGAGGAGGGCAGGGAAAAAAAGAGTGTGATTATGAGGAGAAGGCTTTTTGCTGGTAACTGTTTATATTCCCTCAGATTGTACCTGCACTTTGGCCTCATCCTTGTACCACTCTATATCAGGAGTCACGTCACTGTCAGCCAGGCACTCCAAGGTGAGATGTCCATTAACTGCCACCCTGAATGTCTTCACATCACTAGAGCCAAGGAGGGTAGGTGGGGCTGAAACACAATTTGTGATAATTAAGTCTAGACCTCACTGATGCTGATTGCAGAAAGTTTGCAGAAGTTTAATGTATAGCCAAAACGCTCCTTTTAAACAAAGAGTAAAGAAGTAAAGACACGTAGAACAAATAACAGAGGGTAAATCAGGACCAGATGACAAAATCATGTGTTGGCACTAAAAAACAAAAATGGTCAGCTTTCCACAAGAAGCACAGGTTTATGGGCTTTATGACACGGCTGTGCTGGGTATGTGCTAATAACACAAAGGGGGCTAACAATAAAGTTTGGTGCTTTACTTGGAATATCTTAGCAATTTAAAGGGAATATTCACCCCCAAAATAAAAAAATATGTGTAGTTATTGATTTAAACTCTTTTGATGGGAGTTTCTGAGTTTTGAAGATAGCATCTATATAGATGTCTGCCTTCTCTCCAATGTAATTAAAACTAGATGGAACTACCCTATTTGGGCTCAATATAATTAATTTAAAACACTGAACAGCAATGTCTCTTTCCAGAAATAATGAACCAGTTACTCAGGACAATTCCACAGACCTCGTTGTGAGCAGTTTCCTGTAGGAACTAGTTTCTTTACATGTCAACACGCACAAAGAGGCCTGCGTCCACTCTAATTACACTGGCGAACATTACAGCTCCACTATAATGTTGGCTGTGCAGTAATATGGTGAAATTCAGTTGAAAAAATTGTTCCTACATGAAACACCTCACAAATGCTATCAAGTTGTAAATCAGCAGCTCCCAACCAAACAATCTAGATGGCTAAATAGCACTACAGGTATTAGGAAAAATATGTATTTTTAATTGTGGTGTAAACTGACCCTTTGACTGACCTAAGTCTCAACAGTCCTTATAACGATATATAAGAACACATTTGTTCTGAACAAATAGTCAAAACAAATGGTGCATACTGGTGTATATTTTTCATATTGGGTGTATAACAGCACATATAAAAAAGCTCTGCATGAAGCTGGAAAACACCTAAACCAGACCAGTCTGTTTCTGCTTTAGTGCAAGCACAGATCTTTAGTACTGAGTGGACACAGGGCTTTATGCATCAAGTCCCAGGTGTGAGAGAGGAAGTAAGAGAGACGAGGAATGAGATACTTCCTCCAAGTTGAGCAGGAACAGCTTGTGTCACCTTGGACTCGGACCCAGTGGTGTTTTCCATCCTCTCCAGCAAGGCTGCTGGCCAAGCAGGTGTACAGGCCTGCATCCTCCGCCTTTAAAGAGACATTACTCGACTTGAGTGGTTCTTGCATGATAATTTTGTATTTATCTAAATTAATATTAACACTTCAGTCTCTCAGCTAT
>KV751383.1:1343722-1355746 GCA_001698575.1 Mola mola | reverse complement strand
CTTCTAAGGGTCGGCCATCTTTGAGCCAGGTGAGGGTTGGTGGTGGTACTCCCACCGCAGAGCACTCCAGCTCCAGTGGACTGTTCACTGCTATGGTCAGCTCATCTGGAGAACTGGAGCTGGTAATCTTCGGCGGCTCTGGAGTAGAGATCAGAATGTTTTGGCTTAGCTGTTCATTGACTTCACTCTCATACTTTAAGGTTGTTGTGGGATTACCAAGCACAGTGAGGTTAAAGCTCTTTGTGCTGCTTCCAGCCTGGTTACTGGCCACACAGCTGTAGAGACCGGCGTCTGAAGGGGCAACATCAGGCAGCTGCAGTCGTGTCTCCTTCCCATCCAGCAGCAGGTTGCGGTGAAGGGACAGCGGCTGGCCGTCCTTTATCCATGTCAGGGTTGGAGGAGGAACGCCCCGTGCTTCACAGGTTAGTGTCACCAAAGACCCCTGGACGACTGTAACTGGCTCCACTGGTTCAACATGATCCACACCTGGGGGCACTGTGGAACATACATAACCAATATGAAAACCTCCCACTCAAAGTAAAACATATTACTCTTGGGGAAATCAGGCGGTAATATGTTACTATGGTACCTTGGACCTGGACTTCATAGGTGAGCTCTGCGAGACCAGCTTGACTGCGTGCCACGCATGTGTAAACTCCAGAGTCAGATAGCTGCACAGGAGAAATCCTTTTTGATAAAGAAAGGAAACATTTAGCATTACCATACATTTTAACATTAAATGTTTTCACAAATGATCACGTTTGTATTCTAACAACAGACCTCAGCAAAGAGTCACCAGATAGGAGGCGTGAACGAGGAGAGAGAAGCAGAGGGCTGCCGTTCTTCAGCCAGCTGATCTGTGGTGGGGGGTTTCCTGCTGCATGACACTCCAGAGTCACGGCACTATGCTGGGTGGCCTGCACCTCTCTGGAGACATTGGTCTCCCCAGAGATCAATGGCGGGACTGTGACAAGTCAAATCAAAACAGAGTCAGTCAGAAATATAACCACTAACTGTCTGAAATGAACTATATGAGCCACAAATGAAATGTTCAAGCTGACCTAAAACAAAGACGGTGAAGATTTTGCTCTCCTGTCCGGCAGGACTCACAGCCAAACACATGTACATCCCTGAATCATCAGGACTCAGCTTCGGCAGTGTTAACGTGCTGCCTTCAGGGGTCAAGCTGCACACAGAACATTCTCACATTAACTCCAAGGGTTGCCTCATCCATTTTCCTGTCTAACCCACCAGTCACCACCAGTTTCTCATCATCACCTTCTGAACCTCATTCCTATCATCACTGTCCCACGATTTTCTCACACCCGCACGGATATTGGCTTTCTCTGGCTGTTGCAGTTGCAATGACTACATACTGAACAGCTGTAAAACAGCTGCTCCTACTGCTCACTCAAAGTAATGAGATTAGGATTGGGACTATAAACGACTCTATTTGTCCACACGTCACTCTGCCATGTACAGTATCTTGGTGAGTCATATTCTATTTTCTGAACCATTAGGGACTGGTGTTGATTGAGTCTTGTGCTACTTACACAACAAATTGATCAGCTTTGAATAAGCACAATATGCTACATGAAACTGATGATTATAATTTTTTTTTATTTTTCTGTGCTAGAGCTTCTTCAGCAAACATGTTTTGTGAATGACTTACGCAATGTGACGGCCGTCCAATCCCTCTAAAGTCACGCCGTCTTTGAGCCAGCTGAGACGCGGTATGGGGATTCCAGTAGATCGGCACTCCAGGGTCAGCTCCTCTCCCATGGGTGCACTCAATTCAGAGGGGTGTTCAGAGTCCAGGATGGTAGGCGAGACTGATTAGGAAAAGGATAACTGCTAAATGCCGTTGAACATCATTCCTTTTATGAATGATGTATATTATTCTCTCGATCAAATCTCTTGTTCCTCTTTACCCTGCACTGTGAGCGTGTAGTCTTTCTGCGTCTGTCCCTCGCTGTTCTTGGCCACACAGGTGTACACCCCAGCATGAGAAAGTGTAAGAGGCCCCAGCTTCAACCTGTTCCCTCGAACCGACCACTGCCACTGCAGGCTGCTCTCTGGACAAGAAACACTTTCACTCACTCTAGCTTTCACACATGGCAAACATTCTGATCCCCCAACACCGCCTTTCTCTTACGAATAGGAGTCCCATCCTTGAGCCAGGTGATGCTCGGCACAGGGACCCCAGAGGCCTCACACAGCAGCTCCACATGGGAGCCAAGGGTGTAGTTTAGAGACTCCCAGCGCAAGCCTTCCAGGACAGGGGGAACTGTAAAGACGCATTTATTAATTTAAAAGAGGTTGAGTACCTCTTTGATTAAGTATTAGTTTAAAAATGTAGCAGGTTTTTTCTTACCATGAACTGTTAGTTTGAATGTCCTGTCCACCTCTCCGGCCACATTGGATACTTTGCAAGTGTAGGCGCCACCATCTGCCAACTAGGAGGTTAAAAAAAAAGGTAATTGCAGCAAGGTCGCATTTGAGGTACAGACTGTTGACAACAGCATTTTAACGCCATTTTAAACAACTAATTGGATTGTTCTCCAAAGCCTTTCAAGGCCAATTTCCTTCAAATTGAAGGACACAACATTTACTGATTTGCTGAAGGCTGTGTTTCAACTTTAACAAGCCAGTCACAAAAAGTGACTCTAAGCAGAGTTTTTTATTACATGGCTATTATGATAAAAACACTGTTTCCATTGTTGTTGATAACTTTCAGAAATTTACTCTTCAAGCACAAAATCTACCTGCATTTGACACATTTAGTACGTTTATATTTTGCATTAACATTAGTTGTTTTGGATTGTTTTTGGATTGGGGGAGGGGGTCAAGGATTTTATAGTCAGTAGGCCATGTGAACTCATTAAATTTGTGACTCCAGACAACAACTCTTGGAATGAATGTGTGAAAATGATAAATGTATACTTTAGACATTAAGTATGTTAGGGTGTAAATACTGGGGGATTTTCCAAAGCCACTTTTGAGCCCTTAAAATGCTTTCTTGTGTTTTGTTTGGAGCATTCGCAGTATATGACATAAAAAGATTTTTTCTCTGACCTGAACCCCGACAATCTCCAGCTGGTGACGATCTATCTTCAGCCCGCTACCGGCAGCCAGTTGCAGCCCATTCTTGTACCACGTGACTTCAGGCTCAGGAACACCATGGGCTTCACATCTCAGAGTGACAGAGGATCCGATTTGCGGGTTGACAAAGTCTGATACTACATCTAGACGGGGCTCCAGAGTGGGTAGGACTGATGGATTTGCACACACATGGAAGGCATGATCTCAGCTTGATTCATTCACAGGTAAAGATTCACTCCTGGTCACAGCTGGCTTTCAGTAGACGGAGTAAACAGATTTTGTGTTTGGCTTGACAATGTTTTGTGATTTGATCATCTGTGCATGTAGCTGAATTGTGTTGACTGGTAGCCATGTGTTTTACTCACCATAAACACTGAGGAGAATACTCTTCTGGTCCTGGCCTGCTGAGTTGGTGGCTGTGCATACATATTGCCCTGCATCTTCCAGACTCGCCCGAGGCAACTGCAGCATCTGGCCACCTGCCACACATGTATAAAATAATATAAAATGTGACATCTTTGCTGTTATTACATTGAAACAAAGCAAATGCCCCTGACTTAAATGATTTTGGTATTGCGAGTGACCGAGGTCTGACCTGGAAGAATGTAAACCCCTGTGCCAAAGTGGAGGACCTGTCCGTCTTTGGTCCAGGTGATCCCTGATGCAGGGTACGCTTGAACGTCACACAGCAAAGACACCATGTGGCCCTCAATCACACTAACCTCCTCTTCCTTATGGCCCATTATTCTCGGAGGCACTGAAAGAGAAAACAGCTGGTGGGTAATTCACCTAAATGGCAGTATGTCAGTCATCCTAAGAGAAAATCCAGCAGCATCCAAGTACAACACACCTGACAAACATGTATTGATCTGTCTGTCGACACAGGAAAGTGAAATTACATTGGTAAAGTTCTTTTAGTTATGGCCTTTCCTTACCTTGAACTGTCAAAGTGAAGAGCTTCTCAACTGTGCCAACTTTGTTCTCAGCTACACACAAATATCCAGCCATGTCTGAAACCTGAACACTGACAAGCTGAAACATAGGATAGGAAGTGTTATTTCTAAATTAAACATATCACAGTCTGATCCATTTCCATGATGGTGTCTGTCTTAAAGTCAGCAAAGACTGACCTGGAGCTGAGACCCATCCTCGCTTATGTGGTGCTGTGAGTCTGTGTTGATCGGCTGCCCGTCTCTCAGCCAGGAGATGACTGGAGAAGGATTTGCTGTCGTGTCACAGTGGAGAACCACGGTGCTGTTGACCACTGCTACCAACTCCTCCATAAACTCTTCTGATGCGCCCATAATCACAGGAGGGACTGAGGAGGTAAACACAAAAAACAGTCACTTTAGATGATCATTTTCTAACACAATACATTTTTTTGTGTATATTTAAAAGAGCGACTTGTAAAATAAAGATGATAAAGGTAGTTCCCAAAGCATATCACCAGAGCAACCACGGAAGGAAACATTGAGGAACTATGTCTCTATACTCCTTGATGTACCCATAGCTACAGTTAGCTACAGTTAGCTGTGGAGGTAGTTGGCTGTATTTGGATCAGGACTATGAGTAACAAGTCTCATCTTTCTACCAGTGGACACGGCTGACTGTCAAACTAGGACTGGACAAGGTCTCCATCACTGGCTGAAGCCAGTTTGACGACAGGGGATATGGTATGGACTGTGATTTAAGCCACAGACGTCTCATTGAATTAAGGATTACTTTGATTTAACCAGAGATGATTGTGGAGAGACAAACCATGACGATTCTGGTGAATTTTATTTCATGTCTCATTTAAATTTAAGTGTTTTAAAATCAGTTAACAAGGCAATTAATCAATCACTTAATCTTACACTTAAACTTAGAAAAACTTGAATTCAGAAGGTGCATTGTGCCATTTTTCTGTTTAGTGAACACAGAACACCATACATAGAAGTCATTGACATAACATCAACCCTATTGTTTCTTCAGATTCTGTTAGTAAAATTCTGGCCATGCAAATTGCACCTTTAATTAAATCTAAATGATGTACTTGCTTACTTTGGATATCCAACTCAAAATGCATGTGGTCCTCTCCGGCATCATTAACAGCCTGACATGTATACTTCCCAGCATCTTCTTTCTGCGCTTGGGCAATTTGTAGCACCTGTCCACCTGAAAGGATAAACCCATTTATCCATGTTTCTGTAGTCCTATATAACAAGGACGGTTTGGTTGTACTCAAGGTCACACAGGAATGCTTGTCCGCGTACCTGAATGTAGTACAATTCCATCACCAGAGGTGAGTTTCTGCCCATTCTTGTACCAGCTGAGCTTTGGTGGGGGAATCGCATTACTTTCACAAGACAGGCTAATTGGATGGCTCAGGATCACCTCGACTTTCTCTACCATGTCCTCTTTCTCATCACCCTCGTGTCCAAGACCCCAGGCCGCTTCTCTGTTTGTCACCCGGTGAAAGATAGGGGGAACTAACAACACATGTGGGAATGTTTGTGTCAGTTTGTTTGGTCACGATCATTCAATTGACTTCTCAATAATAATAAGTAACTAAATTCAATATCATGATTCTGAGGAGAAAAGTTTTTATTGAACAGACCCTGAATGGTGACACGAAAGTTCCTCTTGTCCTCTCCAGCAGAGTTGATGACCACACAGGTATACTGCCCCTCATGCGACAACATAGCATTCTCTATGACGAGAAGGTGGCCACTCTCCTGAATGCCGGCATGTAAAATTCCAGTAAGCAACTAAAGACAAAATACATCAGATGTAGACAAGGGACCTCATTACCAGGGATGCAATGATTCACTCAATTCACGATGCAATATGATTCACAACGCTGTTTTTATGATACAATTATCTCATGTTTTTTTTGTTTTTTTTAACAAAAGGATATTCAACACAAATTATAAATGAAAATGTGTCCTTTTCAATCATTTCAAGCTCAATCATCAATTAATAAATAAAATCTAAATCAATAAAAAAAAGTTTTAAAAAATCCCTTTAACTTGTAAGTATTGAGGTTATAGACATTACAAACTTCAAAAACAATGCACATTTCCTCTTTTTTGTAATTTAAAAAATAAAAATATTCTCTGTCTTAAAGTTGGGCTTTATAGCTTCTAGGAATCAAGCATGAGACGCTTGTGGAAGCATCTCTGCCCGGTATGGAAAGATAGATGGCACGAGAGCTCCACAAGCCTAAAATCAAAGCATCTCAATCGGCCTTTGGCTGTGGGCTGCAGTATAGGTGCTAAAACCCTCATCCTCCAGTATATCAGGTAGGATTTGGGCCATACTAAAAACTCAAAAGACCACTGTATGTTCAAGTGCTAATTTTCTTCAGATAAGTTTGGTTTTATTTAGTTATTTGATGATAAAAATGGGCTGAAAGGTCAGGATTCACATTTTGTAAGAATTTTGTATGAGCAAAAATTTGATTCTGTGGCTCTACTGCCAGTCACTACTTCACAGACTCTGGCTCAAAATGACATCACCAGTGCAAGATGACCTCAGTACAATTATGACCTTCAATATTTATGAGCATCAACATATAGATTTTTAACTCGTCTATTGTGAGCCCCAGACCATTTTTGGAAGTCTTTCCAACTTTCTGCACATTTGTGCTTCAGCTGCTAGACATAGCTGATAAAGTAACAAAAAAAAAACTAGGTATTTAAATGTCTTGCTTTAAAAATTTCTATCCTTCATTCCATGTTACATAAAAATGACAGAACTGTTAAACAATTCTTCCACGCACATCTATAAAAAATGAACATTACACGATTCTAAAGCCGATTCTAATCCTTTTATAATTTCTGCTGCTCCATATTGGAGATGCTGCAGAATACACACACATACATAATGATAGGTGTTGCAAAAATAACATAAAATGAAACATAAACCCACAGCAGGGCACAGAAGAAACGAACAGGATATGCAGTATATCACAGTATTTTACATCATGACAATTCTCTATCGATGCTATAATTAACCTGCCTACTCATGGCATAAAGTCTGAGGAGTGGAGGTTGCTTATTCAAGAGGATGCCAATTTTATTGAGGTTGTAATTTGCACCGGTTGCCAGTAGAGGCTGAACTGGTTCCATTAAAATCACCTTAGATGCAGTTGTTTGGAAGGGTGACACACTAACCTGTCCATCTTTGAACCATTGAATCTTGGGCTCAGGAAAGCCTTTAGTCAAGCAGGAAAGAGTTAAACTCCCATTGATCCGCACTTTCTCTTCCTGAACACCAAACATCAGGGAGTCTCCTTCTATCTGTGGTGGGACTACATATAGTACAACAACAGACATATTAACAGTTAGCTCTCAGCTACTTTAATTTGCGCGTGGTGTGGACTTGTGTTACCTAGAACACTCAGAGAATAATGTTTCACTGCTGTGCCAGCTGGATTTGTGGCCCTGCAGGTGTAGAGGCCAGCACTATTTCCATGTGCCGAGCCCAGCTGCAGGGCCTGTCCTCCACGAGTGTACGTCAGCTGTGGACTCGACACGATGGGCTGGTTGTCCTTTAACCAAGTGATGCTGGGTGTGGGTGAGCCCTCCACATCACAGGGGAGGACTGTGGGGAAGCCCAGCACCACTGACACCTCTGAGGTTTCACTAGGGCCCTTGATGGTAGGGGGAGCTGAGAAAAAAAAATGAGTTGATGTTCACCAGCAAGCAAATTAGTTCAAGCTGGCTCGTAAACCAGATTGAATATATCCTCAGGGGATTGACCTGTTGTGTGCAGGAGACTCTATAAAACAAAAGTGTGCAGTATTTTGGGTAATAATTAGCACATGCTCTTTAGGTGACATGCCCAGAGCCTTACAAAAAGACTATTCAGTCAGTATATGCTCATAGCCCAGCCAGTTTGGCATAAATCACACTATAGCAACTTTTTTACTAATTAAAAATAATGTTACAAAACGGCTACCAGCATTTTTCGGATTGAAACTGACTTAATATTATGCTAAATAATATCATCTTTTTTTCTTTTTTTTTTTTTGCTTCTTCCATTTATTGTTAAGTATAGTGAGAAAGTAGATGAAAGACTGGAAGAATTCAGAACAGTGTGGTTGAAACTACAATCTGTGTCATAGCTCAAATCAAAAGAAAAATCGAGACCTTGCACTGTGAGTCTAAACTGGCGCATCTGTGTTCCTGCGTTGTTACTGGCCAGACACTGGTAAATCCCCTGGTCCCTCAGTCTTACTGACTTCACCTTCAATACCTGGCCACCTTCCAAAAACTCCACATGGGGATCACCTTCACGGGACAAAACTCTGGAGAGAGAGAGAACGAGAGAGAGAAAGGAATGACGGACTGAATCAATACTATTGGTGCTGCACTCTGTGTGCGGTGCTGAATGTCACATCAATAAGCCGATGCTTACTCCCCATCGCGACTCCATTCCACCCTGGGTGCTGGCTGCCCACTGACTCGACACTGAAATTCGGCCTCCTGGCCCAGTGCAACAGTTAGTTCCTGCATTCGGGATGTTCCTGAGATCACTGGTGGAGCTGGAACCGCGTATACACACAGACACACACACACGCACACACACTCTGTTTAGTTCACATGGTTTTGAAGTATTTTACTTTAAATGCTGCTGTGAGGGGGAAGAAAAAGGAACTTAAATGGTAAAAACCTTCTTCAAAAAACCCTTATAACTAGGGATGCACTGATACAAAATTTTAGGGCGGTACCAATAACCAATAGCCAAATTGCTGTTAAAGCCAATATTTATGATGATCATCTTTACAAAAATAAATTTTTACAGTTATAAACTTTAATAAGCACTGTAACGCATGTACTTTTAATGACTCTCTGAAAAAAAGCCCAGACAGCAGGCACTGCCTCCTCCAAATGTAACGTACATATCACAAACAGCAAGAAAATAGTTTTTTGTGCATTACCACCACCTTCTGAACCAGAGGGTGAATCACAGACATATGCAACAGCAGCCACACTAAAATAATCACTGTTTGTTTACAATGGACCAATACTATATTTTTTTAAAAATGACATTGTCTGATAACACTCTGTCAATATATCGTGCATCCCTATTTATAACACCTATTCACTGTTTTTAACAGGAATAATGATGTTTTCCTAAATATATTTTTGTTGTCCAAACAAGTATTTCTAGTAATTAATTCTATAGTATTAATAATACGAATAATCTATAACTATTTTATAATTATTTTTGTTAAGTAAACCTGTGTACCTATGGTACCTACCAAGATACAGAGGGACATCAACTTAACTAAAAATGGGATGATTTACAATAAAATTAATATATCGTCTTATTGAGTTTCAGTGGGTGTGAGAGAAATGGCAACTTAGAATGCTAAATTATGCATAGTTGTACAGTGCATTTAAACAATTTAAACTCTCTCGTTGGGCAACAGACTGATGTGCCAGGAGATTTTAAGTCCCTTGACTGATGGGATGAAAAGAACCTCGATATGCTTGGCATCATTAAATCTATTTTTCTGTCACTCTGTTTATATTCATGATAAATATACAGTAAGTGTGGCAGCTAGTTCATGAGCTTACCTTGTACCACAATGTTATATTGTCTGCGAGCCTCTCCTGCTGTATTCTGAGCTGTGCAGGAAAATGTTCCTGCATGTTCTGGCTGCACTCTGTAGATTCTTAGCATCCTATTCCCATTCTGCAGATATACCCCAGGACTGTCCACCTGCACATATAGGAATCATGTGCACGTCCTCAATCTTTCATTGTAAATAGAACAATGACCACTTGGAGGCATTGTGCAGCTAAATATCATAAGGTACATGAACATGCAGCCCAACTATTAAAATTTACTATAAATCAGATTTCAGGGTAAAATACACACAGGATGACCATCTTTACTCCAGTTGATTGTTGGAGAGGGGATCCCAAAGGCATCGCAGTCCAGAGAGAGAGGCTGCTTCAAGGTGACAGTAAGGTTCAGCGGCTGGCCATTGTCTTGAATCTCCGGGGGAACTGAGAAAGTGTAAAAGAAAATGGAAAAATGTGTGTCTTAGTGCAGTGCAGGGGATTTTGCTAGAGGGGTTACAGATTTCTCACCTTTTACTTTCAGCCTTGTCTTTCTTTCCACAAAGCCTGCCTCGTTGGTTGCTACGCACTTGAAATCCCCACTGTGACCGGCAGACGCTGTCCTAATTACAAGAGCGCCGTCGGTCGCCACAGAAAAGTCCGACTGCTCTGAATGTATCTCCAGGCCATTCTTGAACCAGCGTATCTTTGGATGTGGTGAGCCTGCAGGCATAGGGAAAACAGAAGGATTCTGAACGAGTATAAGCCTTATTTATCATGTCTCTCTGCTTCCTTACAAAAGGACCTTAATGGGCAGGAGGCCCAGACTAAAGGAAACCAGCTCTACATTTTTCTGCTGGACAGCAGAGCAGTCAAAATGAATCAGAGTCCTTGTAGTTAGCATAAGTCAGATTTTAAGGTGGGAGCTTGATTAAAAAAACAACAAGACACAATATGCTGGTGAGATATTAGATGCACAATTTGAAACAAAAGCATCAAGATTTATTTCCAAACACTGAGGTGAGAGTCACGAACAGAAAGAATACGAGTGCTTCAACACGGCGGTCAAACGCATTAAAACAGGCCAGAAAATAGGTGTGTTTCTGTGAATTACTGGGTGGTGAGGAGCTAGAAATGACTGAGAAGAGAGAGGAGGAATGAGGAAACATGCAGGATTTGGGACCCGATATCAGTGCAGCAATTCAAATGCTAGGGGTCCATCTATTTACAGAGGTGTTGCATAAATGAAGACCACAGATGAGGAAAGGAAATCAAACAGCATTGTTTGTCAGTGCAAAAAGGCAGCACCAGCAAAGGTGATGTTATCGCTTACATTTTTATACACATGTTTATAGTTATGGACCTCTGAGGCAAATTCATTGTCTCATGGCAAAGAAGAAATGCATACAGATGTCCTATTTTAGATGTTAACAGATCTCATTAAAGGACTGGATTTATTTGCTTAGGCTGAAAATGATTATCTCTTCCATGTGTTTCCAAAAAATTACATTCATCAAAAGCTATGTGCTAATTGGTGAATTAATAGTATTTGTCTGGCGAACACTCCATTTTTATCTTTCTCATACTGATACAACTTGAAAGAACAAAGAGCGGATCCTTGTTTCATGCTGCTAAGCATTCTCTCAAGGATGAGAAGAACACCTAGCATCTCTGTGTGTGCCTTTGGGGCCTGCTGCAGTCAGTCTGGCTGCCTGCTTGCCTGCCTGCCCACCTGCAGTAGGACTTGGATGGAAGGAGGGCAAGTATGGCTTCATCTTCCTCTTCCTGTGTTTCACCGTGCACCTCAGACATCTCTGTCCTTCATCTGCCAGCAGCAGCCTGTAATTAAGATTCCTCTCCCAGAGGGCCCCAGAGGAAAGCAGATGTGGCTCACTGAGGCAGCAGGCAGACTGGTGTTCCAGCTGTTGCTCTACATTAGATACAGTCCTCACATCCTCTCAATGACGTGGTTACCATGTCCACGGCTCCACACAAACAGTACTTGTTTGCACGGGTTGACAGAGGTATCTGTGTGCATTTACAGACACATGCAGACACTCACTGCGTTTGATAAAATAGTAAGCCCTCCACATCCTTCATGGATGCCACTTTTTTGGATGTTTTAGAATGGATGTTGTAGAACATTGTGACAACTAAAAGTCAGGGATGACAGTGAAACATTGTTCAGATGGTGCACAAGTACACATTTCCAACCTACATTTAAGAGTGAAATATCTTTTATGACATCAAAGTAAATTAAAACAGACGCATCCATTTTATGCTTTAAAAACTTTAGTTATACCCTATAAATTGTTTCTCTTCTGA
Source organism: Mola mola (assembly GCA_001698575.1). Taxonomy (NCBI): domain Eukaryota; kingdom Metazoa; phylum Chordata; class Actinopteri; order Tetraodontiformes; family Molidae; genus Mola; species Mola mola. The sequence goes on along the minus strand of KV751383.1, from coordinate 1,343,765 downwards.
ACGCCAGACAAATTATAGCCCTATTCTGTTCAGTCAGTCTAAG
>KV751383.1:1326906-1343662 GCA_001698575.1 Mola mola | reverse complement strand
GTCCCCAGGTTCTGCAAAGAATGGGGCTTCTGTGAGGACAGAAAAACATGTTACATGCTGGTTAAAAATGCAATGGCAATTGACATTGTGAACATTCAATGACATACATTTTATTTAAATACTCATACGGCGGTAGATAATAAGGTGAGAAGAAGCCTTCAGGGTACTGGGCACCTGTGGCCATCACGGACATGTTATGATCAGAGAGGAACTAGAGCTAACTCTCAAACACAGCAAGACTCACTTATTAGCTACAATATCTTTTAAATTATATTATCTAATTTTATATAAATGATAATTAGAAATAATAATGATATTAATAGAAATATAAATAGCAATGGAACACATATTAAGCTGTGGGGAATTCCATTTCTGGTGTCAAGCATGCTTAATTCAATAAGCAGGCTGCCTCATCCTGGGATGACCAATGGAAATCAACTAGTAACTAAATCTGTTACAAAGCATCTTTTCTCGTCTGAGAGTTTGAGATATATTTTGGGCATGGTCCCTGAAATAAATAAACTTGAGCTTTTTATTTAGAGAAGTTTACAGGGGCTTAGAAAACTTAAGAAAACTTAGAAAGCCTAAAACTGGCTAAAGGACTTTTACACTCCGTCACAAGTTTTGATGGCTCTGATAACCGCGCTCTTCCCTTTGACAATGTCACTATATATACATGTTTATATCACAAGTGCAAAGAAAATGAATTATTACGTTCCCAAAAATTGGAAAATATTCAAAAATCATAAGTCTGGATTTTTTGTACACTAATAGATCCATGAGATCTGGAAGAGATACAGTTTTCAGCATTTTCCAACTTCATGATGGACCATCAATGCAATTTTTAATAAAGAAATGTATACTCGCGTTTCAGCAATATATATAGTCCAACAGCATTGTTTTTGTGTGTACATCAGGGATTTTTGGTGATACCTCATTGCTGTCATGTCTTGTGTGTCATGAATAAATTGACTACTTTGAATAGATTTTGTAAATCAAAGAATGATTGAAAGTAACTTTTACACAGTGCAGAGTTTGGTTAACAGCGTTTTAAGACCTGAACTGCAAATATTCACCAAGAATTTGTAGATTAATCTCTGAGGTCTCCTGTCCAGCACTGTTCCTGGCCACACACTTATAAGTGCCCTGGTCATTGAGGCTGGCCTGCAGGATCCTGAGAGGTGTAGTGTTCTTCAGCCCAACAGGAAGTCCATTGTGAAACCAAGTGACCTCAGGGCTTGGCTCTCCCTGGACCACACATGGCAGAGTCACAGTTTGACCAATAAGGGCTTTCAGGATGGAAGGAGCCAGCTGAATTCTGGGTTTAGCTGAGGTGAGAAAGCAAATATCCTGAATAACACCCATTTATATACTTCTCTCGCATATTTTGTATATGTTCAAAGTGATGTATTCAATATATGGAATCTAGAAACTGGACAGTTTTCTAACTAATTCAACTTCTTACTGAAGCCTCACAGAGTTACCTTGAATGTGTAAATTGTAGCTTAGGGATACGTTGCCTGCTGGGTTTTCTGCAGTGCAGGTGTACAGTTTACTATCAATCAGGCGTACATCAGTGATCCTCAGAGAGCCTGAAGGCAAAACAGTGAACCTGGGGAATGGTCAGGGGGTCAAGGGCAAAGAGACGGAGAAAACAAAACACTTCATGTGTCACTGGAGATCTATAGCTGCTGTGTTTTTGTAAGCAATAATTGTGTCTAGTATCCTCTTTATACTGTAGACATCGCTATATGAGCTCATAGATAGTAAAAAAAAAAAAAAAATTAATACATAAAAAAGACAGTACAGAGTATGTCACTGATCTATAAATGTAATATCAAATGTGATCATTTTTATTATCATTTTTATGCCTCCTGGAGCTCGGAAGCCTGAATGGTTCAAAGTGACTAAACAAGCAGACAGATGGAGGTGATCACATATACTGACCTTCACTTTCACTTCAAAAAAAAAAAGGAGAAAAAAAAAAGACGCAGTTAATGAAGGGTAAAAAAAAATAGGTCAGTGATTTTATAGGGGTGTGTGGTAAACTGAACTGCACCAGAAGCCATCCAGCTGTATAAATGTGCACAATATGCACAAGTGTAAACACACCCCTGTGATTTATCTCAGATAAGTGCGCAGCTAAGCAACTGAATTATAACAATAACATGTCCGTAAGTGGAACCACAGAGAGCTCTCTATATCAGCTACACATATGGTGTAATGTTGCTCCCCCACCTCCTCAAACTGCCTCAGGAGGGGCAGCCAGGAACACCTAACACTGGAACCAAATGACAGACAGCAGCGGTCAGTGTGTACTCGGGAGTGACACAAGCTCAAGCACACAGGACACGAACCACTCATCTCACACATCTATCACTAAGCACACAAGTCATCTGTGTACACAAGATGAAACAAAGACAAACGGGGACATATTGGCCTCATCTGGACTAGGTCTAGAGTGAACAAACCCATAGACTCAAGGCTCAACAGCTCTGTCTACACCACCCCCCTTCTGTCTCCCTGCTAACACTAGCCTATTACATGGCTATTACAGAAATGTTGCCACCCACTGATTTAACTTATTTCAACACTTGGCACTCCGTGGTCATTTCCCCTGACCCACATTGAGTAGCTCGAGAGCACAAATTTACACGGCGTGCTTGTTTCCGCAGGTCCTGCATATGCAAATCAGTTACTGATGTGGGGGTTGTTCACAGTAATGTGTTATTCTCATCAGACAGGACTAGTAAAAAGTCAGCATGTTGTTTTACTGCCACAGCACCCCGGAGAATCCGAACATCAGGCAGACAGGGCTTGTGTCTCTTCCTCTCTCAGTTAGTTTTCTTCCCCTCTTCCGCACAGACCCTATTACACCCCTACCTTTCCCTTCTCTTTCAACCCCTCACAAGTCATGCTGTATCTGAGTCACTACAACTTTCAGCCCACTCTGTCATTCTTCTATCTACCTAAACTAGTCAGCCTAGTGTCTGGCCTGGAGTGTACGTCTGCCATCTTTCCGGTCTCAAGTGTCCCAACTCAGCCAGTCTGTCTGCACATTGACTGACCACACATGAAAACCAGGAATCAGGGAACCATGTGGGACCAGATGTTTGTCCTCTGGTTAGCCAATGAGTGGAACCCCTCCACGAAGTTCTCTGGCACTTTGCTCCGGCCTCTGCGTCGCTGCCCTCCAAAAGGCATCGCTGCACAAACTCTTAAAAACTCTTTGGGTCCACAGTATTTAACTAAATTTGCTGCGTCATTACTGGATGAAGATTGGGATCTTCTCTTACCCTGCTGAAAAGGAGGGGATGGGATGTCCATTTCTGCTCCATGTGACCAGTGGAGATGGATTCCCTTGGGCCTCACATGGTAAAACAACATCTGTCCCCACTTCAGCAGCCATATTCACTGTGTTGTCATGGCCACTGACACCCATTATCTTTGGCATTGCTGGGGAAGTGTTGACAAAGGAATAGTAACATGTGGGCTCTGTGTTCAACCTGCTTTGTGTCTGTAATCAGGGACTCAAACGTCACAGAGCTTTTGTTAAATAAATCACTGCTGTTTTTGTGTAACATTAGTTCTACAGTTATATTCTTACCGTTGACGCTGAGCTGGATCTCTCGGCTAGCGTAGCCCACAGGACTGGTGGCGGTGCAGATGTAGATCCCTGTGTCATCAGTGGTGGGGTGGGGGATGTGGAGGTACCCATCAGATGTAGGCTGAAGAGAGGAGTTGTCCCTGGGCAGAGACTGCCTCCCCTTGAGGGACAGCAGATGTGAGAGTATACAGAATATAGTCTAGATAAAGGCCAAGTCCACAAGAGCGCCAAGGCAGCCCCTCTAACTCTCTTTCCCCAATATGCACAGACAAGAATGCAGCCTGCTGCAAATGCACTTGCTTTGAACATGCATGCAATTGCTTTTACAGATTCACTTTTATCTGACAACTCAAGAAATTTATTTGAATCTAGGGTACCCTGTCAGGAAAACGCAAGGAAGAAAAATCTGGCTCCGTTCAACAGTATGTAGGAAACGAGCATGTTGACCTTACTCAGTAATGCTGACTATAACACGGTGAGGGCTGTTTACTCTGGCATGGTTTTCATCTATTTATTTCTCAGCCCAGCATAGCAGTAAAATATTGGTACAGGTCTGCAGAGCACATCTACTTTTATGTCATATTAACATTTATAAAATACATAACATGTAACAATAAGATTATGTGGGCTTCCACTAACAATTGTATACATTATGGATTAATGTGCTAATTACTGGAACAATTACAGCTACTGAGAGTAAGTAAACAGCGACTTCAAGAGACCTCTTTTGTCCAACCAACAGTCAAAAACCCAAAGACTCTTTATTTACTGTCATTAATGACAAGGAAAAGCTGAAAATCCTTACAGTAAAGAGGCTAAAACCTGAAAATTGATTAATTAACCAATTGTGGCAGCTCTAATTTGATGTACAGTATATGAGCCTGACAGCACTCTTAAGATTTTATCACAAAATAAAATTTACAAAGAAACATAAATATTCTTTGGTTTGAGACTACTTGAGGCCAAACTCAAAGCACTTAGTCTCTTATTTCTCCACGGGAAAGAACAAATCACGGCTTTTAAGGACATTACATAAAACCATTCCTTATTCTAATTGCAAAAAGTTCATTGGGATGTGCCTTATATGATTATATCATAGTTACTGTCACAGTCAATACTTGCAGGGCTTCATGCCACATGTGGTGATAACATGCAGTGTTTGCGATGGTTATTGTGTTGCATGCTGGTTTTGCACCTATTCAGCCTGATTAAATTTAACCATTGAGGATTTCTTCTAATGATATGATTCTTTTTTTACTTTTTCTAAATCAAGTGTTGCCCTGGAAGGTGCTAAGGGAAAGATTTTAAATAGGCTCAGACATTTACATCTTGAGTGGTTTCCCACTGTCATGTGGCAATGTGTAATGGTTGCCATTGTTATATCCTACCTGGCCAGGCTAATCAAATCCTGACTGCAATGCAAACTGTTGGCAGTGTTCTGATAGATCACATAAAAAATAAGATAGGACACAAAAAAACCTGAAAGTGATTTCATTCTTTTTCTATTTGATCAAAACAAGTGACCACTAAGGGTAGTTTTTAGTGCCAATGATGTTTATGCAAAAAAAAAAACCCCAAAAAACTGTATCATATTGGGGCCTCAATGTTGTTTAGTTAAAAGCAATGATACTTAAGAGAAAACACCACTATTATCATCACTATCATAATGCCTTAAGTGGTTACAGACTCAAAATCGCACTCAATACTAGATCCAACTAACCCCGCAGGTTGCTTTTGATGTTTTTTTGCTTTAACACAGCCATTCTATACAGTATTTATGATGACTGATTTTAAGGGGAATCAATGCCAAGTATGATTCTCACTAGAAAATGTGGGAATAAGAGCAAACCAGTTAATCATGCATTGGTTGCATGATGGGTTTATGGTATGCAGCCAAAGAACTCATCAAGCGAAGTGCATTTCATCTGAGTGTGACATCCTACCTTGGACCAGACAACATTTGGCTTGGGAACCCCACTGGCTTCACATGACAGTCTGATGGCTACGCCCTCGTTGGCTATGTAGTGGTAAGGACCAGCGTTGATCTCAGGGGGCACTGTGGAAGAAGTAGGTCATGAAACACAGCTGTCTGACTGGCCACCAGCATTATCACTGGCCTCAGTCAGGCAGCAGCATCGGTTTTTCATTACAAGCCGATGATGAACCGTAATCTGGCCTGTCTGTGATTATGCAACTGTGAGAAAAACGACCCTTTCATCAAAATGAACCTGCTCACTACGATGACTGCGGGAGGGTCAGCTCACCGACAAATCTCTTTCCATGCTGAGTCAGCACATTGTTGACCTGACTGTACAACAGTGCCAGTGCCTCAGCACTAAGAAACTGTAAAATGAATGAAGAAAAAATGAACGAATTTTCTAACATTTTGGAAAAAATTCCTAATTTGCTTTTTTTCTTAGAATTAGGTGAGAAATTTGTATGTTGGCGTGCTACAAAAGCATGATAAATCAGAAACCACAAGATGCTTATCTTAGCACACGGACTCAAAATGTACAATAGGGAAGTCAAATTATGTGAATTTAACGTGTACAGCAGGTGTAGACCAAGAGTTTTAGTGTTATTTAGCTACTGTACATGGCAGCATGTGCTCAGTTGCTCATAACGCTGATGCTCACATGGCGAGCAAGTATAATTTCTAGTGTCTGCCATCTTAATTTTGCATTTCAGTAAGTTAACAATCACTAATTACTATGAAACAGTACAACTTGTGGCTCAGTAAGATAATGTCAGCACTTTTTTAATCAATTCAAGATCATAAACAAAAAACACTGGAAATTCATGGAGCACAAGCATGCCTAAAAAAATACTGTGAACCTCACAAATTTAGATTTATCCATATGTATTCATACGCAAACTTAAATGAAAAAAAAAACGAGGTTTTACAAAGAGTTATATAGTTGAATTTTTCATTGCTATTGCAATGACGTAAATAATGCAACATGAGTTACAGCCACCTGCATGGCAGCTGAGGGTTAAGTCATAGACTGTTTGAAAGCTATTATCTACGGGGAATTTCAAAATTGACTAAAAAGATTGCAATTTTAAGTACTGGATCATAATTGAATAATGAATACATTTGGGTCAGATTGTCCACTCTTAGGGTGTTGTTTTTAATTTAACTCTAGACAAAAAAAGCAATTCCTTTAACGTGCAGTCTTACCCTGGACCTCCAAGCCGATGGTGATGTTTGTGGAGCCTGCTAAATTCACTGCGGTGCAGACATATGTCCCAGCATCCTCTGGGGTGGCCCTTTCAATGGACAAACTGCCGTCACTCCTCACGAATATCCTTCCATTCAACTGAACCTATGCAGAAAAAGAAATTACTAGCGTCATACAGGAACATCAATGTTATCTGTGCGAACCACTGTATGTATCTGAAAGTAAACCACTCTTACCGGTTTTTCATTTTTGGACCAGTGTCTTTCTGGAAGAGGTTTACCATCCAACAGCATGCAGGGAATACTCAGTGACTGCCCGATGCCAGTGGTGATAACCGAGGACCCTTGAGCTAACAGAGGCGGCTCTGCAGGAATGTTAAGTATAAATATATAACACGAGCTGGAAAAGGCCACAAGCCAAACTACAGTAGTAGCCATTGTCTCTAAATTATATGAGAAGAAGGCTGAGACAAGCCTACCTAGTCCAGTAATACTAACTCTGGCCTCGGTTTTGATTGTTCCAAACTGGTTCTTGGCCTCGCAGATGTACAACCCTTCATCATCAAGCCAGACACCTGTGATCAAACACATAGAAATTTTGTACAACAAAAACTGACATACTATACATTTTTAGAATCACGGTACAAGCTACATGTCTCAACTCTTACTGAGAAAGAAAACAATTTATCTAGAAAAATAAATCCATGCTAATAGCAGTTAAGTCCTCTACTAGCTAGCAAGTGGTATTATTGGTTTGACTGCACAGCAATTAGGAGTTAAAAATAGAAAATAACAGGATTAATGGGTTTGGCTCAGCTGCCACCCTGCTGACACACAAATCCCTCTCGGTAAATTCTCCCTGTAGATCACATGTTGAAAGATCAATGTATGATTCACTTCTTGTCTTTAGATAGCACAACTGATGTTTAGGTATGGGTGACGAATAGACATTACAGTAAAAACTGAGGAGAAGGAGAGCAGATTGTGCGTGACACAATGCGAACGCAGACATTTCTAAAGCAATAAGAGGGAAAAAATAACGCCATCTGCAACAGATCGAGATAATTATGCCAGCTGGCGGCCTCAAATGGAAACAGTGACAAAAGCAGCCTATACATAACATTACAAAACATTTAGCCTAAGGAGCAGAAAGGATACCTTCAATGGCCAATATTAGTCATTCTTCAAGGAGAAGAACTCCACAGGTTACATCTTAAAGAGAAGGTGTAAGAGAAGGTAAATCAAACAAAAATATTTTTCCTCTTCTCTGTGGTGCTATTTACCCATTTAGATGGTTTTGTTGCACATCGCCAGGTTTTGGAGATATCAGCTGTAACAATGTCTGCTTTCTACCTTCTTTCTAGTGAGTTATTGCTGTAATATGTCAGAAAGAAAGCAGTTCCAACACTACTTCCAACACTTCATTGAGCACTATAAGTGAAGTGTTATCTAGAACTCAGGAGAATATTCAGGAGAAGGCAGTTATGTACACAAAGCACATATCTTTAACACCAAAAAAATCAAGTTGGTTTAGTAGTACTGACAGACAGAGGTATTTTCACTTTGTTCTTCAGGTAACTGTCCTTGACGAGAATACAGTCTCCCAGTGAAGGAGAAATAAATGGGCACACTATAGCCATCCAGTGGTCCACTCCACAGGTGTCAATGCATCGCTCTCTTAAAAAATGTCTGCTGAATTTAACTAAAGAGGCTGTACCTCGTCTATATATGATCTCTCAGAAAATATTTGTCAGTGCAAGTTAGTGGAAGGCAAATGTGGGGCTGTAGTAGCAAACACTGCACGCAAAAGCTCTTTGCTGTGATAGTGTTTCATGGACTGCTCACCCTGGATTAAAAGATGTCCGTTCTCAAGCTGCATTGTTCTACTGTGGCTGTCAGTCCTTGTGAGAATCTCCCTCCCACCCTCTCTGTGCCAGGTCAATGTGGGCTGTGGGAAACCTCGCACGGTGCAAGGGAGGGTGACGTTCTCCCCTATGTTAGCTGTCACGTCAACCGGTGCCTCAGAGAACAACGGGTCCGCTGTGGAGAGAAGAGTACATTTTTTTGTGTGTGAATTTTGACTGACATGAAAGCTTTGTGAGGACACAGTGACGTGCAGTCTCACCTCCGACCTCCAGACTCACAGTGCCTGAGGCAGTTCCAGCAGAGCTGCTGGCCACGCAGCTGTACTGGCCGCCGTCGACCTCCTGCACCCCTCGAATGTGCAGGGTCCCGCGGTCTACATCCTGCTCTACGAATGGAGCAGAGCCCACCTCAAGCCCACCTGGGAACACACATGACAAGGGCCCAACCGTGTCTCACAGAGTGTTTCCTGTCTCACTTTTATGTACACACTTTTTTTGATCTTTACTTACTTTTGAACCAGTGGACAAGGGGAGGGGGGACTCCTGTGGCTTGACACTCCAGAGTGGCACTGCCACCAACAGATGCAAATACGGTCTGCTGGGTCACTGTTATTCTAGGAACCTCTGGACAGAAGTGAGTCTTTTTTTTAAAGTCTTTTAAAATACATGCATATTTAAGAGAATATTGATGCATTTGACAATCCCAAAAATCTGTTGTGATACTGTCTCAAAAACATAGCATTGATTCTTATTAATAGCTAACCAGAATGATTTGTGGCTACGTTTTGTACGTTTTGTTTAATTTTGTCCGTACTGGGATCCTTCCTCTGAGGTTTGTGGGAGGAGTTTTCCTTACTTGAACAAGAAAGAAAAGTACACAGACTGCAAAGTCAATCAGAGGCATTGTGACTTTTGATTTTGGCTTAAATAAATACATTTCACCTGATCTGACTAAAAAGTATAATATTAATGCTGTTGTAAACCATTAAAGGCTGCAAAATAGCCTTGTGACAAATATACTCATGCATTTTACACACATTTGTGGCAAAAGAGCAGGAAAGGATGCTTTAAGGAGCAGGCAGACAGTGAGCTCAAAGGATAAGATGCTTTATCTTGAGAGGCTTTCACTGCCTTGGCAGATTTTGTGGGAAATTGAGTATGTGGCCACACTCTACTCAGTGACAATACTCCCATATTAATTCAAAACAAATGCTGCTAGAGAAAACAATGACAAAACAGTATTGCTTTTTAGGTTTGCATATGGGTGGTATTGATTAAACCTACTAGATATGAGGAAAAATCTGAGATGTGCAATTCCATTGCTCAATATTATGATCATTATTTGACTTGTGATAAAATGGAAACTACGGAAGTGCCCATAAAAGCTTTGAACCATATTGACACAAATTAATCTGAGGGGGACTGATGACTAATTGCAGCTTAAGCTGATGGCAATAGTATACAGTAAATGCATGGTCCATGTACCGTGGGCTTGCAATTGTTAACATCCTCCTCACTCTGAAAAATGAATACCAAGATCATTAAAAAAAATGATTCAGAATCATTTCAGTAGCTCCATGCAGTTATATCGGCAATGTAACCTGATATTTGCAGGGATATTTTGACTTACCTGAAAAAGTGAGTGACAAGGATTGAGAGGCAGTCCCAGCCTCATTACTTGCCAAACATGTATAGTTCCCAGCATCCTCTGGGAGGGCCCCTCGTATGGTCAAAACTCCATATTGGGTAAGATTCAACCTGCAGAATTCAAGTTTGTCGACTTTTTGTGATTACATATGCAGATGTTAAAAGGCAATGCATCTCTCTATTCTCTAGCTATTCTTCGATATCATGAGAGAGCTTTTCTTTGAATATGCGTTTTTCACAGACATACAAGGTACTTTTGATTTGGAATCAATATCTTTTAACACAAGATGTAAGTGTATGCGGTGATCCAAACAAGATGTAGAAATCGGGTCAGTAGTTAAAGTAGAACGTAATGACACTCAAAGACCTCTGTGCCAGAGGTGTTGAGTGGGCTGAGAGTTCCCTTACCTCGGCCGATTAGTGAGGAACATGTTTCCATAGCTCCAGAAGAGCTGCGGAGGGGGAGAGCCGGACGCAGAGCAGACGAAGCGGATCTCGTCCCCGCGGGAGAAAGTCTGGCTCTGGGGGTAAATTACCACAGACGGGGCCTCTACAATTTGAGTCAAACAGACGCAAAATGCTGACGATGAGTCAGTAAACAACTATGATACCATTACCAGCACTCCGTGCCTGACTTTATGGTATCATAGCGAGGAAAAGTTTCACATTTATTTAGTTGTTTTTTGAAATTATTACAAACATGTAAGTGAGACTTTTCATTTGGCAGAAATTCTGGCTGATTAGAAACATTTTCTGTATAGGAAGTGGCTCAATCTTAATGCAGGGACGCTGAGTCAATAATGGAAAACAGATGACAGGGCCTGAGAGGAGCCATAAGGCCCCAATGAGTTAAGTATTTAAGCAGATGACCTATAGAATATAGTGCTACCGTACCTGGAACAAGAAGCCACACTGTGATTCTGCTGTCTCCATGGGCATTGGTAGCCACACAGTGGTACTCTCCAGCATCCTGAGTCTGAACCCCGCTGATCTGTAGGGACGAATCTGACAGCACCTTCACTCTCCCTGTGCGGGCCCGGATGGTGCGACCCTCTCTGTACCAGGTCAAGTTGTGGCGCATGGAGCCTTCCACCTGGCAGGACAGCACAGCCATGGCTCCCACAGAGGTAGTCACATTGACTGCAGGCTTCAGGACCGGAGGAGGCTCTGTTTAGTGAGCAAAAAGCGATGAAATATTGTAGTTAAATACAAATGTTTGTCTTGGCATGATATGAATATGTGATTTTTTTTTCTTAATGGCTGGAACTTAGTTCAAAGCCTTGTTGTAGGCCATGTAATGCATGCACATAAAACATCTAAGGTGTCAATGTGTGTGAGGCATACCTCTTATAGTCAGTTGTGTCAAGGCACGTCCCTGCCCTGCATTACTTTGCGCTACGCACTCATACAGGCCTTCATCCTCAGCTGACGCTTGGCCAATCTCCCATGATGTTATGGCAGAAATCCTGTTACAGACACACTTAGTTTGCTTACTGGAGTATGACAATAGCAACAATAACTTATTTTGCTTCACATTCAGGTAAAAACTCTCACATGCATTGTAAATAGACTTCAGCACAAGTCAGTTTCACTTCATGAACATAATTCAAAGCATAGCATTAAAAAGCAGGAAATAATGATTTTTTTAAAATTATTATTATTGTTTTATTTTTCGAGATGACAAATCATATATGCAATCTTCACAAAAATGACAATGACATTTTACAGACGTCCTCGCTGCTAAGCATAGTGAGTGTCCTAATTAATCAAATTAAGACTCACTGGAAGAACTTCTCCTCTCCCACTGAAATTCCATTTCTGGTGAATCTTAGCTTGTAGGGAATGGCACTCTCCACTGAGCACCCGATCACTGCAGGCTGCATGTAGAAGCCCTTCACCACATCAGGCATGCTCACAACTGGGGGATCTACACAGGGGAATAAAAAAAGGTGAAAGGTTAACAGGTTAACATTGATGAGGTGTGAGAGACCAGGCAGACCTGCTTTGGTGACATGTGTCTGGAGGGAGGGGGTTGTCTTGCCTGGAATGACGTTGGTGTAGGAGACACTGGACAGCCTTTGGAAGCGGTAGCCCTCCTCGTCTTTGCCCGTCACCTTGATGAAGAAACTCTGGGAGGGGGTGCGGAACTCTGGCACACTCCATAGTCCGTGCCCTCTGACATCAGACGGCAGAGACACAGGGATGGTGCGTAAGGAGCGGCCAGATCCGGACACAAGCTCCACAAGGCTCAGCTCACCTGGAGGCTTCAGGCCTGTGCATTTCAGCAAAACATGGGCAGGGAGTCCTGAGAGACAAGGGAAGATCATTATGAAGTCATCCTCTGCACATGTTGTCAATCAAGTGAGATTCAAGATGTTAAAAGAAACATGTCTGGCACCTTTTATAGGCCTCTCTTTAGTCTTGTTGAACTCTGAAACAGGTATACTGGAGAAGCCAGCTCGGAAGTCTAGATTGCTGACTCCAGTGACCCTCAGAGTATGGCGGCCACTGCAGCTCACCTTTAGAAAGAAAGCAACATTCAATAATTAGATTGTAATAAAAAAAAGACAGAGAAACATATTCACACATATTCACCAGAGAAGTACCTTCAGTTTCCAAGCACCAGGTCTGGGAAACTTCAGGTTGACAACTCGAGCAGAATTGGGAATATTCAACAGCTCCTTAAGGCCCTGCTCAACACCAACAACACGACCTATGAAAAGAACACAAGAACAAAAGTTATCAATATAAATATGTCCCATTGCTTGGTGGCACAGAAAATCAGGATCAGTAATCAGAACGTATATAGTTCCTTAATGTCTCTACCAAAGGGATCGCTGAGCTCTATTTGTGGTGCCGGTCCACTAAGTGACACAGTGACCTCTCGAAGGCTGGGGTCAAAGGGCACTTCCCACTTGTTCTCCTGGGCACTGTCATGGTTTGAGGACAGCAGGTGGACTTTCATGGCCTGAACTGTCACCTCTACCCACTTTAAAACCTGGAGGAAGGAGAAGAACACCATCGAAGAACCATTTTAGCGTCAAACAGGGGACACATAGGTATCTGTCAAACTGTCAGGGACCCCTCTCAACTTTGAAAGACAGGCTGAGGACAGAAAGAGACATGGTCATGGCCTTTCTTTGAATGCCCCTCGCTGCCCGCACGGCAAGCTGCTCTTTGTCTGGAACTATTCTTTCATTGCAAAAGTATTCCTCAGAGGGTTTTTGCCTAAACAAAGGAAAAGGGAAACAGTTCAACTGTCAAACTGATAACATACAGTTTTCTGCACTATCGAGCATGTATTCCCAAAAGAGTGTCTCTCACAGTGGAAGTCTGTCAGGCAGCAATCCCCATCCTTCAGCACAGCTTTCATGAATCATACAACTTGTTCCTCAGAATAGAAAGCCGATGATAGGGAGAGGGGGTTTCTTTGTTTCAGAAATACAGTTAGATGCAACAGTATCAACCTGACTAATATGAAGGATAATTTATGGAGATTAACAGCTGGCTGCTTGTCATTCTTTTGCCAGGTGAGGTCAGATACCAACACTTTAGGATTGCAGGAGGCTCGCTTCTTAAATTAGTCATTCCTTCACTCAGAGCAAAGATTACCCAAAGTCCAGTACAATCGATGACAGCTTGATTATATTTAATGACAAAAACTTTGACGCGTACTTAGACAATACTGTCCCTCAGTTGTTCTCAGAAATTTCTGACAATATAGAATTTCACTTTTTACAGGCGCTAAACCTTCTAGGTGTAATCATTTTTATGGTGTTGATTAAAAAAAGTTTTGCTTTGCTTGCCTACAAAATCAAAACAGAAGCAAAAGAAAAAAGCTATTTCAGATTGATTTCAGCTGCCACAGTAGAACGCAGTCATCTATCTTCCAAATGCACAACAAGCAACTGCTGTCTAGTATTTGCTTTGATCTTATCCACAGAGGCATAATGGCCAAGCTGCAACTGTAATGAAACAAACTGAAAACATTTCTTCAGTGGGCTCTGGGAGACAGTGCTAATAGCAATAAATCTACAAAAAAAAAAAGAGCAAAAAACTGAGACAAGGAAAGCTTTTGATAATTTAATTATCAGGCCTTTTGTCTATCGGTTCCGCTGGGTGCTGACAGCAGCTGGTTCCTCTAGCCGTTTTACGACTGGAAACAGCTGTAATGTCTGCCACATGTGCAGCCATCACCAGCAGAGCAGGAAACGGCACTGTGACCTACATCTGCCCCAGGATAGAGTCTATTTCTTATGCAAGAGTGCAAAGAGGAGTGGGCATAACCCTGCCCTCAGAACCTCAGATTAAAGGAACTGGAGCACAGAGGTGCTCGGGCCACGGCACATCTGGAGGAGCACGCTGAGTATTGCAGCCACTCCCTTTCTCAGCCATCGTGAATGCGGAGGATCTTAAGTCCTGTGAAACCTCATCCGGTGTGACTCAGTTAAGCAGGATTCACTGGGCTGTTACAGAACGGAACCCCCCTTTGCTATTCATAGAAACATGCCATATGAGCAGAAGTGTGTATTCCACTAACTTGTTCAGGTACCATGCCAAAAAGAAAAAAAGAAAAAAAAACTTGACTGTGCTCTGGTTGAGCGCAATAGCTTGACTCCAAACCCCCCAGTGTGTAGGGGTCAGCTCAGTCCTAACCCATGTTTAAACACCACAACTGCCGACATTTGCTGGATGATGTGCTACTATAACTCAAGGTTATGAAAACGAACGGACCCCTGCTTCTTCTCAGAGGGGTGTCAACACACCTGCCGCAGGTTTGACTGTGGCGGAAGTGGCAGGGAAACCATCAGTAACTACAACATACGTATATGTGCACAAAGAGTGGAAAGAATAAATGTAACCAGAGTTTCATTTTATGCCTGGGAGCTAATTTCATTCCCTTAAAGGGACAGTTCACCCTCCGATAACAAATTCATGTTTTGTTCTTATCTGATTGCTACTTATATATCTAGACTCTTTTGCAAACATCTGCTGTAGAGACATCTGTCTTGTCTCAGATTTGATAGAACTAAGTGGCACTTTGCTTACGAGGCTACAAAATATATTTGAAAAACTCAAAGCATTCTCTTTCCAGGACTTACACTGTCTGCAAAAAAGGTACAGTAACATGCATCTATTCATAGACAAGAGATATGTGCTTGTGGCTTTTTTAGCCTGTTGTGCATGAACGGATACTCATTTCTTTCTCCTCGGTGTCAATAGTTCACATATGAAACAGCTCACAACAGGACAGTGGATTATCTTCAGTAACCAGACATGATGCATAAAAACAGACAATGAAGTTGACTTTTTTTTTTCAAATTTCGGAGCATCACAAGTGAACAACTGTTTCATTATATATCATAATACACTATAATAAAAAGGACTACAGCTAATAGGAAATCACAGATTTGTGATTTTGAGTGTGAAATATCTCTGTAAGTCGCAAGACTTTGCAAATAATAATGAAAGAATAAGGGCAAACAAATAGCTTTTCAAGGCACTTGATTTGAGTGTATGTGCAGCTTGCTAGGTACTGCTAAACTTCATCTTCATTACAAGCTCCTTTCAAACATTGTGTCTGTCTGCAGGCAGAAATCACAGCACTCATTGTCTGGAAGCTAAAGAATCACAAAAAAGCGAGCTTTTTTGATTCCAACTTCAGGCAAGCAATGGGTAAGGATGGCATGGCTACCATGACAGGCTCAGATCATGATCCAAGATTGACACCACATTAGCAGGGTTTTCCTCCGTGTTCTTGTTAGCTTATTCTCTTGTCATTCATAACCAGTCACACTTAAACAATACAAAAAAATATGTGGAGCTGACAATGAATTATTTTGTGAGCACTTGGAGCCAACCCCATTGGGCAGCTGTGTTGGACAGAGGGAAGCCATGACAGATCATATCCTGAGATTAGAGAGTAAAATAAGCAGTCTGTTTTCCCTCCACTCTCCCACCAGAGACCACACACACAAAAAAAAATGTATATTTTGGCTGCATTTTCTAAAACCGCTATTAAAAGGGAATATTTTTGTTAGATTTATAGCACTTTATAGGTTCTTTAAGGATTAAAGGATTTGAATTAATTTGGTAAATGCAATGCCATCCATGAGCTATATAACTCAGATCTGAAACCAACTAATATACAGTATATTGAGTGTGGATCCAAAAAAATGTGTTTGAAAAACTCAAATGTTTACGTTCAACAGTACACTAAGAACATGTCAAAATTCCTCAGGCTACTTTAGCACAGAGTCCTGTAGGGTTGAGGTGTGAGGGTGAGAGTGAACTAGGTCTGCTATTCCCTTCATACTGAAACACAAAAATGACATTCAAACACTCCTTAAACAGCTGGCTGGATTATGGAGTGATAATGAACCGAGGCACCCCACACACAGGCACTGTATGTTTGGCTACATTCAAGCATGACTTGAAAGGAAACACACACACGCA
>KV751383.1:1250438-1319182 GCA_001698575.1 Mola mola | reverse complement strand
TGTGTGAATATTGTCTTTAGTTAAAATTCATATAATAGGGATTATGAGATCATAAGGATAATCTAACATTTTGGACACACTCATTTTAGCAGCATTGTGCATTTACGAAAATATATAATTAACATTATCCAAATGATCATTTAAATGCACCGTAAGCCTTGAAATACAGTGATAGAAAAGTTTGCCACTTAAATGCATTTTATTCTGTGCTCATATACTGTAAATAAACAGGTAAATGGCATTAATCATTTAGTAAATCATAATTTGCATAAGGCATAAAATCTACGAAGCTGATACAAGAAAAACAAAAAACCTTAATGTCGTAACTAAAACATTCCAAGAATTGGAAAGGCATCATTACATGCTCTGGCCTTGCAAGCGACAAATACAGTGGACAAATGCAACCACAGAGCTCACACAAGCTTTACAACCAGAATTGATGTTTGTTTGTGCCTCTCAATGGCCAAGGCTTTGTGTGTGTCAAGGGTGGAGTGCAACACTTTAAAAGACTAAACAAGCCTCAATTCAAATGGAAGCTGTGCGAATTTGCTGTGTTGCTCAGTGAGCATCGTTCAGGATGTGGCTGTGCAGACACTAGACACTTGTGCTAAGTGGGGAAGCAAAAACACAACAGGATGCAAAGAGTGCAAACATAGTAAAATAATCCATAGAAAACTCCCAGCTCCTTCAACACTCTTCTTCAAATAAAAACCCTGTTAGCCCAACAAACATCAGAATGTGAGAAAAAAAAAATCAATCCCACAGTAGTGATGAATAATACAGTGCAACACATTTCAACATGTCTGAATTAAATAAAAAATAAACCTAATCGTAAAATCCCCATAAACGCAGCAAAGCAGAAAATAAATTATATTTACATCATAAATTGTATACTATACTGCTCTGTAACTGTAACTAGAAGTTACTGTTGTCATCACATTTTTAAGAGTCTCTCCATGTGGTGATAAAGCAGCAGCAAATTTACTCTAAGCAGCTCCCCTGCTTTTACAGTATTCTTAATAACTAACTACTCAGAGTGAATTCAGTTCCTGTGACTGTCCGTGGGGAAAATCACAATACTACGCTTTGCGGAAATGCTTGTACACAGTTCACAACACTCAGTGCGTGCGGTGCCACATAGCTGTAAAAGCACAGATAAATGACTGTGGGTTCTGCTGATATGTTTAAGTTCTCCGTGGCATCAGAGCATATATTTGTTCACGGTCCATACTGGAAACGTAAAAGTACAGCTACATGACACAGACGCCTGTACGAAAAAGGGTTTGCAGTCCACCTCCAGGGTTAGCAACTTAAAATGGGGCTTCCTCCTGTTACAGTTGCCACGGTGTTAGATCAGCGTGTACATGCAGGACCATGTAGAGTTGGATCCATCCATCGAACAGTAAGCGGTGTCATGAAGCCTGGGTGTGTTCAGAGCATACGAAAATAATCACCAAACAGAGTTACAGCATTAATATATGTCTTCAACGCGCTAACTTCACAGTTGACAAAACACTGAGCAGGATGTCAGCAACAATTGGCAGCGGCCAGTGCTTTACATTAGGCAGTGAGAGGAGAGGGCTGCTTTCCTCTTCACTCCGCACTGCAAGACTACTTGATTGCCAGCAAACAAGTGGGCCATACTGAATAATTCGTAAGAACAAACTGAGAGCAGGAAGTGGCTGCTTCACTTTCTTTTTAGGACCACAAACCAAATATCCTCTCTTTTACTCATTTCCCTAATGAAATGAGAATTACTTATCTTGAAGATGGAGCACAACCTGAAGTTAAAAGTCTACAAAGCAGTCAAGTACGCAGCTCATTAATATCCCACTCACCTTGCATTCCTACACAAGTCCATCATAAAGTGAGAGAGCCTGAACAATAGAAGGGTCTGCCTTTGAGCCTTCCTGAAACTCCTGCAGAGTCAGCTTCCCATCTGAATTCTGGAAAAATAACATGAGAGAGAATAAGCCAGAAGCTCTTTCACACAGAGCTTCCAGCAGGGGGCAAAATAGGCTCTGAAGCTAAATACTCCTGTTCTCTGCTGCTGGACTGATCTGTGGTTGAGTGCACTTTGGAGAGAAGCCATTTTCTGCCAGCGCAATTCACAAAGTGCTGCTGTGCTGCACAGCTAGTCCAGCAGGCTGGCAAACACACCCAGGCTGCAGGCTGTGTCTCATCTTACACTGAAGCTGAGTAGATTCTTGAGGCTGAGCGAAAGAGGGATTAGCACCGAGTTCAAATGGTGGAGCAAACTATATATGATGTTTATACACTGCAGGCAGTGTCAGCAATGCTGCAGTGGTTGCAGCTCTAAACTTAACAGCATGAATATCAAAGCCCCGAGGGTGGTAACAAAAGCCGATTCAATCCTCTCAATGCTAAATTTATAATCTGGATAGTACTTGTGTCAGTGCCAGGCAACGTTTGATGTTAAAATATAGAAAGTAGCATTCAGTGGTTAGGCAACTAGTGTCTTTATCACTTATTATTTCAGTGGTGAAATACTAACCTTATCCATCATTGCAAAAATACGGTCCACTCGCTTTTCTGGTGTGTTTTCTTCTTCTGGCAGCTCCACAGTGTTCCCCTAAGAGATCAAACCATTACGCTTTGCACCATTCAAACAATTCAAAAATTGGATGTTCTACAAAACTTACCACCATCTGATATATAGCATCTACGATGTTCAGCATCTCATCTCGGGTGATATAGCCATCATTATCAAGATCATACAATTTAAAAGCCCCTGTGTAGAGAAACATTTTGAATTTCTTCAGTCAATGTGTAACTTTTTCTTGTATCTACAATTGCAATTTTAAGCTTCATAGTGCAGAAAAATCCTATTTAAAGAGTTGGCCATGTGAACATGATCTGTTACAACACAAACAGTTAAGAAGAAAATCTTGGTCCAATATTCAGCGTACACAGGTGTGATTTGGAGCCTCCAGGGCACAAACAACAGGAATGGACAGTGAAGGGGGAACAATCAACAACTTGTTGATTTGTGCTGTTTTTGTGCAAAAACCATATCAGACAAAAGGTATTATTTAAGTACTTTATGATCTTTTAAAACTTATAAATGTAAGGGATTTTATTAAAGCATGAAAGCCCATAGTAAGATCTAAAATGATTGTGATTTCAAAATGTAAAACAAAAGATTATATTACACTCTACGGAAACTGAGCACAGACAAGCAGCAGCCTTTCACAATTTATTTACAGCTCAAAAGAGGACTGTTTGTTTGTTTTTTTATTCACAAAATGCCCACTGTCATGACTCTCAGGTTAAAGAAGACTACAGTATCTTGGCCCCCTTTCATATGCAATGCATGGCAGTCAGTCCTAAGTCCTTTCATTTAAATGTCAAGAAAAAAAAGGGAAAAGGTTTCCTCTTACATCTTAACTTCTCATCTAAAGTCCCACGAGAAGTCACAGACAAGGCCTGGATAAATTCAGAGAATTCGATGCGTCCGTCCTACAGAGCAACATAAAGGGAGAGAGAGAGAGAGAGAGAGAAAAAATGGCTTAGAGACAAGATGAGCATCTTACACTTGCTGTACTTTCATGAGCTCCTCGCTGTTCTGTCATGATGTCCTAGCTGCACTCTTCTGAAAATGGGGCCAGACGTTTGCTAGAAGTCCACGGCTATTTTTGCCCTGCACCTTGCTCTCTCCTGAGGCAGAAATATGTCACCAATGGTCATTAGTAAGACCGATGCTACTGGCTCATAGTCTACAAATTACAGCATACAAACCACTACATATTTTGAGGCAAAGTTGTTTCATATTTTTCCAGTGATTCTACACTATGAATGGGCACGGCAGATAATTCAGTCCAACCAAGTAGAAAATGTCCCACGCTGACTCTTCTTTCTTCTGAGCTTTGTAAGAATATCATGCACTGAATTTCACCACAGAAGCTCAGAATTTCCAATTACCCTTCCAAAGTTGTGGCCTTCAGCGTTCTTGTGAGAGGCAACACTGTGCAGCAGAGAGAGACATCTGCTAACATGAATAATAATCAACTAAAATACTACTAATTCAGAGCAAATCATCAACTTTTGACCTCCTTTCCAACTAGGCAACTTTCTCAAATCAAACTGAGCCACTGAACAAAAGAAAGAGCATTCCCAATGAAAACAGACATTTGTGGACAACTTGCAATTCATATAAAATGGATTTCAGGGACTCCCTACAAAACTATTTCACCTGGGGTTGGTGCCTTACATCATGCACTACTGTTTATTATGGCCTGATGCCTATTGTCATCGAATTTGGTCTTCTCTTCACTTCTTCAGCAAACAAATAAGCCCTAACCTCAAGATTAAACTTTTAGAAGACCTCACACCTAACCATAATTGCAGTGAGAACAGTCATTGTTCATGTCCCATGTAAAACCAAAGTCAACCCAAGACAAAGTAACCCTAAACCTAACCCTTAACCCTGATTTATAATCTGAAACCAGATCATAATCTTTTCCTAAGCATAATCAAGTACATTTGCTACCTAAGCGTAACCAAATTGTAACGGAAAACACAAAACTTCTAAATGTGGCTTCTAAATACACATGTGTAAAACAAAATGTACAAATTATAGAAACGCTGCATGACTCAATCTGTACTTTCACCAGACAATAAAGGATAGTAGTCCATCACAAAAGTTTTTCCAACATGCTACAACAGCAACCTGCAACCATTCATCTACAATGGAACAAGGAAAGCCATGCACTTGCCAAGGCCTTGGGGCTAACTTTATCTCTAACAGACATCTGACCAGCCAGGTCGAAACTGAAGTCATTGCTGAAGTCATAAAAAACTATTACGATCAATGCCTTCTCTAACTAGGGTGCCTAATGAAGGCCAGATAAGCATCATGTGGATGGGGACGTCTCATCTGTCTGGCACAAAGCCTTTTTACTCAAGCCAATAAACGTCCAGGGGCTCACCAGCGTCCAACTACTACTGTTTCTGTTGTAATATGTGCAGAATTTGGTTTGGCATTGTCTTGCTGAAATCAACTTCAGAGCATATGTTGCTCTAAAACTTATATAGATTGTTCGGCATTAATGGTGGGTTTGTAAATGGGCAGGTAACCCATGATGCATTTTCATTAATGTAGCCCCAATCCATCACAGAGGGCTTTTGAACTGTGTACTGATAAAAAAAAACAAAAAAAAACAAAAACAAGAGGATTACTCTCGTCTTTAGCCCAGAGGATGCGGTATGCATGATTTCCAAAGTAATTCAAATTTTGACTCGTCAGACCCCAGGGAGGTGGCAGTGTTTCTAGATCTGGTTTATGTATGGTTTCCTCTTTGCAGGAAACTCATTCAGAGTTTCAAATTGCATTCATGGATGTAACGATGAACTGTGTTCAGAGACAAATGTTTTTGAAGTGTTCCGCTCTCGTCCACTTCAGAACCATGTCTGTTTTCGATTGAATGAAATACTGGTTTTCAGTCTTGTCCCTTGTGTAAAGATATTTTTAATATTCTCTGATATTATGTACTGGGAACCACAAAATCCCCAAATTCTTTGCATGTTTACAGAAAGTTTTCTTCGTTGTTTGTGGTGATTATTTGTGTTTTCAATTGTTGGTTGAACAACAGTTATTTCAAGATGTCATTTTGGGGTCCGAGAGTTCTTAACAAAGACGCTGCACACACATGTTCAACTCAGCAGCACAGGAGATCTATCAAATCAGCACAGGTTCAAGGACACCCAAAATTAGTGCCACCAAGTCAATATATGACCACTGTTTATGAGTGACGGTTTTGAATTATGGCCAGAAAGTGGTTCTGCAGAATGTTGATGTAACATTGAAGCTGAACTTTGACTTTTGAAATACTAAATTTCACCACTTCGTCCCTTCATCTTTCAGACAATAGAGTGATATTGTGTAATAACTAAGATTATGAATTCCTGAGTAATAGCTACTAATGTGAGATCACTGTGAGATCTGGCCACAAAATTTTATTCAGTTCATCCACTCAGTCTACGTGGGCCAAATTTAAATAAATTCTCTGGAAGCAATCCCAAGACTTCGTCAAATTATAACAAAAATCATATTCGGCCAGCCTTATCATAAGAAACTTACACTTACACTGTGATGTGTAAAAATTTGGATCACAAACCTTATTTTCATCAAATACATTGAAGACAAATGAGGCAAACTTGGTGGGATCTCCAAAGGGAAAGAACTGTTTATATATCTTCTGAAAGCCCATGGCGTCCAGCTGCCCACTTGGACAATCTTTAATGAAGCCTTTGTACCTGAAAAAAAGTACAGATAATTTATAGAGCTAAAACATAATTTACACTATAATAAGAATACATAATCAATACAAGACTGGTTAACAACAATAATAGACCGATGACAGATTGAAGTCATCTCCTCACGTCTATAGCCGGCATTACTGATTCAGTTTGAAAGCCAGATAGGAAAGGTCAAGTGCAAAGCTATTTGTCTCATTCACAGATAAGAAGATCGCCTTAATCCAATTGCAAACCCATAGTGGTTAACTCTAATCAAATTATTCTCTAGTCTTCTTTTGATAATACGCATGGCTAATAGATAAGTCTGAGAGCTTCCTCTTGCTCCTGGAAATGACATATCCAGAGAGTGACTTAATATTGCTATTAGCCTAAAAGAAGAAGCATCTCATAAGCAATATCAAGTGCAGTCACTCAAAAGTAGGCAGATTTCCGAGTATGTCTTCATAAAGAAGCACGACAGCCTTGCTACACTATAATATGTCAGGAAGGAAGGAGTGTTAGCCTCTATTAAATAAATGCAAGATGAAAAGTAGGAGAAGGAGGAAATAGCAAGGAAATAGTAACTCTCAAAAGATTTTTAAAAAAAAGCACTGCAAAAAGCTTTTGCTCGTGATCAACAGCAAAACTGACGCAAGCTCACACAAGGACTGTGTGTTCATCTGTGATTCAGTTTATGGCCAGGGAGATGGGGAGTGGGGGAGAGGGGGAGAGAGAGAGAGGAGGGGGGGAAGCATGTTCTGATGCAGAGTGAAGGCCAGGACAGATATTTTTTCCCCTTGCATCCCAGCTTCTGACTCCTCTTCATTTCTTTACTTTTAATCTGCCTTGCAGATCCTGAAAGCCCTTCCATATAGTCAAAGAGATGGAGAGATGGAGATGCTTTGATGAGCAGCAGGGGAAAAAAAATACTTCAGCCAGAGGAGAAGCGAAAAGAGAGCGAAACCATGTAATTATCACATTTGAATTATCTGAAGATATCCAAGAAAATGAAAGCAAAGCTCTTTGTTATACAGAATGTGGAATACAACCTAAATTACATTCGAAGTCCATATACTGCATATCATAAACCAGACCTGCCCCATTTCACCTCAATTCTTTCATTTTTGACCTTCAACTGAAATATTACAGGCTGAGTGGTGCTGCAACATGCTGTTTAGCAGTGTAAATGTGGCATACATGTACATGTACACATACAGTAGACAGCAAAACAGAACAGAGTGTCTATTCAGTATTTGCACTGAAGTTAAACTTTTCTTGTGTCAAAGGCAGACTCACCAATACAAACGGCTGACCGAATTAATCAGCTCTTTACTTACAGGATATCAGTGGAACAGGTCACCCAAAGCTCTTAATTCAGTCATCATCTACTCAGCCCCTATCCCAATGTAAAATTCTTAACAGAGAAACAACTTTGTAGCATCCTCCGAAATAATCTGAAGAAGCCACTGATTTATGTAAATTTAACTCATTTGGCAAAAAAGACTCTCCAGGAGATGATTAAGTTATTTACCCCCCTTTTAAAACTGAAATCCTTATTGAGGGGAGTGTTCATCGCTTTTAGTTTAGCAGCTACAGTGTAGATTTCAACTTAAAATAGGTGTAAACAATGTCTTTTCTAATCAATTTGGGATCTTGGAGAATCTGGAGGCTTGAGTTACTTTAGAAAAGCTGTATTTAGCCTTACCTTTGTTTAATTCAGTTGTTAAGCAGACTGGTTTTGTGAACTGACACCTGGGCATGGGCAGCATGCATATGTAGCAGACCCTTTTCATTTTGGCACCCATATTAACAGATTTGAGCAAAGGCCGTATGAGCAGAGCAGCTCACATGCATGTCACGTGGGGCTCCAACAGGCCTAATCTAAATATTCAGAGTGTCAAGTACTTGGTGGCATGGTTCAGAGCCCTGAAGTTTCTATGGATAATCATATTAACATCATCCCTGCAGTTTCAATGTTTATATCTGCAGCTGTAGATACAACAAAAAGGAATGACAATATTTCTATGGTACATTCTTTATGTCTTTCTCTCTTGCTACAATGGTCAAGGAAATTTATGTTACCATCATTACCGACCATTATAAAAGACAAAGTCCATGTTGAAAGATAGAGAGCTAGCTGTAGCAGCCTGCAGCAGAAAAGTTGCCTTTGTGGACTCACATGCAATAAAAGCCACAGTGAATCAGTGAGCCAGCCATCACACTATGCACATGCCTCCTTTGAGTACCGCCCATTAATTCACTTAAACAAAAGTTCTATCATGCATGGTGATGAGAGATACTGATGACATTGATATTACTTTTTTGGGAGAACTATTCCTTGAACACTTGGACTTGCTCTTTTCCTCCTGCATAAACACATAACTGACTATGGCTTTATCCACATCTGCCTCTTTCTCATAGGTGGAGGCTCCTTCACAGAAACTATCTACTTCTGGGTTAATACTATTAATTGTGAAGTTAGCGTCCTGGATAATGTCCAACCCTTTAGGCCTGGCTGGTACCAAATTTACTGTGCTGACTAAAAAAAGTTAGTCATTAAAATCATTATTTCAGTCAAAAGCCCTCGCTTCCTCTTTTTTCCGCCTTTGTTTTCAGGTCATGAGAACTCACAGCATGTGACTTATTACTTATTGCATGTTTAATATAAAAAGTGATGGAGAAGAACCAGACATATTAATTATTCAGTGCATTCTGCCTCCTTGTCAAATCTGGGCATCTACCCACAATGCACTACAACCAATAACAGTTGGATTGGGGATCCATGTGTGTCATTATTGGCTAATGTTGCTTTTAACAGCTTGTCTAAACTTGAGATAACAAGCTCTGACTCCACACCCAAAGATTCTTTATCAAACTATTAGTGTTCAGGAGTCTGTGATGTGCAAAGGAAAGACATTCCCCTCTACTATCTTTGTTGCTAAGTCATCCATCCATCCATCCATCCATTTTCTACCGCTTATCCTGTTAGGGGTCGCGGGGGGGGGCTGGAGCCTATCTCAGCATCTTGGGGCGAAGGCAGGGTACACCCTGGACAAGTCGCCAGTTCATCGCAGGGCTGACATATAGAGACAAACAACCATCCACACTCACATTCACACCTACGGGCAATTTAGAGTGACCAATTAAACTACCCCCAGTTTTTGCATGTTTTTGGAATGTGGGAGGAAGCCGGAGAACCCGGAGAGAACCCACGCAGACACAGGGAGAACATGCTAAGTCAAATATAATCAAATCAAATTTTGTCTGTATAGCCTAAAATCACAATTTACATATTATCTCACTGGGCTCTGACAAACTGTACAGACATGACACCCTCTGCCTCTAGACCTTTGAAATGAATGAGGGAAAACTTAAAAAAAAAAAAAAATTAAACAGGGAAAATAAGAAACCTCAGGAAGAACCAAACCTACTTTTTTTTTATTAAAAAAAAACAATTAAAAAAACTCATATAACTCATTGTGAAATCACTAAATTTGAAATTTAAAAATAAGATAACTTAAATCCAAGAACATTGAATTTATTTATTCATCTTAATTTAACATAATTTTTTTGCGTTAGAGTTATGTTTCCGACAAGTTTACTTCTAAGGTGTAAATTCAGTATAAATATATTGGTAGCAACTCCTCAACAATCAACTCTAAGAGCTTCTAAAATAACGTTTCTGTAACTTTTCTGTGACTGGATTCTACAACTAAAAAATGAAAAAAAATAAAATTAGTACTACTTAAATTTTAAGTCAAATTCTTGTAATTCTTCAATAACTCTTCAAAAGTCTTTCTGCCACTAAAATATTATTTTGCCTTTTTTAATCAACAGTCACACTGATCTGCTTTACTACACAGTGAGTAAAGCTGAACACCACATTTAAAATACAATTCCAGTTAAAGAGGCAAATGACAGATAGGGTAGAAATTGGGAATTGACCAATCAATCATTTTGCAAACAAATGGCGTAACTTGCCTGGGATAGAGGCCAATGGTTATCATCATTATATTGCACAAACGTTCCACGCAACACAAGGTAACACATGAAATTGTGACATACTTGTTATGTCTTCTGAGGTTGTGTTGTTTTTCTAGGGTTGAGTGGCCTGTTATCTAGCTTGATTTTCCTTTTGCATAAAGTTAAAGTTACAGTATGTGTGCTTGCTGTTTTATTCATGTATGATAAACCTGAAGCTGCTTTCAACAAACAAAATCCACAAGGAATGCAAAGCTATCCTTAGCAGAGATAGCATGAAAACTATGCATTGTTAGTCACTTTGATTTCCGTGTTTTCTTTGGAGACGGGTTTGTGGTTTTTCCCAGCTGGAGTTTCTGTGGAGTTGCCAGTCTTAGCCGAGTTCAGGCTGATTCTACAACCCTGACTGGCAACTGACTGTCTGAGTGATGTTACTGTGTGTACCTGACATGTAAATATCTAAAACATCCAGCATCTGAGTACAACAGGGCTCGAACGATATGCTTTTGACCCGATTCAACCGGTCACAAGACTTGGGTCCCAAAGTGGTATGATATAATATTCTTGTGTTCAGTATATTCAATATTAATTATTGTTTTTTTTTCCTTCTTTAAGAAAAACTAAAGTTAAATCATACACTTCTAAAGACAGTGTAACGTCAGTCATTTTTCAAAAAACAATGAGACATTACATGTCCGTTACTCTTTAACATTTAATACAGCCGCATAGAAAAGTGTCACTGTACTTAAGTTGAGAAGCCAGGTTGAGGGTGGGCGTGTAGCACTCGACGTGGAGAAAGCTGTGCAGCAACTACTATGTTACCTGCATTGTCTGTGACCAAAGCAGTAATATATATGTGACATATATCAATTCTGGGGAGAAAAATCAATTTCTAAAATTGTCCTGTATAAAAAAAAACAAATCAATTTTTTTCCCCCATCCCCAGACCACAGATGCTGTTGATACAAACTTGATTCCCTGGTCTGTTTTGCTTTGTAGGGCTCCACAATAAAACCTTGAGATTTTTTTTTTATTGTGAAATGGATGTGACTAAACATGTTTGTCAATGTGAACTATTCTTCATAGTCATTATAAGAATCACCTTCACTTGCCAAGAAAAAAGGCCTTGGTGAAAGTGGTGCTGAGACACACACACAGTCAGACTGTAATAATGTGACACTGTACTTGGAGATGTGACATTGTGCTGCTTTAGACCACACTGGGGAGACAGTGTGAAGATGAAGTATTTATTACTGGAACTGGCTCCTGGTCCTTGGCATACACCATGGTGGTTTGCTAAAGAGGTTTGTAGGATGTCTCTCTTCCTCCTGCCTAATTGGCAGGAACACCGCTGAGCTATGTCATTTTGTTATTGATTTCAGATGAGTCTCAAGCATACCAAAGATGTACCATAGAGGACAATTAGAGAGGGGAACAAATTTAATGCACAATACAGGCATTTATCTAACCCTGCTAATTCTTCTGTGTCTGTGCCTGTGCTCTAATTACACGCCATGTGGCATTTCCCCTGGTAAAATTCCCTCTCGTCCCTCACACTCAGCCGTGTTGATTGCTGCTGATTTTCAAGTGAGGACTCATGCACACTTTCCTGTGAAAGACAGCGAGAGTGATGGCGATCTAGCTGGCTGCACAGCTAGAGGACTGGAGGTTTGAGGGTGGGGTGGTGTTCTGCCCCAGTGCACTCAGGCAGCCTCAGAGACAGGCCGGCTCAGAAGCTCTGGACCTGCCAATGCCCAGTGATATCTAATGCTGCTGCATGGCTGTGAATGTGCCTTGGCTCCTTCCCCCCAGTAAACCCCCTTAACACGAGACATGTAAACCAACTAACTCTCCAGGCATAGCTCTTTTTATGCATATAAAATGAGGTTGTGAAATGCAAACCCAAGCCTTGATAAGTGAAGTGTGAACCTGGAAGATGATTACTTTATTACAGCGCTCACTTTTCTGACATACATTCGTTTTTGTTTGTCAAATAAACAATGGCCCAAAAGGAGCATGCAGCAAACAAAAGCGATGACTCCACTCATGCTTGTATCATGTCTTTAAATGAAGATACAGAATCTCTTAAGCAGGCATCAAAGAGTGTCATTATTGTGCCTCCGGAAAAACATTCACAAATTCACATCTTAACATGAACGGTCACTCACACCACAGATCTTGTCTCTGTTTTAAGAATATGTTTCATTTTGTTAGGTGTGAACTACCTGTTTCAACATTGTGACTAACGGCTAGGATCACACACGGGGGAGACCTATGCAAAATGATCAGAGGCTCACTCGGTTGTGACCAGTTTAACAGGTAGAAAATCTGACAATTACTGAAATGTAACCTCTGTCGCTGTACAGCAAGTAAGTGAAAGAACCTTACAGACTAACAGTGGATTTTAAAAAGGCCAACATAATATAATTTGGAGCGCTAATGTAAATACAGATGGACAATGCATCTCCACTTCATCCCACTGTGGAAAATTAAGTCAAAATATTCCGGATATGAGTGGTGCCATATTGGGCTAATGCTGTCATTTGGAGCCAGAGCCTGTGCAGCAGTTGTGTGAGCGGTTGAATGGTGGAGCTGTGATATCCAGTTTTCACTTGTATATCTGCTCACCTCAGCTGTCAATCGTGGCATTTCACCATGTCTTTTGAATCAAATAACTAATTGAAATTACAAAAAGATAATGAAATTAACACTTCAGCATAGGTAGGTAGCTAGGTAGATCATTAGACAGGTACTTTGACTTTTCAGTTTAACCTTTTCCTATCTGATAACCTTGAGGTGAAGGGGAGGATTTACGGCTTATAATTTGGCCCACTACAAGGAGGTAATCGAAACGTTGTAACTGCACTTTTAAGGAGTTCTTGTGTCACTGATTTTATATTTTCGCTTTCCGATGAAAAACAAGTCTCCCAAATGTGTTTGTTCAGGAGCATGAAACTGAAACTCTTTTTTCAGAAAATGACTTACAAAATTAACCCAAAACTGTAATCAGACACATTAAGGACCTAAAATGAACAAAAGTGAAAATCTTCAAAAGTGGTGATGCATGTTTTTCATCAGACAGCGCTGATATACAATCAACAGCTCAGAGCCGGAAAAAGCCGACATCCAATAAATTGGCTGAAATCTCCCCTACCACCAAGCCTTGTGAGAAAAATTCCAGACTTCTGTAAATCATATAATGGAATCGATCAAATTCTGGGTGGGAGAGGTTTTAATTTTTTGACAAATTATTTTCCCCTAGAATTCCAGTTCAGAAGTTGACAGGTTCAGGCTTGCACAGTTCTTCTGATAGTGCTGGTTTCTAAAACATCCTATAAGCACAGAATAACCAGACAATTAAGCCTATTTTAACAACCTGATGCCCCTGTCATTCTTCCATTATCAAACATCCCTTTTGCAAATTGTTTGCATCACTGTTATCAGCCGTCAAAGTCATTCAGCCTCACTAAAGGCTTTAAAGTCATCTTATTTTTAGAACGTATCTGTCTTCTGATTTGAGTGAGAGAGATGGTTTCGAATATTGACTATCAAACTTATCGGAAACACACTATTTTGGACTCTAGAATCTCTGAAAAATAAATCAAAGTGGCTTTTGCTAGTGAGCAAAATTAGATCATGTGTGTTTTCCAAATACAAATAATATACTGTCTGATGTTCATGTCAGGAATGGAAACAATTCTCATTAAAAATGAATGAACACACTTACCACTGCTGCACCTCTTTCTCTGTAACTGTAAGAGAAATACAGAGTGACATTAGCACAGAGGAAAACTTTGAGTGTCCTACAAAAAAGTAACTTGTTGTTAGAGACAACAGAGTAAAGAAAGGTGGCACCTTCACTAAAATTACTTCACAATGAACAATCATTGGTAAATAGCTATTTTTATTTGACTGTAGCAGCTTCCATTAATTGCACTAGCAGAGGTGGCAAATGCTAATTTCTCCTGGCCAGTATAGTACAAATTTAGTCAGAATAAACCCTAGAGAGTCACAAAAAGACATACAAAGCTAAGCGAATAAAGGTCAGCCACAGATTCAAGAAGGAGAACAGTTGAGAGGCAGGATGTGTTACCACACCCACACAAACACTGTTATCTGCCAGTATCTAATTAACCAACTCCTCATGCCTTCCCCATGCGTCCTTACTCTCTTTCTCAAGTAACAAAGGCAATTTTCATCATCTCAGCCAAGAGGGTTACTAATGTCACCCCTGTGGGGCCTGAGGCAAAGCAAGAGCCTTATAATATACAATGAGCGAGTGAGTTAATCGATAATTTTGTCTACTGTAATGTTTAACCTTGACCAACTTCAAGTGATGGTTACCAGTAGAAACAAGTTGAAACTGAGTGAAGAGGCTAAGTGGCTCTTAACATTATCCAGCAGGTGGAAACTCATAATACCTATTAGAACCTCTCTAAACTGGCTTTCTGTTAAGTTTAGTGATCATTTAAAACGATTTTGACGTAACTTAAGCGTTGTTTCCATCACACAGTATAGTTCAGTTCGGTACACTTTGGAACTCTAAGCTCATTACTTGCGTACTTTGCCACTGTCCACTATGTCATTCCATGGTGGGTAGGGTATGCACTAGAATGGTATAGGACTGCAACAGCTTCCTAAGTAGCGTGACATCACAGCAACGTAACAATACAGCCCTCCAATTAAATCAATGAAGAAAAGGGAACACAATAAACAAAGGATACAATAGAGGGCATCCAGCATTTCATGTTGCAAATATTCTTTCTTGTAAACCAAATGAGATATTAAAAGCTTGAGTTTTTAACTTCTGGGAATCAAGCATGAGCCTCTCCTAAAGCAACTCTGCGCCGCCCTGGACTGTCACGGAGCCCTTGAGAAGGGTTCATGGATAATTGTTCTGACATGTCGGTCTTTTTTGGGATACTTTGCCATGTATGCATTTTTTGATAATGCTGGAAGAGCTACTTGTCCTACTGGGATGTCCACGTTTGTAACAGACGTTCATTATCTTTGGAGACGCTGTTGGCAGGTTTTACCAAAAACTACTGAATGGATTTCAAAGTAACATGGTGGGAGAATGGGAGATGGGCCAAGGAAGAGTACATTTAATTTTGGTGTAGATCCAGGTAAATTCAGCAATGCAGGTGTCTTAATGATTTTTTATGTGATGTTGATGAAATAAAATGGCAGAACAAAACTGTAAGGGCAGTGCAGCACCTGGGCAGATCTACAGTGTGATGCAAGCTGCAGTTATCTTACGATTCATCTTCAAAAATGCAGCAGTTACAAGTATGTTTTAATTTATTGAATGACTTATTTTCTGTGTAAAAGTAATGTGAGATTTATTATGAGCACTTCCTATGTCATCATTCAGACAAAAAAAAAACAAGACCATCTGACCAACTGACACGCACCCACACACAGTATTAATAAAGTTAAAACAACTCAATGGTGAATAAAACAGCTACGCTCAGTCTGTTGGTCACTGGGCCTCTAATTTAGCTATTTACAAACAAGCATGACTTAATCATGTTTTCAATGTAAATAATGATTAATAATTAGCGACAACAACAAGACAATGTTGTCACTTGTCACTGGTTGATTGGTTTATTGGCAGTTTTACCAACTACTGGATGTATTTCAATGAAACTTGCTGGGATGATTGGGAATGAGCTAAGGAAGAAGTCATTACATTTTGGTGGAAAATGCAGAACTGAATAAAGGAGTAGATCCAAGGATATTTTTTGTGAGCTGTTGGGCCTTGGTGGAGGTTTGCACTCTCTGACTGCTTCTTAATATATAATAAATTTGCAATAAAATGCAAGATCTTCCTAGTCAACAGGTGCATCACGAAAACATCACTAATGTTAACAACACTGATCAACTGTTGTGTCTAATATGCCCAGCAGTCACCTGACACTAGTCCCTCGAAGTTAAACCTATGACTTTGTTGGGGACAAAGTTGAAATTTTGTAATATTTTAAATGTCTAGAACACTTATTATTGGCCAGAAATCATGATTATGATTAACAGTTAAACAAAACCATTTTTCATATACTTTATTTATATGAAAAGATTTGAAGCATATTTGGTGGTGCTGATAAAGGATTACTTGAGTTCCTCAGAAATGGCTTTGGGGGAACATCTTCCAAAAAACATCAGGAATAAATGGTCATAAAAATCATCACTCAAGCTGTTTTACAGAATAATGATTAATGTTACATGCCACGCATTTAATTTCATTTCAAATATGACTTGGTTATTGATAAACGTGATTTAGGGTTTCAAACAGGTCTTACAATATACACAAAGCAACAAATTGTGCTCAATTGTGACTTGTTTGTTGAGATTTCTTTCTTTTGGACTGGTCAACCTGTCTGAGACTAAATATTTACTTTATTTAACTTTCCGGGAATTAGTTCTTATGAACAACACTTCTTGTTTTGGCTTTACCTAGCTTTTCAAGGAGTCACTACAGCGAATCGTTGTCCTCCATCTTTCCCTGTTCTCTGCAACTTCTTCTGTCACACCAACTATCTGCATATCCTTTCCCACCACATCCATGAATCTACTTTTTGTTGTTATGAACACCACTAAATGTGTTTAAATTTGACTATAGGAGTGCTGGAGCAGAGTCATACATAAGCTATCAATAAAAGGGCGAATCACGTAGTCTTTGACTGCATACTCCTCAGCCTGCATTGGTTCTGCTAAGCTTTTTTACCAAGACCTATCATGTGACCCTTTCCTGGGCAATAAATATCAGGGTCATTCTCACAAGTGTCAGCCAAGCCAAGCTAACACAAAATTGGCCTCAAAAGTCTACTTAGTCAGAAATTGACACAATCTGCCATGGCTTCCATTTAATAAAAAAAAAAATTATTACATAACCCAGTTGGAGGCAATGGGAAATAATGCAATCAGCACAGTGCAGGGCGCATCTTAGTTGGTCCTCCAGGGTCTACAAGAACACATCCAGCTTGCACTCTGTCACTGTGAGCCTTGGCCATGGCTTTGACAAAATCCTCATGCTATTACACTAGCCTCACCTACATCCTGCAGACATTTTTATAGGACTGCTGGTCTTTCCATGTGATACCAGAAGAGTTTATCGTGGTTTAAATTGTGTTTTCCACTTGGTAACCAGAGTGTTTTCATAGCTTAATGTTGTCTCCAACCAGAAAGTCATTTAATATAATGTCATAATAATTTCATGAGCAAGAATGCACTTTTAAAGGAGCAGCTTGTGACATATGGCCACAACTTCAATATACCTTCAAAAACAAAGGGGGCAGCACATCACCTAAGAAGCTTTCAACTGCTGTTTAATATAGTCTTTGCCACAGTTAGTATGGGTGTGACGAGATCATGTGCCGCGAGATCTCATGATATTAAAACGTAACGACATTTCTCGTTGAATTGAATTTTGTGACCTGTGTGGGGAAGCAATATGCCTTTGCTGCATGTAGTCTGCTGGAAACCCACATTAAGAAGAAGCCTTTCCAACTGCAGCCAGCATGAGGGCAGATTCTGACAATGTAAGCGTCAAAGATGCCCCTGCCACTTTTAAATCGTTTGCGTGGCAGCATTTTGGGTTCCCTGTTGGAAATAACAAACGGTGACAGAATGACGGACAAGACATGAACAATATATAAGCACTGTAAGAAAACATTTCCTTACACCGCAGCTAACACGACTACTATTGAAAAACACCCATAGATACACACCACAGCTCTCTACTAAAATCTGCTGCGCCTGAAGAGAACAGTAAAAGGTCAGAAAAGGCTGACAGATGCGTCTGCGCCCCAACTTCCACAGTCAAATTCTAGAGTCATGGCAATAAGATGAGACATCGGTATTCTGTCCGTAGAAAATTAGGGATTTCGGCGACTCCTCCATACAAAGCTCATGCACGCATCCCAGTCCGCATTTCAACATTTATTTATGGAGAAAATCAACATCATTGACAGTTTGATTCACTGATGATTTTGGTTTTCGATATTGAAAAGGGAATCACTGCTGTTTTCAATGTCTTACATCACAAATATATTTTATTTCTAAAGTAGTTTTATTAGCAAAATATGATAAAATGCTAATGAATTGTTGCATGATAATTCCAAAAGCTGGGGACTTTACATGACCATCACAAAAAGGTTAAAATTTTAACATCCATTTATGGAAATTTTGTCAACATTTTTACATCCAAGTTGTCTGATTGTTGAGTCAATGTTAAAACAACAACTATTATTTCAACCATAACCACTTTAAGTTTTAAAAAGAGCTGCACAAATTAACCCTATTATTATTATCAATTAAACTTATTATTTCAATGTTGAAGGTCAGTCATGTGCCATCCGGGACAGTTATAAAATATTTCAAAATATGTAAAAATGTACTGTTTTGTGACTCAGCTACATAAAAGGCTATTTTCCAGTCATATACGTATTTCACTATTAAAATTTTGTTTAAAGTAAATATCTTGTATCGTCTTATCTCATGAGCTGAGTTTATCATCACACCCCTAACAGTCTGTCTTTGGGCGTATCTACAGCGATAGTTAGCGCAATGGCCCTACAACTTTATCATGTCACCTGAGAAGTAGGGGCCCAAAATATGTTTTATTTACCAATAAGCGTTAAGAATAATTTGTAGAAAAAAAAAAAAAGAAAAAAAAAATTCCCGTCTTGGGGAATCGGTTCAATTCAGGATGTATGTGATCAATGAAAGGAAAAGTTGTGAGTTTATTTTCCATTTAAACACATGCTCCAGCCACTGATTAAACTTTAATTTCTGTTTTATGCTTTTTTTTTTCAATTAAATAAATGCCTTTGTGGCTTTAAAATGGCTTTATGTAATTCTAAACCTTTGCATCACCCGAGCTGTGGGGATCTATTTAAGTGTTACTTTAGTCCTGCCCCGTCTTTACTCACCACTCTGCCCCTCGCCTGCAAAAAGAGCTTACCTGCTCTGTCAACCTTTATCGTTAAAACTAGCCTACTATATGCCGCACAGCGGCAATTCCAAACATTGGAGTAACTCAGCCATGCAAGTTTGAACCAGACAACAGATTCCAAGGAAAAAGAGGACGATACTATCTCTGTAACACTCACAACAAAAAAATGGCAATGATGTTGTTTCATCACATTACAGTGATGATAATATTAACTAAAAACTAATATTCTTAAATGTTGCACCTTTAAGCCTACAACAACGCAGAAGACAAATGTTTCCTGATGCTTTTTTCTACTGAGCAGCCTGTATGTCTGGCATTGCCTTGTTGGTTGCCTGTAAACACAGTCCATCATTTTCAAGGAGCAAGCACGCCATTTCTTCTATCACTGAAACAAAAAGAACAGAGAATTATAAAAAAGGCCCCAATCTGTCAAGAACCAAAGGAAAGCAGTGGCTAAAATGGCAGACAAAGCTTCTCATGGGAGAGCAAGAGAGAGAGGTAATAGGATGAAGGAAAGCAGAAATGATGAGAGTCTCAAGTATGGCAACAAGGGAGAATGATCACGCTGGAAAAGAAAGCTTGGTGCCCCTCTAAGCGATGCTAACCAGATAAGATCCTAATTATACTATTCCATTCCCTGCTCAAAGAGGGCAATTAGGGGATAAAACAAGAGCGACAGGGCGAAAGGGTAGTAGAGAGAGAGAGAGAGAGTACAGGACGGCAGCGAGAAGCCCAGCCCAGCACGAAGCCCAATCTTCCTCAAGGTCTATTTCCTGCTACACAACAGCCTTCCATGGAGAGAGCCACACCACCACACAAATAACACTGTCATTAAGAACCCAATGGATGTCAACTCCCACCCACACCTGCACGCTGTACTGCTCAAATAATAACAATAAGGCTGTGCTCCAGAAATAGCACACAAATGATTAATATAGTGTTTCCAGAGCAGACATCATTCCGTTAATTACAGTGGGAGAAAGCAAACATTGTTTTTGTTCGGCATAGATGCAAAACGCTGTGAAAATAGAGCTGTCAATCTGCAACGTCCAGATAAGTCAACAGGAACAACACAAATGTGAAGTATTGCAGACTTCTAACTTTTTGCCACCTCTATGCATGTGTGCCAGGTCCAACTGCAACGGCATTTTTAACAGAGCATTAATGAATTTACAATATTTGTACTAGATGTCTATCTGTCTCTGTCTAGATAATGGATAAAACAACATTGCACTCTCTCAAAACCCCCAGCTTCGTAGCTGATACTAACTCGGCATTTCCATATTCATAAATCC
Source organism: Mola mola (assembly GCA_001698575.1). Taxonomy (NCBI): domain Eukaryota; kingdom Metazoa; phylum Chordata; class Actinopteri; order Tetraodontiformes; family Molidae; genus Mola; species Mola mola. Next base: position 1,298,695 of record KV751383.1, on the reverse strand, counting down.
CCTCAGCATGATTTAAAGATCCTGATTACAACTTTTGTCAGACTTTAACCAATCATAATTTGCTACACAACATTTACATGGAAATTTAAATCAAACATGGGGGCTTATTCCCAGCTGACATTTAACTGTAGGTTCGTGCTGTCGATAACAGGAAACTGGTGTACAATTACAAAATATCCCAGAAGCAGCAGTGTATGGAACAGTCTGTATGGAACACAGTGGAGAGATAATATGATTTGAGAGCTGCATTAGTAAGATTAATGTTACTCTACTGTCTTTTAACTTTGGTCCAGTACATTCCTTTATTCTTGAAGGCTAGGTGAGCACTTAGTGCGGGATTTTCTTTCTGAAAACAAGCAAAAAAAGGAAACAAACACAAAAATACTTACAGTAGGTTTTCCTTGTCAATTCCTCCACCAGCTCTGGCTTGAGCTTGCTGTTTGATTTTCCCATGGTCTTCAGCTCTCCTCTGCACCTCCAAATCCGCCTTGGCACGCAGCACCTGTTACTACCTCCTCTCCGGTCTGCTCCTCTGCACAAAACACACACAAACGAAGGCCAGCTCAGGTGCAATAACACCAGTGAAATAAGTGAAACACACTTTTGTTTTGGTTTGGATGAGAGAGTGAAAAAAAAAAAACCTCCCAATTCAAGCTATCATTCTGTGCCCAGTCAAACCCTTGGGACCTGAGAAGACAGACAAGCAGGTTGCTGAGTCTATACAAACACTTTTGAATTCCTATCTGACTGCCTCAATTCTTCACAGTGGTCTGCAGGTGAAAAGTGCCATTTGGATGTGTTGCTACCTTCATCCTTGGATACAAGAGTCACTCAGTGACTGGGCTGAACACGCTCACACCCTCACAGTCATCCTCTGTTCTTCTCACTCCTCCCACCCCTCCTTTCCCAACACTATCTCTATTGCTCTGGGTAAGTTACTGTAGAGAAGAATCCTCCCCCTAGACAACTCAGATAAGGAGGTGTGTAAACTAAAACACAATGAACAGAGCCTGCCTTGGATGCACCCTGCAGCACTTTGCACTCAAAGTGTTGACTCTAATTGCTGGAATCCATTATGGAAAAGCAAACGGTTTTGTTGATAATTTTGCAAAAAGCTTGAAGAAGCAAGGTTTCTCAGGGTAGTTCTATTGTCCTGAATGGCAGCTGAAAAGAGATCTGCTCTTGCTCTTAAAATAAGTGTGCAAGCTGTCTTGCTGGCTCAAAGGCATATTTGAGGAGTGACAGTTTTCTTTTCTTCTCCGTTCTGACTCATACTTCTCCCATCCTTCCTGGCCTCACGACAGCATGGTATAGTGATTTCCTCCTCTCTGTTACAGCAGGCAGGAGATGAGGGATAATGGAATTTCTTTGTATTCTTTGCCCGGCGTTGGCATGCACTGACTCCTAACCACAGCAACTGTCAGAACCACAGAATGGGGAAAGTATGGACAAAGCACCTTCAATGCAAACATCTGTCATCCGCGTCCATGCTTGGTGATGTTCTTCTGAGGGATGTCATGCTAGTAAACACCTTCCTGTGCTCCTTGTGGCCCCGGGTATTCAGACACTAAAAGAAATAAACAAACAGCAGTGACAAAGGGAATGACAAGCTGTGTTGTAACAGACTTTGAAGTCACCTAGAGGCACGGACACAAGAGCACTGGACTGGAAAAAGACTCCTGCCCAGACCTTTGTACTGTGTGCCAAAGCTGATGAATACAGCAGTCGGCAGCGAGGAGCTTCAAATTAGCCCAAACAGGCAGAATACTCTAAGACAGTCTATTCAAGTTTCATGAAAACAGCGAAACGAAAGCTCGGTTACATTTATCCATAAATAATGGCAACGTTCACGCCTCAGAGAGCGACTTCTTTGTATGAATGTGTTTTGTGGTTGACAGGAGCGACGAAAAGCGGCAGCAGCAAGTGGGATGTTTCCTGACGGCACCATAGCAACACAGTTGATGGCTACGGTGCGACGGGATGGCAGCCTGCTTGTCGTTACACTCGCGACGTGCGGCGCCCACGCTGTTTCTCACCAGCTACTTCACCACAACACAAACTCAAACAGGATTCTCACCGTTAAATACGAGGAAGCTCTTCCGTGTAGAGTGACGTCGGGGTTTACAGAGCTAAAGTCGGTCAAAGTCGCCGTCCAGTCAGTCCCACAGCGGAGCGACGTTGTCTCCCGTCGCCGAGTTGCAGAGCGACTCGCTGCTGCTCTGATGCCGCCGTCAGGGATGACGTTGCTTCTGGCCACGACCAGCTCCGCTCAGTGCCACTGACGTCGCGGCACCGTTGTGGGCTTTTGTTTCTGTAAGAAAACGTCCTCTTTAAGCGCTTATACACGTGTAATATCGTACACAGTCAAGGGTTCAGTCACATAAACTCACTTTTGAGCCACATTTTCATTTGCTGGACGGACTTCACACGCAGAGAGGACACTTCTTTATATGGCAATTTTTACTTACACTCAGTGGCGACTCTATGGTCTATGGGGCCCAGGGCAAAAATTCACATAGGCCCCTCCCAACAGCATTCATCCATCATTTGTTCTAAATGATCTGACCAAAATCCATCCAAATAAATAAACAAACAGATAAATAAGTGCTCGTGGAAATATAACCTCCTTGGTGGACGTAAATAGGATGAATAAGAAAATATGTCAATAAAAACTTCAATAATTTTAAGTCAAAATGCGTCTCAAAATGGTGTTCTGCTGAGATGGAGCCATTGTTTATATTATTACTGTGTAATATAAATGACAACAACATGTTGAAATTCATTAATGTAAAATTCTAAAATGTGAATGGTGTCAGATGGCGCCCTATTAGAGAGGTTTCTTTGTACACTGTTGTTAAAAGTTGTTAAAAGCCCCAGGCAGCTGCCTGCCGTACCTGTTGAAAGCTGCACCTCTGCTAACACCTAAGTGAGTAAGCTAATGTCAAGGATAGTCTTTAGACAGGTTGAAACAACTCAAAAAGCTGTTTTTATATTTTTCAATTCATTTTGGGAAGCGGTTTACCTTTTTCTTAGTTAGGTGTTATTACAGTATGTGTAGCTTAATTAATTGAAAAATAACCTAAAACATAATTTCATGGGTATTCTAAATTGCCCATAGGTGTAAATGTGAGTGTGATCGTTTTTTTTGTCTCTATATGTCAGCCCAGTGATGAACTGATGAGCTGTCAAGGGTGTACCCTGCTTTTTCCCAAATGACACTGGGATGGGCTCCAGCCAACCCTGTACAGAATAAGCAGTCATAGATAATAGATAGATTCATGGATAACTTAAAACCTATGTGGCTATATGATCAAGGGTGATTTAAAGGGAAAGGTTAGCCCCAACTTAAAAATACACAGGTTTTGGTGGGATTAGAGTTCTCTGCCTTCTCTCTACCATGATAGAACTGGATGGTACCTATGGCTTATGGAGTTAAAAGCACCTAAAATACACACAGAACTAATGCTCAGTTTCAGTCCTTCATAAAGGTGAAGCTCCAAAACAATACAATTCCTATAATGAAACTGGAGTAAGTATTGTTTTTTGTACCTTGGCTTGTGGGAAATTTTAAGAAAAGGTTCTTCAGTTCTTTGACTTTTATCTCCTTTAGTACTGAGACCACCTTTCATGAACAGAGATAATGCCATCCCACAATTGCCAGTGGTCTGAGTGTAAGCGCAGTCAAATTCTCCTTCACATCGTTCCACGTGATGTATTCCACCAAGGTCAAGGAAAATAATAGGACAAATATATACTGTATATATCATTTTACAGCAGCCAGATGAAGTAGTGCTTAGGTCGTTCAAACTCTATAGTCTCTATAGTCTAGACTTTCTGTTAAAACTCTGAAGTCTCAAGCCTAGGTCCCGGTAATCCGTATGACATCACCTTGGTTATTTTCTCAGGCTTTACAAAGCTCCATTCAGAGACACATAAAACACCATACATTTGTGTTCAAAGGCTCATTAGTGCTATACCCTAAAAGTAAACTAATGGGAACGATTTGAGTGTAAGTTGAGAGTTTCATTGTATGTCATTGCGTAAAAAAAAATGCGTAGACTAAAAAGTTTGAGAATGGCATGTTAAATAGAGTGTACATACCAGGGAAATTCAGATTAAATCTATCCAAACATTAATACTAATTTGTGGAGGACAAGGCTGAGCTGAGAATGCGTGCAACATGGGAATGAAGAAAAATGATTTAAAAAACGCTACTGCTAGAGGCAACAAATTCAAATTCCTTTGAAGCAAATGATTAATGTTCTCTGCTCTTCACATGTATTGATTGCTCATTAGCCTACATGAAGAATGCAAAGACAAGTCATTTCATCCACGCATCTCCATTTATCATATTTGGGACTCATCCTTGTTATTCATGTTGCTCACGCTTGAGTCCGGACTTTGGATTCAGACCATTGAAATTCTGGTCCCACCAGCTACTGTCAACAGATGTTCATTTATTGCGTTTGTCCATTATCAACTGCTACACCACCATTCTGTGGCCCAGAGCTTTCTGTCAATTCATGGGAGGGATCTGAAATGTAGCTGCATGCCTTGGCCATCTGACTATTCTGTGCTCTTCTCTGCAGTCCCTTATTTGAAGTCAACTGCAGTTACAGAAGTCTCATTGGAAGAGAGGGAACAGGGTCGAGCACCAAAAAAAGTGGCCATGGAAAAATGTTGTAAATCATGGACGATTTCTAGTGTTTCCTTGTTGTGCTTTACATATTTTAACATGCGTTAGCAGAAATTTCAATACTTTGTCATTGTCACATTGTTGTGTTCTGTACATGTGACATCTATTGCGCATCTGTCCATTATAGTGAGAAGGATCCCTCCTCTGTGGTTCTTACGGAGGTTTTTGTTTTTTCCCTGTTACACTGCAAGTAACATAGATGTAGACATTGACTTCCATCAGCAGTGGTGCTGATGGAAAAAACAAAAAACAAAAAACAAACTTATTTACAGTTTTGTGGGGCCTGCATGTAATTTACATTAGGAAACACGGAATGACAATTGTCGAGCCGCACACATTGGCTCAGTCATTTCTATCCTGTCATTTAAGAGCATATTCACGAACACTTCCCCTGAAAATGATTCAGCGTAATTATTTGCAGATATTTGTCCATTTATCAGAAACTCCACACCAGGATCATTAAAGCGTCATCAGCACAGGGGCATCATTAATTGTCCCTGCAGCGTCCTCACATCACCACGAGATGCTGACATATGTTCAACAGCTGGGAGAAAGGGGACTACTGGAAGAAAACACTGTCTGGGAAATGCCTGTATGTTTTTGTACTTCCAATGAGTTTTAGCACCTTCAGTATTGCACTGCAGACAGGGAAGTCATCATCTCAGGCTTGACAAAATGCCATCGTCACCACATTTCTCGACATTGGCAGCGGAAATGCTGAAAGGCAGCAAAAGTTCAATTAGCTGGAGGGAACATTGTTGAGTTTAGAGATTTTTGCTTTGTCTCTACAAGAAGACAGAGTCATACATACAAATACATACATATAAACAAAACTATTGAGAGGAATGTTCATGTATGTGACAACAGATGTTATGAGGCCATTTGGAGTTAATATTAGTGCGTATGACTGTAACTGATTAAACATCTGATCCTTCACTCTGACAGTTTTATAAATAGTCATGTACATAAGAGGCAATGCAGCTTCAATGAGTCAAACATGAAAGATGTGCTAGATTTAACCAACTCTTGTTACACAATTGCTACCTCTGAAGATAAAAAAAACAAAACGGTCAAGAGAAGGAATTTGTCACTAAGAGAGCGAGATTTGCAAATACTCAGGTTCTAAAACATCCTTAATTCTGCCTCAGACAAATAAAACAATTTAGTTGATGGGCTGTCAGTAAGAGGTGAACATTTATAGTTTTTGCACACATGAATCTTACATCAGTGTGACAGATGGACGGCAGGACAAAGATCAGCAGATAAACGAGAACCCATTCGTGAACCACCCAGAGTGACTAAATGCATCTCAAAATTAAACACTGAGAGGTTGGGCATCTGAATGCATTCTTGGTAGCTAACAAAATCTCAAAGATTAGAAGATGTAAAATACCAAAAATACTCAGAGTAGAAATACATGCAAGGAAAGAAAATCAAAAACGTTACTCTGTCTGTCTTGCAGGGTAGAAGAACTCATTGGTTTTCTATGATTTACTTCATTCCAGGAACAACTTTCCCCTTCATCACCAACTGCAACCACACATTTTCCCGAGGCATCATCTGTTGTGCCCACTTGAATATCCCATATGGTTCGCTATTTATAATTTAGGATAATAAATAAACAATCTGTACTCCTCCTCTGAACAGTATATGGTTCCAGCAACACTTAGCACAGTCTGGTGTGCTCTGTTAATCCAGTGGGGCACTGAGGTTTTAATGGAACAGCAATGCTGGTGTAATGCCTGTGACACCCAGCTGTTAATTCAGACTGACAACAGGCAGATATCTGGCAGACTAATGGCAGATGGGGCTTGAATCTGAGCTTTAGAGAAAAATTTCCCCCCCTTTGCAAAAAAAAAAAAAAAGGAAAGAAAGAGGGAAAGGGATAGAGAGGAAAAGAAATAGAAAGACTTTTTGCAATTTGGTCACAGAATTCTAGAGATGGTTAGATACTGATATCAACATATCGTATTGGCCTATAATGTTGTCAATATCACACAACAATGTATATCAGCTTAAGCTTACACTTATCATTCATAACATTATAACCACCTGACTAATATAATTAAGGTCCACCTTTTGACTATTGAAGCATGGACCTGTGTTTGCTGTGGTATCTGGCACCAAGACATTAGCAGTAGATCCTTTCTTGTAAGTCTTTTAAGTTTGAAGGTGGGGCCTCCAAGGATCAGACTTGTTTTTTCATCCCACAGACGCTCTATTGGACTGACATGCAGGGAATCTGGAGACCAAGTCAAAACCTTGAATTTGTTTTTGTGTTTCTGAACCATTTTTGCAGCAAGGTAATGTGCATTGATCAGTTGTAAGATGCCACCTCCACTAGGAAATGCAGTTTTCATGAAGGGGTCTTCTTGGCCTGCATCAAATGTGTCTAGGTAAATGGTATGTCTCAAAGTATCATATGACCAAGATTTCCCAGCAGATTATTGCCGTGGCCATGCTGCCTTCTGGCCTATTCACACCAGACCATCTTTTCCCATTATTTCTTAGTCCTCTTCTGATACACATGTGCCCATTGTTTCAAACAATTAGACTGTAGACTGTAAGCACTTTCCTATTGGACCGGGGTCAATATGGTCACTTTGACTCGTCTGTAGATATACAGCCCCATATGCAGCAAGCTGTGATGTGTTCTGTCACTTTTCTACTAGAAAAAAAATAAACTTGCTTAGCAATTTAGAGTAGGCAATTTATTGAAAACTGCATTAAAACTCAAACAGGCTGTTCATCAGCTGGTCCAAAGTTTAAGACCATAGCCCAAAAAAAGACAGAAACAGAACTAATAGAGTCAAAAAAGGACTCAGTAGTGAATAGCCCATCTTTTGTCACTTCAAACGTCTAGGTATGCTTGATGCGAGTGTTTCCAGGAGGCTGGTGGGAACGTTGCTTCTTGTGGTAAAGATGGCTTCATGAGGGGCATCCACAGACTGGAACTGATGTCCTTTTTTGTAAACTTCCCTTGCCATCCGTCCCTATACGTTCTCAATGGGATCGAGACGAGGGGACCACGCTGGATGGTTGAAAACAGCTACGTTATTCTCCTGGAACAAGTCCTTCGTCTGGCGGGCATTGTGAACTGCAGCGTTGTCCTGTTGAAAGACCCAGTCCACAGAGACGAGGGCCCTCAGTCAAGAGGGATGCCTGCTGCAACATCCCCACATAGCCAGCTGCCGTTTGATGCCCCCGCACAACCTGCAGCTCCATTTTTCCTTTGAAGGAAACTGTGCCGTTTGGAAAACATCTCCAGTGGGATCTCCTTGTCATGCCATTAACGTTGGAAACCATCTGGACCAGGTTGATTTTTTCCTGTCAGAGAATAAAACTTTCTTCCACCCTTCAATGTCCTATGTTTGTTGCTCCCTTGCAAAGTCCAAACAAGCAAGTTTGTGGCGTGGGAGGTAATGTAGGCTTTGTAGACGTTTTTTGTTCTTTAAGCCCTTCTTTTGCAGATGCCTTCTTATGGTTACTGGGCTGCAGTCAGCATCAGCAAGGGCCTTAATTTGGATCGGCCTGTGTCTTCACAGACAGCCATTCGGATCCTCCAGCTCAAAATTACTGGGGTCGACCACTTGACTTTTTTGTCCCATAACCCTCAGGATCTTTTAAAAAAAAATTGAAATGACTGTCTCGCTGTGTCCAACCTCGCCAGCGATGGCATGTTGTGAGAGGCCTTGCATGTGCAGCTCAACAATCGTTGAGCCACGTTCAGACACAAAGCATTTTTGCCTTCGCCATCAGGAGCGCATGACACTGTGAATGACTGACAGAAAATGACATGAAAGCCAGATTTTTGTGCAGATTCTGCCTTTTAAAGGCTTCATCTTTTGATCAGCTGATGAACAGCCTACTAAATTCCCTAGTCTCTATTTTTTGTCTCTTTCTCCTGTTTCTTCTTTTTGCATTTTGAAGCTCTACATAAAACCTGGTTACGATCCACCAGCACGAAATGCATAATGCTTGTAATTTTTTCCTTGGTTTAGAATTTTGTTCAGGAGTGTATCAGCGAACTGTGGGGGCCCAGGACCCTATCACTGGTTCACCGGCTGTGCTTTCTTCAACAATGTTGTTAGGTACTAACCAGTTGTCTAGCCAAGATAATTTGGCCTATTAAAGGCACTCTGGACCTTAAGCGCACCGCTCACTTTATACCCAATACTCTATATCTGTCACACTGCCATTGGATGGCAAGAAAATTATTGGTATATACCTCAACTGTTAGCGGTCATATTGTTGTTGGTCATCTTTCGTATATCATTTTTATGTAAGAAATTCTAAATGACAAAGCAAGAGAAAAATAAGGTCCAAAGTCATGAAAAAATGTTTATTATGTTATTTTGATTGTTACCTAATATGGCTACTGCAGCGGACACCATGCAGCAGAAGTGATTCCAGAATAACTGTTAAATCATCTGTTTCTGAGAAAAGAAAACGGGTAAAAACTACATAAAATTTCAAATGGATAACATGCATTTTTTTATATGTGCCAATATAATTTTGGGGCAAAAAGAAAAAACTTCCTTACGTCTTCCCTAACATCAGTATTGGCATGTACCTCAATGATCCAGTAATGGTCTCTAATCACATTAGCAGGAAAAAGGTGTTACCTGTGAAACAATGAAAATGAGAACAAAGCAAACCTGCATTGTGTTAGAAACAGGATAAAATCAGCAAGCCCCAGTTTTACTGCATTCGTATCATCAAAGGCATAATGATGTATTTGAAATTATTTCAAAAGGATCTAAAAGCACAACTATTAGTGTAAAGCATAATGTAGAAAGTCAAATTAATTCATTTGGCCCAGTTTAATTGGAAAAGTAAAATTATGATAGCCATGACTGTTAGGGAAATCGTATCGATTTTATAGTTTTGATGTTGTTTTATTGTTTCCACTGTAAATGCTCTGCCTTCTAAATGAGCATTTTAGCATTATGTAAGGTTTTACCTGTGACTGTGATGTACATGAGAGATTATTATTTAGTTATTTAGTGTCACTCTTGAGGATGAGTGTGTGTTAGTGTGTGTGTGCTTTAGTTCTCCCTAGCAGTTTCTTCCAGTTCCACTGCAGGATCATGCCTGCCCTCTAATGGCTACAATGGGCAACAACACACATCCTTATTTATTATGATTATTATAAATATTATTATAATGAGGATTAATTCAGCAGTGACAGCAGCTTTGGAGGGCCTAAAAATAAATATGGATCAGCTCCAAAGGTGCATGTTGGCTGGTTAGCAAATAAAGTGTGCAGCTGGCATCACTGATTTTCTTTCATCAAAAAATGTTTCAAATGCAACCAACCCTAATGAATTGTAAAGGATTTCATTGCTCTTAAGTGACTCAAATTAGTCACAGTATGAAAAACAGAGCAACCGATGAGCGCTGTCCTCCCAAATTTGGAAAGAAAAAAAAAAAAACAACAAAACAAAACAAAACAAATCAAAACACTGTGTTCAACTTTGCCCCCACTGTTTACATAAAAATGTTAGTCATTGCCTCATGGTTTGTTCTCTGTCCCCCTGGACAGGAGGATCACATATTGTTGTAGTGTTCCAGTGAAGAATGTGGATCCACAGGAAGAAGGGACACATGGTTTTTATAATTCTGCTCAGCGTGCTGTTATTGGGGCCTGGCCTCCCCACTCTGATGTGTTGTCCATTGGAAGAGGTAGGTGGAAAACTGCAGGTGAACAGGAGCACCGTGTTTAGCAATTTCTCTGCTTCTTCAACGTACATTGAACTCTTCAGCTCTTCAGAGTCCTAACAAATTTTCTTCTGTATTTACACAACAATCGCTTAAACAAAAAAAGCTCTAAAGCAGTTTTGTGTTTTCATTCAGCGTTTAGGATCTAAATTTAGTTGCACACATTTTAAATCTGTTAAAAATGCTGTTATTGTTTGTGTCCTCTTCAAGCTCTCCCATCATTCCTCTAGTCAGAGGAACATAGTATCCTCTCCTGATTTTCCTTCTGATGCACCCGGTATGTGCCTCTATAGCAGAGTTGTTAATATTTCAAACACACATATACAGTATATACATAATGGGGAATAGTTTTATTCTGTCTTTCTGCAGTGTGACAATGTACAGTATGTACCGTACAACATCAAATATAGCATTTTTTTTAATTTCACAGGGAGATGGCGGCTGCGTCGCTCAGCTCTGCTGCCTGATATCACACACCTGGAGCTACTGGTGGTGGTAGGACCTGATGTGCAGCAGGTCCACAAGCAGGACACAGAACGATATATCCTCACCAACCTCAACATTGTAAATCTGAACACTGATAGTACTTTCCTTTTTTTTTTTTTTTACAGATTATGTTCTGTCAGAAACTTGATTTACAGGCTAAAATATAAAATAAGGAGTGAGGAATTAAAAAGCAATGCACGTTAGACAGAAGGGAGAGTGTTAAAATGTTTAAATAAGCATATGTATACACAGCTCTGATTGTCCCAATATATTAACCAGGCGTATGTTTCAATTTCTTCCCATGCAGGCCTCAGAGCTGTTGAGAGACATGACCCTGGGCGCCAATATGAGGGTGCATCTGGTCCGCATGATCATCCTGTCAGAGCCAGAGGTAAGCTATTCATTGTCAAACATTCAGCAAATGACCAGATCTGAGGAGGAGCATGTCCGTGCAGGACACTGAAACAGCTCTTGTGCAGTTTGTGCATTCATGTTATTCAAAGTGACTTTGGATGTGGGTAGCGGTAGAATGACCCGGTTTCCTTTTGTCTCCTTAGCCAGAGATCCAGCTCTCGACCAATATTAGCTCTTCACTCAGAAGCGTGTGTGACTGGGGCAGAAGGATAAACCCGTCTAATGATACAGACCCACTACACGCTGACCTTCTGTTGTACATTACAAGGTGTACTGCTTGCTGTGTTGCAGGTCAGCGTTTTCATGTTCTTTAAATGGAAAGATATTCTTACTGTTTACACTCACATACAGGTACGACCTGGTGTTGCCTGATGGGAATAAGCAGGTCAGGGGCGTAACGCAGCTGGGTGGTGCATGCTCCGGTGACTGGAGCTGTGTGATCACAGAGGACACAGGCTTTGACCTGGGGATTACCATCACTCATGAAATTGGCCACAGGTAAAGCAGAGTCAGATATTTTATCAACAATTAATCCACATTATTTAACTTTAACAGCTTTATAATGGCCAACTAATTTCCAAGAAATTCCCCACAAAGAACTATGAATTGTGGCACTAATTGCATGGGAATATGAGACAGTGTTCAGTTACACTTTCAATTTTTTAATTAAAATGTTTTGTCTTGTAGTCGGTCCACTGTAAGTCAAATGAACATGTTAACATAAGGAAATACCTGCAGATGTTCAAAGTATAATTTCTACTTTACATCATCAAACTCTGCACATAAATCATTCTACAAAGTGCAGCTCAAACATTCAGCTATTGGAAGAAGATGAAAAGACATTTTTGACTGGATGGGGATTTTAAATTGAGTTTTTCAAACCTTCAGCATACTATTTTCCTTGCAACTGATAGGAAATAATACTTCTTTCTTGAAATTTTTGGAAATCTTGAGATGACAGACTTGTTTAAAGATTCCAATACACTGAACAATTAATACCACTTGTTAGAAGAATCGCTTTAAACAGTGAGTTGGCTCCACTTTAGAACAGCAACACAACTGGACCCTGACTGACAGTTAAATCTGGTAGTTTTAATATAAAAAAAAAAAAAAATTTAAAAAATCCCTAACTATTACCACACATGTAAATTCTGCTTTGAACTGCTCTACATATAAGAATCTCATAGAGACAATTAATAATGCCGGCAGTAATTGCAATCCAACATGTCTTGTATTTCATTAACTTTCACCAAGTTTTGGGATCAACCATGATGGCGTAGGAAACACCTGCGGCAGGAGTGGGTTCATGATGGCCTCTGACGGAGACTACAACAGCGTGGACCTGACCTGGTCCTCGTGCAGCCGACAGCAGCTGCTTGCATTCTTCAGGTGGGTCAACCTGTTTGTAGCAGCTGTGTGCTGCAACGCCTCTCATTCAGCATGGAGATTTGGCACTATTGAAAGGCTGTTTCATCTATAACTCATATCATGTGTGTTTCTCCCGAAAGTGTTTTCACTGATCCCCTTTTCGGATATAAAAACATTTACACTGTTGATGTTCAATAGTCTTGATAGTGAGATGTCATATAACCAATTTGTTCTCCTGAGTGCCATTTAGTTTTATTATATTGGAGATAAGGCAGAATTCTCTGAAACTCACCAAAACATTCTAGATGGACATCACTACAGATACCTTTTACATAGAGAAGATTTTGCATTATAATAAACTGTGAGTAATGTAGTTTACATGTCGTACAAATATTCAATATAATCTTTAAAGTGAGCTGTCACATAATTTTGTGAATGTTTCCAGCAAAGGGATGGCAGAATGTGTAAAAGACCTTCCTGCACTGGGAGGCTCTCTGCAGGACTGGAAGCCTGGTCTGTATTACGGAGTTGATGACCAGTGCCGTATAGCTTTTGGCAGCACTGCAAGAGCCTGTTCTTTCACCAATCCTGACCTGGTAAGTCACCTGCAGTAGCAGCGTGATGCCACCAGATGGCATTTCACATCAGGAATGAACAACATTCAGTCATATTCTAGTCATGTTCAAAATATAGTTCTCTTTTTCTCCCATCAGCCAGCTTGTCGCACTCTGTCCTGTCACATTAACTCTGATGATGACAGCACCTGCAAACGTCTCCTGGTTCCACTGCTGGATGGCACAGAATGTGCACCTAATCAGGTATGGCCCTGTGAGTCATGAGGATTCGGTCATTTGACTAAAATTAGGCCAAAGCATGTTATTTATGAGGTGCAATGATCTTTTCCAGTGGTGTCTGAAGGGACGTTGTGTTTCCACGGATGAGCTCAGCTCATCAGTGATAGTACATGGTTCCTGGTCCAGCTGGTCTGAGTTTAACCCCTGCTCACGGACATGTGGTGGGGGAGTTAGTCATCGCACACGTGAATGCAATAACCCAAGGTTAGAAGGTCACATCAGACATAGTCAGTGCCATAGCAAAGATCCTGTGACTGTACCGAATAAGAAGAACACAAACTGTTTGTCCTGTCTATGTTTTTTAGACCGGCCTTTGGAGGGAAGGACTGTGAGGGACCAGATATTGAGGCTGTACTTTGTCACCAGCAGGTAAGTTCTTACTAGTGGTGTTTGCAGTGGGGCTCCATACAGCAGGTCAGTACTATTTACTCAGTTGATCATTGTACCTAAAATTGACCCACTTTTTAATGATCCAAAAGTAGAGGCACAGACGGGACAACTCAGAGAATTATTAGGAAAAGGAGTCAGTTGACAGAACATGAGCTTGTTGTAAATAGGCTATATTCTATAGTGGGTTATGGCTAAGAGTGTAAACGTGCCAGTGGTGGTTTTAGACATCTTAATCCTCACCACAGAGGAGTATAAAAAATGTTTCCTCCAACACTTGTTGTTGCAGCCATGTGATGGCACCCAGCTGGATTTCATGGCAGAGCAGTGTTCCCAAACAGACCTGCACCCCCTCCACCTGCAGCCAAACACTGCCTCTTTCTACACCTGGATCCCTGCTGTAGGCTTTACACAAGGTGGGCAAAAAGAAATGCTTCCATACACATATAACAATGCAAAGCCTTTACCTCTAACATTAGTTTTTTTTTCTGCGAAATCTTCTCATCATAACCAGGGGAGGAACAGTGCCGATACATGTGCCAATCAGATGGAGAAAACTTCATAGTGAGCCGCGGCTCTCAGTTTGTGGATGGCACTCGTTGTGAGTCGGACAGCTCACCTTCGTTCGGCTCCACAGCTGCTTGTTTAAGAGGCACATGTCAGGTAGAGATGATTCAGCAAGACAAGGCATGCCAGAGAGCAGATGTAATCTCACACTCAGCCTCACACCTCTTCAAATGTGCTGCTTGTCTCCGATCAGCTATTTGGCTGTGATGGTGTGCTGCACTCTGACAAAGTAAGGGATGTGTGTGGCATGTGCGATGGAGATGGGTCGTCCTGCAGTTTAACCTCAGGCTCCTATACTGGCGGTCGGGCCAGAGGTAGCTATCCTCCTTCCTCAATCACAATGGAAATTTCTCAGTTTTATTTGACTGTAAATTCATACATTGAGGAAAAAAAATATATTTCCTCACATTTTTATGTTATTTGTTGGTAATGCTTTCCAGTAAGGCCATTTTAATAAGGGTTAGTTAATAGGTAATAAAGCTAGATTCATAGTCTTCATAAGATGCTTATTAACATGTGTTAGTGGGACTAAAATTGATAATAGCATTTTAAAACGCAGTTATAAACTTATTGACAGTTTATGGACTGCTTAAGAACATTAATTAAAGCCTTGTGAGTCTACTAGTTCATAATTTGGGAGATACAAAGATTTGCTCACCTGCTAGAGTAGAGTAGAGCCCTGAGGTACTAAAGCTGAGTTGTTACTGCAGTGGTTGAGGTTTGATTCCAGCCTGGGTTCTGTTATTCTCCCGTCTTTCCTCAATTGTGGTCAGAATTGAGAATAAGAATAATGTGCTCTTTTTGTGTAGGTTCTCAGTCATTTAGGTTGAGGTAGTCTTACGTGCTTTAGTTGAAGGCTTCTGGACTTGCCCAGTATTTAAACTCTGATAGGGTTGTTACACCTGTGTATGCACGTCGGGGTCTCAGGTAAGGTGCAGTTCATGAATGAGTCTATGTAAGGTGTGACTCATTAATGACGCCTCTCACGTCCGAGTTTTTTTGGACACATGACTCCAGATGTGACTCATTAATGAGTCGTTGCCCCGCTCTGTCATCATGTGAGTCGTTAGTGTCACATGAGGCAAGTTTTGAAAGAGGTTTAAAACGTCTGGGAAGGGATGTCAGGACTGCATTGTAAGTGGCTGATAATTGGTGTCTTAGTCCACCAGCCCTGTTTAATGAGGGTCTTTCCATTTTGACGTAGATGTGCTCCTTCACTCCTCTCTCAGACCATCTGTCTTCTCCGTCCAAAATGTGTCCATTGTTATAATCAGATGAGGGTCACTTGTCCTTCAGATGTAAATGTACGGCTGAATCTTGTCCTGATGAGCTGGCTCTTCTGTGTTGTGTCTGTGGAGCGGTTGTTTAGTCTCCCCAATGTACAGGTCAGAACACTCCTCACTGTGTTGGAAAGCATACGGAACATTGCTCAGGTTGTGTTTATGTATTTTGTCCTTAGGATGAACCAGTCTTTGTCTGAGGGTTTTGCTGGATTTGAAGTGCACCGGAATGTCACGTTTAGAGAAAATCCTTCAAATTTTGTCTGACACACCAGCCACATATGAGACAACCATGTTGCTTTGCTTGTTGTTCCTTTCTTCGTCACGTGTTTCAGTGTGTTTTGTCCGTCTCTTTGTTTATTCTATGAAGGCCAAGTAGGATAGCCACAGGTTGTGAGTGCTCTCTTGATGTGTGTGTGTTTCTTTTCTTTCCCTTTTGTATTAGAGGGAACATTTTCATTCCTGTGAATTAGGGTTCTGATCACCCCAAGTTTGTGGTGGGAGTCAAAAAGTAGGTATTGGTCTGGGCCTTTTTAAACGACTCACATGATGGCAAATAAAGCACTTAGGAATAATGTGCTCTTGATTTTTTAAACTAGAGGCCGACATGGTGATGATAGGGTTTGAAATACATGATGACTATCTAAACTCACATATACACACCACTACAATATAACAGCCCATGCAGTGTCAAACACTATCATTGTATGTGTTAATTAAAGTCACGCACATATGGCATCTATATTAATGCATGCTCAGAATGTTACACTGTAGTGTGTGTGAAGTATAATGTATTTCAAAGAATCTAGGTTAATCATCAGTGATTATTATGTTTTATTGTTGACGTGTGTACAGGAGAGTATGGATAGTCATAATATATTATGTTGAGTCATGTAGAGTCATATGACACTTTAACTTACTATATGTGCAGTACATTATACATTATGGGTAGCATTCATAATATTTTATAATTATTGATCTAATGCATCAGATATGGTGCGTACGATGGCCTGGATATGATGTTACAGACTTTTCAGAGCCTTATTGCCTATGAACTAACCCTTTTAAGACTATATTCCTATTTACAGAGTATACAAGGACTTTGTCTAAAAATGTCAGAAAAAAAAGTAAAAAATGTTTCCAAATCCAATTGAAGAAATCTTAAAATTGTGTGTCTTGTCCGACAAACCACCTAAACACCAAAGGAAATTAATTTACAGCCATATAAATCTAATAAAACTTCATGCTGAAATGCTTACTCCAATTCCAAAATAATCGATAGATTAATAAACCATAGTCACTGACTGCAAGGTCTTCTGTGAAATCTAATTCCGTTTGCTTTGTTTCAGAGTATATTACCTTCCTCTCACTGCCAGTCAATGCCACCCAGGTTCATGTTGTCAACAGGGCGCCTCTCTTCACTCACATGGGTGAGCGTCGTCACTTTTTCAACTTACTTATGTCCCCACAACCACTGGAACATGTCTTTGGGATGTGTGCTCACAGCTGTAACAGTTGGAGGGCGATACATTATGTCTGGGAGGGGCAGCATGGCGCTGAACGTGACCCACCCATCCCCGCTGGATGATGACCGCATAGAGTACCACCTCCACCTGACCCCTGACCTTTTGCCTGAGATGGAAGAGCTGTTGCTGCCGGGACCAGTGCAAGAGGAGATAAACATACAGGTCTGGGGAGGAAAACAAAAAAAACTATTCGAGACCAGAAATTGCTGAACAAATTCTAAAACTCATTACATCTAGATATTACCTTAAAAAAATATGGAATGGTAATGTGTTCAACATCTGACATTCAGAATAATTTTTCCTCTTGCAGGTCTATCGCAAATATGGAAAAGAATATGGAGAGAAAACCAATCCAAACATCAGCTATCAGTTCTACGTCCCTACCAGACACAGTGACTTGACTGATATCTCACCTAAAGGCACATGGGCTATCGTCACATCACCCTGCTCTGTCTCCTGTGGACCAGGTCGATGATAATAACAATATTATTATTAATATTAATAATAACAATAACAATAACAATAACAACAACAACAACAATAATAATAATAATGTGGTTGATAAAATTTCACAGGTAGGCCAATTGCATAATTTAGTCTTACCATGTCCAGTAATATTGACATTATCATTATGAAGTAAATACAGTACGTGAAGCATACTAGTGGCAAAGTGTAATGGCTAAAGAAAAATGATACAATCCCCGTTTAAATTTGCTCCCTGTTAGTCTTGCGCTCACAAGCCATGCTGGTACCAAGCTCAAAATCTGGATCTTTGTATGTGTCTCCCTTTACCAGTTTGACTTAAAATGGTTAAAATGCAAAACTGCTTTCTACTAGACAAGTGGTGTCAAACTCATTTGACATTCAGGGGCCACATGCAGCTCAGTTTGACCTCAGGAGGGCTGGACCAGAAAGTAGCCATAAAAACATACACAAGTTATTCATTTTCTTTTGGTGTATTTCAAGTAAAAATAGGTACAAAAAATAATTACAATTAATGAACAACCTACAAAACAGCTGAAAGGCCTGTCTCATGAGAAATTACAGCCCTTTTAACATGTCCAAGTTTCTCCACTCAGACAGTGGATCTACAGAGGCACAAAAAACTACAAGACAAAAGAGTGCAATTCAAATATTAAATCCTGACCCTCTGTATCCACTCTTTTCCTTTTAGAGTCCAAAAATGTTCCAACATTGCTCTAAGGTGCAACATTCAGCTAGCTTGAAGTGTAGCCGGTGGACAGACAAGAGAAGTGCAATTATTTGTGAAAAAGGATGTTCTTTCAATATTCACACTTTTCAGAATCATCTTAAGGGCCGAACTGGATCCCCTGGCGGGCAGCTTCTGGCCCACGGGCCATATGTTTGACACCCCAGTACTAGACCATTGAGTAATAAGACCTGCTTACTCATTATTAAAACAACCAGGTCTTTACTCTGCCCTTATTACAGCATTGAGAACAGAGCTTTTCGATCTGTTTGGAATTCTTATGTTTGCTTTTGCTTTCAAGAGTAGCCGTGCTAGCTAGCCATTTTGCTAACTGCAAGGCCAACAGTTGTACCCCCATGAAATCCTAGGAGGAAGAGAGTTGTCTATTTCCACATTAAGTTAAAGGGAAAAGGGTGTTAGCAACAAAACATAAGAATGAAATACACTGATGAATTATTTTTCATGTAACTACATTATTTTCTACACATAGTTTATATTTTATTTAACACGCTGTGTCTAGGATATGAATTTCCCACTTGAGAACAACAAAGCCTTAGTGACAAAATAATTATCAGAATTTTTAGATAACGAAATTTTATCTAATTATACTTCTAATTAAATATGTATTATTAAACTGCAAAGTAACAAGTGACAAAGGCTCAAATATGTATTAGAATCAAAAATAAACAATTGAAACACATGTTCAGAATAAAGTCATGCTGAAGGGTGTAAAATCTGAAATGTAAAAATGATTAACAATTTAATTGAAGAGATCACTTTTTCTCTCTTTTTTTTGTACCTTCTTTTATCAGGTTTACAGAAGTATATATATATCTGCATTGATGGCGGGACCAGCAACCACTTGCAGGAAAGCAACTGTGAAGCACCTCCTCCTGTCACACCACTTCCCACAACCTGTCAGCTGTCTCCCTGCCCCCCATGGTTGGGTTCAACCTTTCCCTGAAACAAACATACACATAGAGCGGTGAACAAATAGAAACGCATCAATACTTTTCTGTTTTGCAGGTGGGATGCAGGGCCGTTTGGGTCCTGTAGTGTCTCCTGCGGTGGAGGAGAAAGAGCGCGTCCTGTAAGATGTATTCATAAAAATGGACCTGCTGTGGTGAAGGTTCCAGATTCTGAATGCCCACCACATGCAGCTCCAAATACTGTTGAAAAGTGTAATCTGCAACACTGCCCTGCCAGGTATAAAGTCACTGTACTGCTGAGCATGAGCGCATAGGTCAAGTCATACCCGTAGACCACAGAATATGGAGGATGTCAAGTGTAATAATGTTTCTTACCTGGACAGTAAATTAGCACTGGCAGATTTTTCTAAACAACAGAAGAAGCTAGGAGCTTGTTTTAAAAAGAACAAAAATAAGAACAACATAAAAATATAAGGTTAATTAAATTTAACATTTTTACATTTCTAAAATATTCCACAGCTTCTTCAGCTGTTTAGTAAAATGCTTTCATATTAGGGTGAACCTTTAAAGTAAAAACCCATGTATGCATGTTGACAGATGGCATGTGTCAGAGCCAGCGGAATGTTCAGCAGTGTGTGGGCCAGGAGAAGCCAAACGCATTGTCTCATGCATGCGAACAGAAGACCATCAAGATGTTGAAGTGGATCAAAGCTTTTGTCCTGAGCAGATCAAACCACCAGATTCTTTGCCCTGTGTTGTAGATGTTTGTCCAATTGGATGGGACTCCAAGGGGAAGGTAAAGTAGAAAATAACAGTGATCTCAGTCTGGTGTTAACATCTGAAGTCTAAACATGATCTTTCCTGAGCAGGAACAGCCCATGATGAAGTCTGGTTTGCTGCCACGCTTGAGACAAACTCCCGTGTATGTCTGGAGTCCGATTGTCAGCCAGTGCTCAAAGACCTGTGGGAATGGTAAATGAAACAAAATACAATCACCTTCACTCAGCAACAGCATTTCCTCATCATATGTAGGTCAATCAAAGCCTGATGCCTTTGTAGGAACACTGCAGCTGTGGTTTTCCTGTGTGGACCACCAGACCACACTGGGGGTGCCAGACTTCTACTGTGATGCTTCTACCAAACCTCCTCCTCATTCTGAGACCTGCAACACATCTCCCTGCTCTCCCATGTGAGACTCCTTACTTGACTCACTTTTAACACAGACCATTTATACCACTATACTATTATATATACTATACTATACAGTATATTACACTATACTACTATACTATACTACAATGCATTTGTCTTCAGAATGTGGGTCTGATATGTATGAAGTTAGGAATATGTGCAACTATAAGTGCCGGAAAATTCTGTCTTTCCTACAACCAGATGGCGCTCTAAGCATGGAGTCTGCAGTGTAACATGTGGAGGAGGGGTGGCCAACAGGGTGCTGTACTGTGCTAGAGAGACAGAGGGGGAGGAAGAGGTGCTGGAGGATGCAGCATGCAGAGACTTTCCCAAGCCCACAGCAGTGGTTTCCTGCAACAACCACAGCTGCCCGGCAACGTACATCACACACAAACGTCCCACATGGATTTTTACAAAAATGATTTTAAAACCATTTATACCGCTGCAGGTGGAAGGTATTCAGAACATCGCCCTGCTCTGTGTCCTGTGATCTGGGTGTAGCTCAGAGGACTGTGTCCTGTGTCCAGTTCATCCACGGCACAGAGAGTGTAGTGCCAGAGGAAACCTGCCGTTCGGCTTTCAAACCTGCCACTGCAGTGCCCTGCCTGGTGCAGGTGTGCACCTTCAGATGGGAGGTGAAACCCTGGAGCCAGGTATGGTTCACAGCAGACAATTGTATTGAAATAGACAGATCAGACAAACAGAAGCGTCATAATACTGCAAACTGCAAATCTTTGGTTTTATGGAGTTATTGTTGACAATTATATTTTGCATCAGAGGCAAAGTAGCCCAAATAAAAAATATATACCTATTTATTTCTATTGCAGTCAGATTAGAAAAGGGTTTTCTGTCAATCAGAAAAACGTTGAATACTGGAGCTGAGAAGAATGATGAACATTTGACCTTTACTATACAGTGTAGTGTATTTGAGTTTTGATACATGTGTAAATTAATATTTGATACTTTACATTTTACATTTACACCTTACGTTTACATAGTATTAGAATTAATATATTAGATAGTTTAAGACTTTTTTGTGTTTTTTTAGGTGATTAATTTTTGTGTATCTTTACTTTTGTTCAAGTATGACTTTTGAATACTTTATACAACACTGAGAATGAATATGGTTAAAACAAAGAGAAGTGGAAAATAGTCAGTTTACCATTTTTTTAAATCAAAACATTATTATCTGTGGTATTTGAATTAAGACATTTCTGTGCTTTATTACCATCATTTAATCAATATCAACTTTATTTACTTGGAACCATATCTACTTTGCATCACAGGCAAGCATTCTGAAATATAAATGTACTTTTTTCCCCCAATTTTCCAGGCATTCTGTTTTCCATTTATAAGCAGGATGTTGAAACTTGCCCCAGGTGTGTAATACATCATGGTGAACAAGACTGCAGGTAAACTGCATTACCGTGATCATTTATTGACCAAAATATAATGTGGACTTGTGATGTTCACTGTGATGGATCACACAGCTCCTGACAAAAGACTTTCTTATTTGGTATGACTCCGCTCCATATCTTTAGACTCCTATCCTGTTTCTTGAACATCCCCTTTCACGTGAATCCTGCTTATTATGGGATATCTGACAGTGAGCTGCAATTGATCACCATGGTGTAACAAGACACAGCGAGGCCAAGTCAACTGTGGAGGCTTCATTTGTGACATGATTACAATTACTGCAGAAAATCTTCACTGTTTTGTCTCAAGTGCTCAGTACCCTGTGGATATGGGATTCAGTCCAGAACTGTGTCCTGCTTTGGCCCCACGCAGACGGAACCCCTCAGCCCTCTGCTTTGTATGCATATGCCCAAGCCCATCACAATCCAGGGCTGCAACATGGGCACGTGCAAAGAGGAGAGATCTTCCCTGACGTCCACGCTGAGCCACACAGACATACCACCCCACCATGTCACTCTTTCAAGTCCAACAGACCCCATCCCCTTCCCTCAGACCACTGCAACTACAATTCCTTCCACTAAGCCAAGTTAGTGCACATACATTCCAACTCCCTTAGCTACAAGAAAGAGCTAAAGGCTGGTAGAGGATTATCATTACAGTGTTGTATTTCACCAGGTGTATGTGGGCAGCTACTCCTGGAACAAACAGGCACGGTGGACTTGAAAAACATAACTGGCCGCTGCACACTGTCCATAGGCCGACCCCTTGATGAGGTTATTAATATTAAAGTGGAGTCTGGCTACTTTAATTGCAGACAAAGTAAGTTTAACAAAATATGTAAGATGATATTATATACAGTATGTCACATTGCATAAAAGGGAATGTGTTTCTACAGAGGAGCGTGTTGCATTTTTTGACCGCTTGGCATTTGTGAGGAAGTGCGAGCAGGTGGCGGGCAGCGAGCTGACCACCAGAACCAACGTCCTGCTGGTGCGTCAAAACCTGTTTACCACTGGAAAAGGGGTAGTGTTCACCTATAGATCACAGAAGAACACGAAGAAGATTCACCATCAGGGTGAGAGCCAAAGACCTGTCTAGAATTGGGATTTAGGAAAATATTGACTCACTTAAGTAGTAATACTATGTTTTGTCATACTTTACTGATTCTCAAGAACAGATTGCAAGCATGGTTTGGGTTGCTTTGATGTTGTGTTTAAAGGGATCAACAGCAAATTTCTTGTTCCACAAATCGTGACATGGTTGGTCAAGATGCTGCAAGCTTTT
The DNA here is from genome assembly GCA_001698575.1 of Mola mola. NCBI lineage: Eukaryota > Metazoa > Chordata > Actinopteri > Tetraodontiformes > Molidae > Mola > Mola mola. The sequence continues at coordinate 1,275,366 of KV751383.1, read as the reverse complement.
CGTGAGCAGTTGAAGGAACAATTTTCTTTCTGCGAAACCGGATAGAAGGAAAGCTAGCTAACAGAACTTGCTAACATAACAGCTCCATCCAAGGTGGATTTCAACTGTTTACATAAATGGAACAGCACCTGACACAGTCTCAACAAATAACCATTTTTAGCCTCAGTCTTTGTCTGCAAGTTGCATTTGAGTATAACTGTGTTTTATTTTCTTTATTCCAAGTTTTTACCAAAGTTTAAATGATTTTATGCCACAGATTGTGACATTCAGCTGTTTTCTGCAAGCGGTGTCTTTGAAAATCCAACAACGCCCGACACCAACCACACCTGCCGAGTCCTCATCAATGCCCCTCCTTCAGCGAAGATCAGAATCCAAGCTCTGCACATAGGATTCAATTCCACAAACTCCCAGTCTGCATACATTATGGTGCTTACATGCTTTAAAACACTTTTAATATGTTGCATAATTAAAAAGGGAAAAGGTGTATTAACTTCTCCACTGTTTGGTGTTGTTCAGATCCGGGACAGGGATGTCCTAACAACAAACGTGTTTACAGGCCAGCAGCTGTTTCTGTGGCACTCCTCTGGAAGTATGGCTGAGGTCGAATTTCATGGAGACTACCTGCATTCCAAAGGGCGTTTCAGAGCGGAATATTCCTTTGTGTTTCTTTGATATCAAATGTCATTTTCTTAAAGGAAGCTTAAATTTATGTTTTAATGTTTCTCAGGTTACAGTATTTCTACAGGTGTTACCTCTCTTCTGTTGACGAGGAAAAAGACTTGAGGGACATTTTTTTTGGTTTGTTTTTATGCTGATGCGTTTTGTTATTTAGACCAGAAATAATGAACAAGACAAAGGTGCAATTAAAACTGCACTGGGAACAAGTATAAACAAAGAAAAGAAAAAGATACTCTTACAATTGGCAAATTATGTTCGCAATTCAAATTTATAAGACACTATATAATAAAATATAGAATTCCAATCTCACAGAATCTTTTTTCTTATCATAAAGGCAGTGTACTGATTCCCTCGACCCTTCAATAACAGGTCCCCCTTCAGTTCCAGTACACTCAGTGCGTTGTGCATTCAGGCACCAAGTCTGGCAACTGGATCAGTTCCAGCTCTCATCCAGCCTGGTGGCACACAAATGCCGCGCCAGGCTCCTATGTGGAGTCACTTCTCGGCTGTAGCTTTGTCTTCCAGGAGCACTCTCATGTCCAACAGAGCATCTTCTACAGCCTGGGCAAACTTGGCAGCATTTGTTTCCTCACAGCTGTTGAAGGCCGTGATGGCAACGTTGATGTGCTCATCCATGGGGTTGTAACACACTCCGTAGCCATCTGGCACCATCGGACCAAAGCACATCACGCAGTCTGTCTTGGAGCCAACCTGGACACGGCGGAGATGAGGGCAAATACACACACAAATAAACACGGCGACAAATAATTATTTGTTCAGTAACGGTACTGTTTTCTTGGATAAAAAACATACCTGGCTGGTGGAGAGATTATAATGCTGAGCCACAGCAAAAGAGGTATCCATGAATATCTCAGGCATGGATGTCAGGTCTTCGATACTCTGCATCTTCAGCCCGAGGAGGTGTCTCTCTACGGCTTGCCCATGGATTGCCTAACAAATAAATAGCACATTGTGTTAAAAAAAGATTTATCAGATGATGTCATAAAAGAGTAAAAGATTTATATTCATGAGAGCTGGTCCTCACATTGTACGTGTTCTCCTTGTGAGTCTGAATGGCCTTCTGGAGAAGCGCCAGCTTCTCTGCATTCTGTTTAGAATGGTTGCCACTCAGTAAGACAGTTTACAAGCCTTAAAAGAACAGTTCCCTCATAAATTACATTTCAGTCATTATGTACTCACCACCATTCTAATAGAAAAGCAGATGAAGTTTCAGAGTCAACAAAACATTTATGGAGCGTTATCACTAAACATCGTTTTATTGTTCACCTAAACAGCTGAAAAGCTGGGAAGTTCTGTACAAAACATTTTTGCAAAAAACACAAAACATAGAAACAACAAAAACTTCTAATCTGTATGAAATCGTTAGTTTTTCTTCCCCTTGTTTTAAAAATGTCCTAATTATTTTCAGTTGTTATTTTCCTGTCCCGCTCCAGAAATGTTATGTGGATTCAACTTCTTCCATCTTTCCATCAGAATGGCGATGACCTCTGCATGGTTAATCATAGAATAATATAAAATGCAATATCTAAATTACAAGTAGCTGCAATTATCTGATAAAGCAAAAAATACCCAAAACAGCATAAATAATTAAACATTGTAGAACTGCAGAAATGCTCTGGTATTAAGAATCTTACTCTCCAGATGTAAGAAAATATGTTTGTATGGCATAAACCTGAGTAAATGTCATATTACAATGATTTTAATTTTTTCTTTATTTTTTTTTCCCAGTGAAAATGATGTTAAAATGATAATTTCCACTAATCATTAATCATATTGCAATTGCAGTATCTGTCAAAATTAAGGCAATATGCTTCCTTGACTTATATCATGCAGCTTCAATTGATATTGGCTCAAACTGTTCTTTCGAACTGAAAATTGCACAGAAACTCCAGCTGCAGAACAGTACCTTTTTAGTTGGATCTTGCATTGCCTGGACAAACTTTAATGAGTCTACAGTAGTTACACGGATTGCATCTGTTCTCCCATATTTGAACATACGCAGCGACGCACTCTCAGTAGTAGCACAGCAAGTATTATACATCCTGGAATTCAAACACAGCACACAGGATATGTGATGTAATGCACTTACAGTGTCTCACAAAAGTGAGTACACCCTTCTAATTTCAGCAACCATTTTATTATATCTTCTCAACGGACAATACTACAGAAATGAAACTTGGATATACTTTAAAGTAGTCAGTTTACAGCTTGTATAGCAGTATATCCACTGACAATTACTCAACACACAGCCATTATTGCCTAAATACCTGGCAACACAAGTGAGTACACCCCTAGTGGTACCTGTACATGTCATATAAACATGCAAAGCCACCTCTCCCCTTCTTCATAATCACGTTTTTGCTTGCTTGACAGGACCATACAAATTTGTGTATCATGGATTAGAGCCAATAAATTTGGTGCTTTGGGTACAATTCTCATGCTCTCATGCTGGCCACTAAGTGTTCAACATGGCACCTCACGGCAAAGAACTCTCTGAGGATTTGAGAAATAGAATTGTTGCTCTCCACAAAGATGGCCATGGCTATAAGAAGATTGGTAACACCCTGAAACTGAGCTACAGCACCGTGGCCATAGCCATACAGCGGTTTTCCAAGATGGTTTCCACTCGAAATAGGCCTCGACAGGGTGGGCCAAAGAAATTAAATCCTCATGCTCTGCGTCATATCGAGAAGTTGGCTTGAAAAAACAGGCGCATGAGTGCTGCCAGCATTGCTGCAGAGGTTGAAGAAGCAGGAGGTCAGCCTGTCAGTGCTCAGACTATACGCTGCACACTGCATCAATTTGGTCTGCAATGCCGTCGTCCCAGAAGGAAGCCTCTTCTGAAGCTGGCTCACAAGGAAGCCTGCAAACAGTCTGCTGATGACAAGCAGTCCAAGAGTATGAATTACTGGAACCATGTCCAAGATAACCTTGTTTGGTTCAGATGGTGTCCAGCATGTGTGGCGGCGCCCTGGTGAGGAGTACCAAGATAATTGTGGCTTGCCTACGGTCAAGCATAGTGGTGGTAGCGTCATCGTCTGGGTCTGTGTGACTGCTGCCGGCACTGGGGAGCTGAGGGATCAATGAGGGAAACATAAATTCCAATATGTACTGTGATATTCTGAAGCAGAGCATGATCCCCTCCCTTCAGAAACTGGGCCGCATGGCAGTTTTCCAACACAATAACGACCCCAAACAGACCTCCAAAATGACAACTGCCTTCCTGAGGAAGCTGAAGGTGAAGGTGATAGAGTGGCCAAGTATGTCTCCAGAACTGAACCCAATCGAGCACCTGTGGGGCATCCTCAAGCGAGAGGTGGAGGAATTCAAGGTGTCTGACATTCACCAGTTCCGTGATGTCATTATGGAGGAGTGGAATGCGATTCAAGTAACAACCTGTGGAGCTCTGGTGAACACCATATCCAAGAGGATTAAGGCGGTGCTAGATAACAATGGTGCTCACACAAAATATTGACACTTTGGGCACAATTTGGACATGTCCACTGTATGGTGTACTCACTTGTGCTGCCGGCTATTTGGACAATAATGGCTTTGTGTTGAGTTATTTTCAGAGGGCAGTATATTCATACTGCTATGCAAACTTTACATTGACTACTCTAAAATGTATCATTTCTGTAGTATTGTCTCTTAAGAAGATATCCTAAAATAGTTGCTGAAAGGTGAGGGGTGTACTCACTTTTGTGAGATACTGTATGTAACATCCGTCAGATTCAGAATGTGTGCCTGTGAAAAGGGACTTCTTACCTGTAGTAAGCAAGCTGGAGGGTCATTTGCACAAATGCATCTGGGCTCAACTTGTGCTGCTTTGGTACATTTTTTCCAAAATGAGAAAACAAAAGCACCTTGACATCTAATTCATGGACCATTCTGATAAAACACACAAAAGAGAGGGTTAAACAAAATCAGTAAAAGCTGAGACAGTAATAATCATGACTGCACGTTACCTACATGTTCATATTTTGCTTGGCTTTTTCAATGTCTCTCTTGACCTCGGGTGTAATGTTAAAGCGCAGTTTTTGAGGCATGGACAGGGGAATCATGGGAGAGCGAACCATCTCAGTTCTCCGCCTGCCAAGAAAACATGAATTAGTAAATTTGAGTTCACTGAAAACAGAGGAGACAATGCCAATCCAAGTAGAAGAAACTCACATGTATTTTACGACGTAATCAATGAGAAACACGATAGGTGGACCCTCAGCAGGCGCGTGTTCGTACACCAGTCCACACGTACCGTCTTCACCAACAATGAACTGAGGACAATTTACAAATGTATTAACAAAAATCAGCACAGTACTGAGCATTACAACCATCATTCCAAACTAGTTGGGACGCTATGAAAAACATGAATAAATCTTGCTAATAAACAGTACAAAGGTAGCATATTTAATGATTTATGTCATGAAGTTGATTGAGGTAAAAATTGATATTTGTAAATTACTGTGAATTTAATGGCAGCAACGCATTTCAAATGAGCTGGCAAAGAGGCAACAACAGTTGTGGAACACTCCACAGGCAAACAGCTTCTTTGCTAACAGGTGATAGTATGATTGGGTATTAAAGTTACATCCTCAAAGGGATGAGTTATTTACACAAGGGTGGGAAGCGGTTTACCACCTTGTCAAATTGATTAGATAAAGGATATTACAAAAAATACGGTGACCATGTGGGTGAAAACAAAAAAAAATTGTGTTTAGTTAAATGCTTAGTTTTGCAAAATGTATTTTGAACATCTAGGCTACATTTAGACATTGATCTTTTACATAGCATCTATGGAATTCAGATAAGGGTTATTACAGTTTTGACAGAAAAGGCACAGTTCAAACTGACCTGTAACGTCTTGTCGAACCAGCGGTTGCCGCTATTCCAGCGTGCACCCCCTCCGTGCAACATCTGTGCAGCCACACGACTCGGATACATTTCATCAGACACGCGTGGCATCGGGGCATCCAAACAGACAGTGAAGATACTTTTCTGGATGGCGCGGACTGACTCCTTATTTGTCTTATCTGAAGAGGAATAAAACCAATAAATCATTTTGTGACATTCTCTCAAATACTCTTTATTTAGAATGAAGAATAAATCCAGCTGATAGTGAGCACTTCTGCCCAAGGTATTGTCTCCACACTACTCACCCTTAATAAGGTTGTTGTAGGCTTTTCCCCAGGTGTTGCGGTGCTGTGATGTCAGGATTCCAATGGGCTCCTTGTTAGTCTGCAAAGAGGAGTTCCAGATCTTCTCCAGCTGCATGTACAGCTGGTCTACAGTCAGTGGGGTGCGATCGCTATTGTACACATCCAAGACGAAGAACTGTAAGGAGTAGTCAGATCAGGCCAATATAAATATGGATTCTGTATTTCTTGAGCCACTGTACCAATCACAATCCACACGAAGGAAAAGAAGAAGAGCAATGATGTGTACAGTACCTGGAAATTGTGCACCACAGTGATATGAGTGGGAGGTATTTTCCCGATGGCATGATTTACAACAGTATCTCGCTTTGGACCAGGGATGCGACAGGAGGACAGGATCTGGTAATACTGGTCCATACACAGGGGCTTCCCACTCAGATACTCCATAGGCAGTGTCTCACTATGACACAACACTTCACATTATCCACTTGCAGTTTTCTAAACCAACTCAAGTCATGATGACAATAAGCTTTCGATTGTGATGTGTGTATTTGTTTGAGGCAAACTCACGTGTCAATCATTTTTTTAAATTCCAAAACTCCTGCAATCAGTTTGGCAGCAAACCTGCACAGAAAAGAGCATTGTGCTTTTAACAAAGAAATTATGTATGAGGATTCTATGGTTTGTAGCATAATAAAGCCCAACAGCAGGGGTCTCCAACCTTTTCGGGACTGAAGGCTAACCAAAGGTTGCGGAATTGTATGGAATTGTACTCGTTCAAAATAATGTTTCCTAAATAAAATTCATGTGTTAATTTGTGTTTTCTTTAAAACAGTGAAGAGGCAGACATTCAAACACAAGACTTTGTTATTAATAATAATCTATTATTGCCAACCTTTTGGGCTCAGTAGTTTTGTGCAATATTACTCAAACTACACACACTGATCAGCCATAACATTAAGACCACTGACAGTTGAAGAGAATGACAATGATCACCTTACTACAGTGCTCTGCTGTGAAACGCTTCATGACGATAAGATCTGCACCCAAAGATTATTTTAATCATCAATTAACCTGCCCACTGTTTTCAGGATTAATTAATTAATCATTATAATCACTACAACTGCTTTATATTACTTTAATTTACTCCAACCAATCGTTAAAAACACAGAAACACTTCATTGTCAGAAATGATAAAGAAAAACTGCAAATCCTGACATTTACAAAGCTGGAACCAACAAACGTTATGCTCTTTGTCACGTAATGTTGGTAGTTCTTGGGCAGTTTTTGTTGTGTTGGGTGTATGCTTGGTCTTCAGGACGGTTTGGGGCAGATGGTTTTGTATCTCCACGACTGCCAGGATGAAGGGTTTTACAGAGGAATTTTGCACTTTAACTTGTGATCAATGTTATTGATGTCAAACAGTCAGCGGTCTTAATTTTATGGCTGATCGGTGTATATACAAGCTAAAACTGTTGAAATTCCACTATTTTTGGAAAATTGCACTTCAAAAGTTGTCACATATGAAAAAAAATGAGGATTCACTTTTTCCAGTAATGTCTGCACACAACATAGAGTTGTAAATTAAAGGTTGTTCAAATTCAAATTTTAGGATCTTTGGAGAAATAACACCTCAATTGCAGTCATGTAACATGTAACAAAAATATAAAGAATTGAATGTTTGAATGTTGAAATTTTCAAACATAAGTATCGCTGCGTTAAACATTCTCAAAATCTGTTTCATGCATTTTATTCATTTCAATAATTCTTCCAATATTAGTGAGAAGCCTGACACTGCATTGAGTCCACCATGGCACTGTAGTCAGGGGTGTAACTTGACACAGCAACTCTGACAGAATCTTCAAGGTGAGTTCCAGTTAAACAAGTTCTTTGGTTGTTCTTCATGAAAGAGAAGATGCTCAAAGGCAGCTTGCACCAAACAGACTGGCAACTTTTAGAGTTGCTATGTGAAATCTTTTGTACTTCTCCAAGTCCATGGGGCCCAAAGAGTGTGGGGATCCTTGGTGTTCACTTTGCCACGTGAGAATTTCAATCTCTACCTTGAAAATATTCAAGTTAAAAGTTTCGCTGAGTTGCTCAGAAATGCATGTGATGTCAACTTGCATGAAAGCGTTTGAAATGAATGACATACACGGCTTAGATATGAGTTTGGATTACTTTTCTACAGCCAAGTCCAAGGCCCCAGATGCAGGAGCATGGTAATTTAGTACTGATTGTACAGAGGGAAAGTGAGGAATTTCTTATCTTGAAAATGCATAGAGGACACGTTCATCTTGGCTCTGAGTGCGTTCACAGCACTGATCATGTCAGAGACATTCTTGCCTTTGCAAGTTGCAGTTCACAGTTCAAATGATTCAGTTTTCCTGTGATATCTGTTAGAAAGGCAAGGTCCAGAATCCACTCTGTGTCTTGCACCAAAGTAGTGGCCTCCCCTCTGGACTCCATGAACTTTTTTATTCCACCCAAAAGTGACAAAAAAAACACTGCAGACTTTTATATCGGGGAGACCAAACAACCTCTCCACAAACGCATGGCTCAACACTGGAGAGCCAGCTCCTCCGGCCAGGACTCAGCAGTCCATTTACGCTTAAAGGAGAAGGGACACTCCTCTGAGGATGAGAATGTGCATGTGCTGGACAGGGAGGATAGATGGTTTGAGAGAGGAGTAAAGGAGGCCATCTATGTCAAGCTGGAACAGCCATCACTTAACAGAGGAGGTGGCCTCAGACATCATCTGTCTACCACATACAATGCAGTTTTGAAATCCCTCCCCAGGAAACTTAACCACAGTTCACACCTTGACTCATGTGAAACCAGCGACTCACATGATAACCGGGGGGAGTGACTGACTACCTATCTGATGGTGGGTGGATCTGGGTCACAAAGACTGGGGGCGGGGCTTTATACCCTTGCCCACTACCCTGAGTAAGAAGGATCCTCGACAAGGTTAAATACTGGGGACTCCCTACCAGCGCTTTAGAACTGAAGAAGCCTCTTGGATAAGGGGTGAAATGTCTTCAAGAAACTACAAGAAGTCTAGTTGCCTTCAAAAGAAACACCAAGACTGGTCACATTGTATACTGAAACCTTTACATGTGCTCAGGTCATGATGACATTGTTCTGTTGAGTTTGTTGGTGTCACTGACACCCTTTTGGCAACAGTGTCTGCACTCAGCTGGACATCCAAGAGAGCAGCGATTTTATATATATATATCAAAAGTTCGCCTGGTTTATGTTTTTGGAACAAGGTGTTTGCTACTCAGACATCACTCCTTTCACAACTTCGCCATCCGAATACGGCTTCTTGTTACTAGGTATGTAATGTCCAGCCCTAAATGTCGCTTTGGTTACAGCTTTCAAGGGCTTTGTGAAAAATGACTGCTGCTTCCTCAAAGATGCTTTGAGCTCACAAGCCTTTTGTGCTCTTAATGTGCTGCCTGATGGGTAGTTTGTGTTAAAAGTTTAATGGCATGTAGATGTGTCAGCCCTCAAATCAGACACCCACTTCTTTAATTTATTTTAGTAAAATATAGTTCTTCTTCCCCTTCCTCCTGGAAGTGGTATGTCTTCTGTGTCTTCTCTGACATAAGCCGTCACCACCAGTAGAACTACGCCTTCGTCATATCAGTAGCTATGTTTACATGGACACAAATATTCGGAATAAAGGGCTGATCAGAATTAAAAATGCTTCATGTAAACATTTCAAATGGAAGATTCTGATCCGATTCAGCTCATTCGGAAAGAAATTATATTCCAATCAAGAGAGGTGGTTTACGCTGATCCTTATTCTGAAACACATCCATGTACACACTTATTCCGATCGCACTTCCCGCTTGGGGTAAAATTACCCTCACTGGTCATGTGTGCCCTATGACAACATGACGTGACAGCAGCACAAAACTTGGAGGGATTCTCATGTCCTCCCGCTGTCTCCTCCTGTAACAAAGGAGCATTATGCATCGCTGAGCCCAAAGCTTGATTACAGAGAAGAGTAGAAACAAAAGTAGGGCTTTCAGAACCTGTGCAGGTCCATTCTTTAAGAATGCAGAGTTTAAATTACAAGGAAAAGCCCGAAAGTGCAAAGTGTAGCCACATCGGCGTTTGTGTTTACAGCACAGGCGGAAGTACAATTTCTTCTTTTGCGGTTATTTTAGGGAAATTAGACAAATCGGCGCATGTCAAAATACGGCTAATTTGATTTAAGCTTGGTGCATGTATACGCATGTCATGATCAGATTATTTGATTTAGCATCCATATAAACAATAGATTTGGAATTTCCAATCCCTCAAATTTTTAATCTGATTAAGAAATTTTGCGCATGTAAACGATTATAAACTATGTAAACTAATGTAAGCTATTGTCTGGCTGACTATAAGCGGGCTTTCCACTGTTAGAACACAAAGGGGAGTCGCTCGGTTCTACTTTGAAGGGGCAATGAATTTTACGTTACTAAATGACATTTCAAATGTTATAGAAAAATATTAAAAGTCATTCAGTTCTTCACCTGTGCAAGTATTTACACAACAAAAAAAGAAGTGTGATGAATGATTATAGTACTTAAAAGCAATCACTGGCTATTTTTAGAACTTCCACTGCGGGCAGTTTCCAGTGGAATTCTGCATTCATTTTAAAATTTTTTGGCTGACTTTTAGAGCACTGTAATGGTAAACCATAGCTGATTTCTTCCTCTCTCATTCACCTAATTAGCCTCCAAGGTCTTTAGAAGACAAACTATTTGCTGCCCTTCAAAGCTTCTAGAATCCCTGTGGTGATCAAACCTTTGAAAGCTTTTACACCGAACATATAGAAAGTTCTTCCCATTTCACTTCACTTAAATACATTACATTACATTTCCCTTAAATTCCAGTAAATAGTTTTATTAAGACGCTGAAGACATTTTTAGTGAGTTAGGTTTTTAGTCAAAACACTCACATTTCATTTATTACCCTATTATTCAGTTTTATTTTGTTGCTGCTCTTTACGTCTCTCTTTGGCTTATTTATGTGTTTTTAATTTGTAAACCCCACATTTTCTTTTATACTTTCTCATATTGTCTTTTAACTCTGGCACTTCCGTTCTTTCCGTGAAAGGTGCTTTACAAATGAACTTTATTTTCATACTTACTGTTGTACTTAAGTACAAATTTGAGGCATTTTACTAGAGTATTTCCATTTTCTGCTACATCAAATTTTATCTTTGCTACATTTTAGAAGAACAAAAAAATACTTTCAGTGCACTATATGAGTTTGATATTCAAAATTAATAATTGAGTAAAGATACTGACTTAAATATTATGTCACAATCACAAATAGTATTTAAAAGCCCTAAAATTTCTGAGACTGAATGCACTTAAATATCAGAAATATCAGTAAGAGGAAATAACACACTGTATATGTTTACATATATAGTGTGTAATAGGGGTTGACTATCAACTATCAGCCTGGCCATTCTTTGAATGCAATGTTTAGCATTTTTTCAGATTATCTGAATTTGTTTAGAGTCAGACTGCCGATCACATTAATCAAACTTATAAATATGATAAGGAATGTAGTGTATTAAAAGTACAAAAGTTTTGAATTAGTTCATCTGAAGTATTGTATATTCAAGTTTCAATTCTGCCAAAGTAGTACTTCATTATGATACATTACGTTTAATTTTACCATTGACCATTGGGTAATATTTAACAGCACTGTGTGTGATTTATATAGTGGGAGAGTTCAGCACCCTGCACATTACAAACTGGCTTCACTAGGGTATTTCTCTTAAGGCCACCATGTTCACTGCATATCCCATGGGTCACTGTTGTCAAAAACAGCTGAGCAAAGCTGTGAGCAGCCGAAGGCCTTTAAATAGCCAGCATGTGGCAGAAAGCCTGTGCAAAGGTCAGCCTGAAACCTCGGCTTCACGCGTGTTCGTTTATACTGCACTTCACCACAGTGTAAATCACTGTTGGCAATAACTTTATAAGTGTGGATATAATTAGTTAAGGACCATCAGGTATATTACCGGAAGCCAGCACATATCAAAAGCATTGGCTCTTCTTTAAAGCTGAGATTTGTTCAGAAAGATAAACAGCTTTCCTTGTGTGGCTAGTTTTACAGCGTGAACTCTGGTTTCTCACCTCATTTGTCCTTGTCGATCCTGGAAGTGCATGCGAGGCAGGACAACTCCAGGGCTGGTGCAGACCGCCACTGGCATGCGGCAGTCTAGATAAGCTGACTGCATCCACCATTCTGACAGCTATATAAATCCAGCAATGGTCAGAGAGCAGGATGTAATATGATCCAATACTGTATATTTCTTCACTGATTATGGGATAATAGGATTATACACATGTAAAATATTCTGCTAATTATACATAAGTATGTACCCAGTTGTCCGTCTTGCGAGCCCGTCGCTCCAGGCTTTTCTGCAGCCTTTCTCCCACACCGCCCTTGAGGAACTCGTCCACTAGTTTACGGGTGTGTTCAAGTTCCTCTTCACTCACAATGGGCTCCAGAGTAGCCAGGTATCGCTCAAATGTCTGCTTCAAGGGTGGCACAGGCAATTTAGGCAAACCCTCCTGGTGCACCAGTGATCTCTCTGGGATCTGTGTTACTGATCTGACCAGGTGAGATGGCTTCACTCTCACGCCAGGCCGGAGCTGGAAAACATGTATGTAATAAGCGCAAACTCTCCTGAAAATGAACTGCTCTTTGGTCAGACACTTTAATTAATTAAAATAAATAAACGTCTCACACGGGGGTGTCAAAATGTTTGAATTGTAAATGTCGCCATGCAAATTTGTTCCTGTAAGAACAGAATTAATGTTGTGAAAATTTCTATTTAAATACAGTCGTATAGATTTTACACTTAGGGGACTAATTGTGAAAACTGACACCAAAACAACCCAGCAAAGGAGGCATACTATGTGTTTGGACCCTCTGGTGAAGGCTCTGCGGGCGTAAAATAGAAGGTTGTTGTCACAGATGAAACCGGAGCTTTAACAAACCTGCATGCAAGCGAGAAATATCTGACTTAATGACCACAGCTGTAAATACTAATAATATTGAAGGAAATGCAGTCTGGAACTTTGTTTGCAAAGATAAAAATAGGAAAACTAATAAAATCGAAATTAGTCTTATTAAAATTTATTTTTTACATAGCATTCATTCTCCCAAGCGTATGACAATATGGTAAACTTCCGGCGGAAGTTGTCATCATAAAACGCTGCCGTTGTGGTTTTAGCAAATATAAACACGCCTCAACTGCACAAAACAAGGAACAAAGAGAACTTGCAATACCGAGGGGGCTTTGAAATAAATAAAACTTCCATTATCATGCACGCGTTGGTGTACAGGTGTCCATTGTGCAGTATGTGAGGTGAGCTAACGTCATGCTATTGGCTACGCTAGGCTAACGTTATGCAAAATGTCAAAATACTCTAAATTGTCACTCCCCCTTAACAAAATGCGTACTAGACATTTAAACAACCCGGAGTGGTGAAACAGGAGTTACATTTTAACCTAATATAATATTTTGACATTGCTGCAGTCTCATAACGCGCCCCACCCCCTGCATCCAGCCTCATGCCATAACCGGCCTTGTTGTTATTACGCACTAGAAAACATGTCGAGTGAAAAACAACAGACTCACCGCGGCTCTGACAAAAACACCCAACATCCTGTCCGACCGTTGCGCTAAAGTGTTTGACTGTCCCGGGAATACAGATGGGAAACCCTCGGGCAGTCATGTCTCAAGGACAAGCGCACTGTCTATTCTCAGCTACCCGCCCCCCTCGGACCCACCGGGAAAGACGAGTGCGAGCTCATCACTAAAAGTCCTGCTTTTCCGGCGGAGTTTGGAACGTCTGCAGTTACAAAATGACTGACACAAAATGTTCCGGCAATAAGGCAGCTTCATCTCCTTTGTGCATTCCAATAAACTAAGTCAAGCGATTCACAAAAAACACAAACGAGCCATTATCGTTAAGTCTTCATTTCTTTTGTGTATTAGGATGGACTAAATCGAGTGATTCACAAGAACCACAAATGAACAATTGTCTTTAAGTTTTATTAATGGGAGACTGGTAAATTGTGGATATGATGGAGTATCCGACAAGGCTATAAAATGACAAGTGACCAACAGTAAAAAAAAAAAATACAAGGTCACTATGAACCCACACAGATATATGATCAACACACTTGTGCACACTATGGTGATAGCAGCAGCAGCTAGAGTTATAATTCAACGCCCATACACAAGTGTTTCAAAATGATGTTTGTTTTATTAATAAATGCAGGCCCTGGTATAAATAAAAGACTGCAAATTCCAAATTCTATTCCGCGTTCATTTGGTGCACGACTGCACAGACCATTACCAGCCACATGGTGGAGCTCTTCCAACATCTTTCCGGAGAAACTGCGTTAACTCATTTCTTCAGGAAATACAAACTAAAGACAGACAGACCAGCGGTACCCTAAACGAATCACCAGAAAATAACGTTCAAGCACAAGGAACAGCCGGTGAACGATTGGTTGAAATACGTATATTAATTTCCACGACAACTGTTTGTGTGTAAAAGTAATCCGAGACGGATAGATTGCTCTTTATGACCATATTTCATCAACATTTTTCAGTGACAGAGGAGAGAGAGAACTGCAGATGTGTCATGGTTTATTTGAATGCAATAAAATAGAACTATACAAAGAAAAACAATCATACAAATCAAAATGCTTCGATTGCTCTGGTCCAGCCGCTGCCTGTTAACAGTGTATGTTTTAAACAAATAGTTTGAGAGGCGAATATTTGCTCAAGGTCCGTCTGCTGCCAACTCACAAACTCGGATAGTCCACCTGAACCCAGCACCGAGATCAGGTTGGAGATGTTTGTGCTGTCCAACTGCTCCGAGTCAGAATGTGAATCATCATCAGTTCTCATTCTTTTACACGGCACTGGCCCGAAGTCCGGCAGATAAAACTCTGGATCAACAATATGATAACTTGTGTCCATCTTTCGCTTTTTGCTGAAGCACTGTGCGCCCTGTGGCTGTTTTGACTGCGCGCAACAGTCTGAGTGGAAGTATCCATTCGTGACAGTAGTCACCACATGCGTGTCCAAGTCCAGGACAGTCTTTTGGTTGGCTTGTGCGTTTGGGATAGGTAACTCCCAGGATGATTTGATTTCCGCACAACTCCAACAGTCTTCCGAAACCATGAGGTCAGAGTCACTTGGTGAAACCATTGCGCAGGCAGATGCGTCTTGGTGCGCAACCTCTGCAGGCTGGCCGATGGGCTGGTGCGCACCGCAGTGCCAAGTGTCCGACTCAACCCCAGTAAAGTTGCAGTAAAAGTCATCGGCCAACTCCGTAAAGCTCCCACTCAATTCTAGATATTCTTGCTTTTCGCGGACTGCGGCTACATCCTCATAGTGGTGCGTTCTCTGCGTCTGCGACAAGTTCTTGCTCATGTAAAATTGCCTGGCGTTTCTCAGAACGTACGTTACCAGTAAGTTCTTGTGGAGCTTGATGCCTCCTCTCTGCGTCCTGGAGCTTTGGATTTTCCTCAGAGAAATGGAAATCAGTTTCTGTGCGTCAAATGCACACTCCATCCTCAACCGGGTCGCCCTTTCTTTCCTCTCAGTCCCTCAAATCGTTGGCTTTCTCACTGAAGAAATATTTGTGTCTTTAGCTGAGATTCCCACTCGATTCGTGTAGACTCTGTCCATAGCGCTCCATGTCTTCCCAGTAAGGGCATGAATTTGCAACTCTCATCTTTCCTTGCCACGCCCTCATGTAGACATTGTCCAATGGGAAGGAGGCGGTGCTTCTGTTATACGCAAATATCACTACTAGCCTCATTCAGCATGCACGTAGGAGCTGGCATGCTGCATTTCACCAACTGAGCTTTGAAAATCTCAGCGCGGACAAAAATCACAAAAACTATTGAGCATATTGAAAAGTAGAATATATGGGACCGGCCAGGAACAGGGGGAGTGGGTTGCAGCAGAATGAAAAGAAAGCAAGCGAATTTAGTTTGTAAAGAGAATAGAATAAGAGTGACAACAGAGCAGAGACAGAATAGAATCAGAGTAGAGTGGTGTTATACTACAATAGAAAATGATTTATATAGAACAGAGGGATGTATAATAGAGGGGATATAGAACATTGGAGGACAGAACAATGGAAGGAAATAAAGGTGAACAGTATGCAAAGATCATAGAGTAATGAAACAGAGTCAACATGACTAACACACATAAGTCTACAATACAACATACGATACATAAAATAGAACAGAACAAAATATACTATAGTGGTAAGCACGTAAACCGTTTAAGGTATATTTGAGAGTAATAGAATATATTCTAATTTAATGTCATCATAGAAAAGACGAGACTAGAATCGAACATTCCAGTGAGTAATATAATACATTAGAATATATTATGAAGTGTGGTACAGAGTATGACAACAGAGCAGAATAGCAGATGTGGAATTGCTATGGGTTATGGATTTGAAAAAATATATAATATAGTACAGGGATGTAGCATAAAATATGACAGATTACGGGGTAATATAATGGACTAAGGTTGCGTTCACACCAGCTTTGTTTAGTCTGGTTGAACCGAACCCTGGACCGTTTACCCCACTGGTGCAGTTCAGTCCAACGCCTCTGGTGTGAACCAAACAACCAAACTCTGGTCTGCTTGAAAGAGGTGGTCTCAGACTGCTTGCAAGTAAACTCTGGAGCTGATCATCACTGGTGTGAGCCCCATCAGCACCAATCAATGCAAGCATACTATCTACTCGTCATTTCTTCCTCCTTTCCTTCCTCCTTCAGCTGGAGCAGCTGAAGGAGAAGTTAGCAAGTTGTGGCTAACAAAACGAGCAGCAGGGGGACAAATGTGGAGCTGCGAAGAACAAAAATGCCTCCAGGAAATATGGGCAGAGGAGTACATTTCCCAACTGTTGGAAAAGTACACAAGAACACAGACGTGTTCAAAATCTTCAGCGAAAGAATGTAGCAGAATGGATTTAAGTGTTGTGTTAAAGTTAAGAAGCTGCATCAACAATACATAAAAATACGCAACGCACTGCAGAAAAGTCGCAGCTCCTCTGATATTAGAGACAAATTTACTTGGTATGACGAACTCGACAATATTTTGAACACGAGATGGAAAATGGAAACCATGGAAAAATAAGCTGGGCTTTATTTAGCTTTGTTAAGTTTTAAATTAGATCTCCTGTGTGTTGCTAGCTGGTCATAGTAGGATATCATTAGAGCTAGCTGTCCTCTGTGGAACATTTTCCTTATTGTAGAGCGTCTTTCATGAAAGGCACCAATTATTAAATCAATAGGTGTAGGTTGTTGTATACACATCCGTTAACATCTGCTGATATGCATTCAGATCAAGATGAGCAGGAAAACAACTTGTCGATGCTCCATGATGTGAGCTGCAGTAGTAATTGTGAGGGTTTTTTTTTCGTTTTGTCTACAATTTTCTAGTCCACTTGAGTTTAGCCTTTGTGAACACGAACAGAACCAGCTGTTAAAATGAAACAGTGTATCCAATTTGGATCTGGTCCGCACCAAAGAAGGGAACAACTATGTGTGAACACGACCTAATACAATAAAATATTAAACTTTTACTAATAAATGATATGCAGGAAAGTTTACACAACAATAAATGACAGAAAAACTTAAAAAGAAATTGTCAACATGACAGGGCCGCCTGTAAAGAGGGAAAGGGGGACTCGTTCTGGGGCCCAAACTTTAGGGGGCCCATACAGGTTTATAAAATCATGTTTATGCTTATATGGGTAATGGTATCCAAACTAAATCACAATTTCTTATTTAAAGAGCAAAAATTCACATTTTACTTACTATCTTTAAAATGTAGCCTGTTTCACAATGAAAAGTCTATCTTCTGAAATGTTTTTTCGTCTACGGTGTCAATCAATATTCAAAGGCATTTCATATTTCTTGTCTGAATGTTGAAAACGGAGCAAAGTGTATGTAAGGCAGTCCTTGCTTATTACTGTACAAAAGCAAAAGTTTATTCTCTGATTTTGGTAAAACTGGATCAAGTTTTGGTTCATGGAGTTTCCTGAGGAACAGATGGCTTTGCTTTTGTTAAAGACACCATTAGCTGAAGCTAACCCTACCACGCTCAGGAGCTGGGGGAACACATCGTAGCCCATTTGGCAACAAGGAATCCAGTACTGACGTGGTTCATGGAGTTAGCTGATGTGCAGATAACGTCCTTTGTTTTAGCACCAGCTCGGATAGCCATGCAGACGTCCCATTAGCTCGCCTGGTAAAAAAAACTACATTTGTTCTGTGTTTTCTGTCATCAGATTGTGAGCTTCAAGTCAAGCTTAGAGAGCTAGTTGGACATTTATACGCCTAACGCTAAGTCATCCTCCCCTACCTGACTATATGTACAGGAAGCTCATAAACGTACAGAGTTAAAGAGCATTGTGCCTTTATCAAATACAGGCAATATTGGAACGAGTCTTCTGATACTGATAATTTGGTTTGGTAATTGATTCAACCTACTAGCACAAAGTGTCAGTAGGACTATTTCATAGGAGTCCACTTCAGGAATAACGCCTAACAAATGACTTCTTTTCAGGGATCGTATAGAATGTAAACCACAGAGAATCAAGAAAAGGAAAACTGAAGTTGTTTAGGTCAACATAAAAAAAACCAAAAAACAATCATCCCGTTCCTGAGATCCTCTGCGTTACTGTTGCAGCTGCTGTATTCAGCCTTAATAAGTTTAAAATGAACCACCAAAGACATATAGAAAAGAAAACTGAAAATGAATACAATAATATTCATGTCCATACAGAACTAATTCTCTACTGTGCTATCACAGCGTGTACCATAGCATCACAGTATAGGTTACTATGCAGATTGTTTTCAAAACAAAACTGGATAGTCCCATTTACATAGAGTACATAGGTTTACACACAGATACTGTAAATAATAATATACTCTCTAAAGCTGACAGTGATATCATTGGGATCGCCTGTGATAAAAGAGATGTTGTCCTGCACTCAGGCATGTGAGGTAAAAGCTCTTGGTAGAGAGATTATCTGTCAGCAGTGCCCCACATCTAAATGTGAGTACACACACAGATGGCTGACATCATACCGAACACCTGGATATGACTTTGATTTCCTGCCAAATACGTGAATCAGGAGGATGGCCACTATTATGGTTATCATGCCCTGATAATAGTGTCAATTGGAGTCTGAAATGTGTGTGCTCTGCACTGCTCCTTTGATTATTAACATCGCTTCAGTTCAGTGTGTAAAGGCAACAGGTTCGTCAATGGGTGAAGTGTTGATTTTAGTCCAAAGGGACATTTATGGAAAAATACATCTCACATTTATGTTTCAGGATCCAAATCAGCTTTATTAGCCCATAAAGGAATTTCACATTTTCCATTTCTTTCAATGTACTCACGCAGGAATAGACATAACAGCTGAAAAACGACAGTAAAGCTGAACAAATAAAAACTGACTCTTAAGTATGGGTGGAAAAGGTATATGCAAATATATATTATACATATGAAAGCCACAACATAGCTGAATAGTGTCTATTCAAGTCAAGTTTTTGGGTGAGTTGAGAACATACACACAAAGCAAAGGAAAGTGAATTTGAATTGATATTTATGGAGTAGTTGATCAACTTGAATATAGAGTGTATTTTTTTTTCTGCTGGTCCCAAAATAGATTTAAAATTATAAGAGCATTAGCAAAAACCAAATACTCGGATGGGAACTACACTGTACGTTAACTTTCGAATGATAAGATGCAAGTGTACTTTGGTTGAAATGACAGCATTGTATAATTAGCGGCATTGTGAACAGAATGGCAACAATAAAGGTAAAAAAAGTTCGAGAGTTCAAGAAAATGTCATACAGGAAGAAAAAAATTGTAAAGAATATTCTATTGAGCATCACTGGAGAGAAACAACCACCTACCGTCAGCGAGAGATGGAACCAAAAGGTCAGATTAAATGTCAAATGGACCTATAATCAGTTGTGAAGACAGTGCTGTGGTTGGACATAATTGTTAGCGTGAGTAATCTTACTGGGCTCATGTAGTGAAATCTGTACTAGTTCAAAATTTACAGGATTCATAAAGACTATACAAATATTTGAATATTAAACAATATTTGTTTAAGCTCTGAATATGAAATATCTTTTTGTAAAATCAAATTCATGATTCAGGACTCTGTCTGGCACCAGCTGCAAAGCCGTACATACGGTAACACAAATGTCATTCCTACAGTTTCCGACCAATGCAGCTGTCAATTCACACCTACTATACATGTCGCAGCCATCTTTGCCCCATGGGTGCGTTGGTCCTAAAAGGTAGTGCACTCGGGCACGTTGTTGGTGTGCAGCTATCTTAAAGCCAGAGAAAATTATTGCACCGCTGACCAACCAAAACCCTGGTCTGAAGTCAATGGCGCAGTGTTTTTCCTGGTATATGTAGTACACGTTTCTCCAATAGACGACCCCGCATCGGTGGCTTCATAGTGCGTCCACACTCATTAATGCATGGATCGAGAGGCTGCTGGACAAAGGACACCCTCCATTTGAAACAGAATTAAACTTTGAGCTTAACTCCAGATCATTTTACCAAAACCTGACTATGAGTGTGATCTTTTAGCGAAGAACACAGAGCAGTAATTATCATTAGATACACACCATATATGCAATAGCACTATAAACATTAGACCGTGCACTTTAGATAGTAGGTAGTTTAAAATGTTTAAATAATCTCTTAGCCAAGTATAGACAAGGCAAACTTTGTTCTTACAGTGCTCTTAGAGCGCAGTACATAGACAGTATAGTTGTTGAAATGAGGTAAGTGTTTATTTCTTTTCTCTATAAAATGCTATGTTACAATCCCATCACATCAAATAAAGAATAGTGTGTATTACAGCAGAGGCAGATTTGTTTTCATAGCCTATACATACTCTGTAAGGAAACAGGTAGGTATTTCTAAGGATATAGAACACACAAGTTCACTGTTATTTTGATAATTGGTACAAGTGTAGATTTATGATATGGATTCCAACCTCACTATACAATACAATACCATACTTTTATTTGTGGGTTCTTTGGCTCATACAGTATATATGAAGATTATGGAATTTTAATACCATATCATCAGGAAACAACCTCACAACATAAAGTAAATGAAAAACTAGTATAATAAGTATAAATCCTAACTAAGGGTAGGGTTAAAACATATATGGATGAACCCCAACAGAATGTTTTTTTCTGGTCAGTACATATACACTGTTATCTGTGATACGGCATAGAATATTAATTTGTAGATATGACATAAATATCTTATCCAGGTAATCTCTATCTGAATTTGTTCTTTAATATATTTTTTTCAATTTTTATTCAAACAGGGTATAAACAGCATAGTTGCAGTCAGTAGGTAAAATAATAAATATAAGAAAACGTCAATACAGCTACATGCAGTGCATCTATGTAGCACATACTGTCTATAGCTATGTAACAACAATGTTAACTGCAACAGCTTGGATCGCCAGAGACACGGACAATATAATCATTGTTGTCATTGATCAAAATATATCAAATCTCAGACTTTGTCACCTCTATGTGTGACATATGTGTCCCATTTCTCCCAGAAAAAAAAAAAAAATCACATAAAAAAATCCCCTTTGTCCCTCTGCAGCCTTAGACTGAAGGCCATACATAGTCATATAGAGTTTTATATGAAAAAAAAAACTGTGAGGCTGTGGTGGTTATTTGTGTGTTGATTGTAGTTGTCCATTCTTCGGAGGCAATAGCAATTCCCAGATCTTTTTCCCATTTTGCCTTTATTTAATTTTGTTAGAGGTCTCTTAATTCGTCTATATACCGGTATAATACACCAATAATCTCTCTTAAAAATTTTGTTTTATAAGCCCTAATTAACATCTGTGTCAAGACATGGCATAGACCCTTTAACTTTCTTACCAAAACAGTGTCTGAGTTGGAGATCTATCTGAATTTGCTGACTATATTTTGCTGTAGGCCGGCCGACCTTGTAATTAGGTTTGCTCTTGAATTCAGCAGAATTGTTGCCGTGCGTTTTTGATAAAGTTACAAACTCTGTAAAGAAAAAAACCCAAAATACTACGAAGCACAAATACAGTTGACATAAAGAACCCATCTCTTACTTTTGAAGAATGTTTTTGTGATCCAAGACCTTATTTTGAGCAGAAATGGGAAAACTGTGTTCAAAAAGTATAGAATACCTCAAACTGCACCACCGCTCAAAATAGGCTGCAACAGCATTGACAAATGATGACTTGCCCGTCTTTCAATTGGCAATAAGGCTTTCCGTTTTTTTTTCAATATTGCAAAGACATGAAAAATAAATACATCTTATGATTCTTTAAATAATTAACAACATCTCATGAGCTAGAATGAAAATAAATATAGATGATGGTAGATGCCTGCAACTTAGATGTTCTCGTCCTACACTTCAACATTTGAATTCAGCTGAAAGATTTTAGGCACAACTGTATCTGCCAGAAATCGTTAACCAGGCACTCAGCACTGCCTTCCACCAAACCATCCTTAACTCCGAAAATGAGAAGAGTGGTTAAAAAAAAAATAGTGCTTTTCTTATCAGTACTAGTGTATCTGTGGCTCTTGGGTTGGTCCAAACCGGAAAGAAACACTGCTAAACAAAGAGAATAGAGTCTTTCCATAGTGCGTCCTTCTTAAACACAGTGCTGAGAGGTACGGCTCTGTAGAAGATGCACACAATTACTTCAGAGGCGGGGTGCTTTATTTACATATGCAATATGCATAAGCAAGGTTACGGTGAGGGTGAAATAACCGCGAGATAGAGGGAAAGAAAGAAGGAGGGGTTTGGTACCAGTGCAAGATTGTGTACGTGTATGTGTGTGTGTGTGTGTGTGTGTGTGTGTGGTGGTGATGGGGAGAATGTGGGTGGGTGGTGGGGTGGCAGAAAATTGGTGTTATCAATATTTAACCAACCCTTCCAGCATATTTATGGCAGACAATAGAGCAGACCTGCAACTGTCTCGTGAGTGGAAGTATATTTATTACAGACTGAAATAGAGGCTGTAAATAGGCTGTTCATTGATACATCCCCACCACAGCCGACCATTTGGTATGCAGTCGAATCTTACCAATCTAAACTATTAACATATATATATATACTAATTGTATGTCACAACCCCTGAAACCATCACAGATATTCATTAGGGGGATGTTTCAACATGTGGTGAACAGATGTGTGTAATTCAATCAGTTTAAAAGAAACAAAAAAGCTATGAAAAGAGGGCGAAGAAATCAAATGTCTGGAGCTTTTTTTTTTTTTTTTTCCACAGACCCATGGCCTCTCAGAAAATGTTTCCATGTGTTGTGTCTGAGCAGACTGAGCGCAAAGAAGGAAAACATTCTCTCCTCAAAACCACATGCAACAGATTCTTTCTGAAGCCAAATAAATCAAGCCAGCATTTCAGATCATGTGACACTTTTGTGCTTTGTGTTATTCCCAACATATCCTGTTTCAACCCCCCCATTCCAACACTCTCCCACACGCATTCACAGACACACACACACCCACCCACACACACACGCACACACACACACACACACACACACATTCAGAGTTTCCATTTCCTGCTCGTAAGATCACCTGGACAGGCAGAATGGCGTGTTTCAATGCAACATGCTCAGGCAAGAAAACAGGAAGAGGAGTTCAAGGGTGTCCAGCATGAAATGCTCACAGAGTTAAGGGAAACCCAGAGCTTGTGGCAGCATTCCAGTTTGAGAAGACAGTGAGTAAAGTTTCACTGCACTTTTTTTTTTTGCTTAAGCACAGCAGTCATGCACTCCGGTTTGCTTAATCAGAAGTGTTCAAAATCTGCCCTTTCAGGAGCAGTACATTTTAGCACAAGTTAGTGAATCAGGCAGGATCACTACCCTCAAGTATGCTTCAAAGGAGATGCTCAACATTTTGGAAAATATCCTGTTTTGATTTTGTTCCATCTTTAAGAAAAAAAAAAAAATAGAAACAGAGCCTAATACTATACATGTATTGCTAGCATTCAGCGCTGATAAATGTAGGCATAGCAGTGTTTTTGTCAAAATGCTCATGTAATGATGAAAGGCTTATCATGGCATCGCTGACGAGTAGTTTAGTGAGGATGAGTCACAGTTTTGGATAAGTATACTAACAGTTTCTAATCATTTGTGGAAGTACTTGTTTGGCTTTCTTGCATTAACTAAGATTGATAAATCAAAGTCTGTCTGGCAAACGTGAACATAAAGAAGCAAAAAAAAGTTAGTGGGCTTAGCTAATCATAAAGACTAGAAAAAAGCACCATCTCTCCAAATCGTGTCAATGCATAAAACAAGATTAAGGGTCTACAACTACACTTGCAGTTCTGTACAGCTGTAAGCAAAGAAGTGCTTTTAAGCTCAAAGCTAATGCAAGCATGCTAAAGCATTCGCAGTGACAATGCTAACAAGCTGGTTTTGAAAATATACAGTTTCGATGTTGCCAATTTTAGTTTAGCATTCAAACGTGCTAACATTTTGTAATTATACTAGGACCCGCAGTCTTCTGTTTTCTTGCCAATAGAAGAATGGATTATTGTACCATATCTGTGCACTAAATATTAATCTAGAGAGAAAAGATAGTTATATATACTGTATATATAATTTGAGGTTTTTTTTCTTTTTTGCTTAGAGAAAATAAACTATCACGTCTGTAGTGTAAAAATGAAGCTAGAACCATCATTCTATTGGCTTGTTTTTAACTGTACAAAAAACAAACAACAACCATATTGTACATAAGCATTCCTTATTTTCCTAACATACCCTATCATACATTCCTAATTTCCTCTGATACCCTCTGTAGGTTTTACTTAACATGTACTATTGCACCTTGTAGTTCTTACTGTATGTGACATGTCATACTGATCAATCGCACCAGTTCTCTGCGGGGTAACACAGTGTTCCCCTGTGCATCTGACAGCCATCCCTAGCCCATTTACTGTCA